>OY740788.1:46371825-46692134 GCA_963514005.1 Raja brachyura
CCCTCCCCTCTCCCTCCCCCTCCAAATCTCCTCCCCTCCTCCCACCCCCATCCCCAATACCCTTCCCTCTCTCCCCCAACCTCCCTTCCCCTACCCCTCTTTACCTCTTCCACCACTCCCCACTACCTCTCTCCCTCCCCACTTCCACTTCTCTCCCCTTCCCCCACCCCTCTCCCTCCCCAACCCTCTCCCTTCCCCACTCTTACCCTCCCCCTCCCTCCCCACTCTTCCCCCCTCTCCCCCCAACCCCTCTCACCCTCCTTCCCCACTCTTCCCCCTCCCCCACCACTCTCCCCCTCCCTCCACACTCTTCCCCCTCTCTCCCCTACCCCTCTCTCTCCTCCCTCCCCTCCCTCCTCCACCCCTCTCCCTTTCTCCCCTTCCACACCCCTCTCCCCCACCTCCCCCACCCCTCTCTCACACCATCCCCGAACCCTCTCTCACCCCCTCTCCTCCTCCCTTCCCACCTCTCTCCCCCTCTCCATCTCCCTCTCTCCTCACCCCCTCTCCCTCCTCCCCTCCCACCCCTCTCTCCCCCCTCCCCACCCCTCTTCACCCCATCTCCCCCAAACTCCTTCCCCTCTCTCTTGCACCACTCTCCCCCTCACTCCCCATTCTTCCCCTCCCCCCTTCCCCCACCCCTCTCTCTCCCCATCGCATCCCCCTACCCCTCTTTCCCCTTCTCCTCATCCCCTCTCTCCACCGTCCCGCCCCTCTAACATCCCCTCCCCCCACTCCCAACCCCCTATCCCTCACCCCCGCTTCCTGCCCTCTCCGCTCTCCTCCCACTCCCCACTCTCCTCCCCCTCCCATCCCCCTCTCTCTCCCCCTTCCCCCCCACTCCCCCTCTTCCCCCTTCTTCTCTCCCTCCCCAATCTCTCCCCTTACCTCCTCCTTTCTCCCCACATTTTAAAATAAAATCCCCCCCCCCCCCCCCCACCCCAAATTTCAAAATGTTAAAAAAATCAAACAGCTCTCACCCATAGAATGTTGGTGAACGTTCCATTGTGTGATGTCACAATGCCATCCCTCACAGATGTCCAATCGGAATGAATCTCATTTACATATGTCTTTGCACCAGCCCCAGTCCCCCCCCCTCCCCCTCCCCCCCCCCCGCAGCCTATGTTGAAGCGCGTGATCACGTGTGTGGGAATAGAGGAAGAGGATTGGGGGTGATAGGGAATGCGGATTAGATGGACTGCCCCTACCTCTCCCCTCCCCCCTCCTTCCATCTCCCCCCCCGCCCGTGTGTTTGGGGGGTGGTTAGTGTGAGTGTGACACCGCACCCCCCCACCCCTGCAAACGCGCATTTGGAGAACAGACCCAACGCCCCAGCCCCCTCTCTCCCCCCTCCCCCACCCCTTTTCACCCTCATCTCCCCCCACTCCCTTCCCTCTCTCTTGCACCACTCCCTGCAACCCCTCTCACCCTCACTCCCCACTCTTTCCCTCTCTCCCCCCGCCCTTCCCCTACCCCTCTCTCCCCTTCCCCTCATCCCCTCTCTCCACCTCTGTCCCACCCCTCTAACATCCCCTCCCCCTCTCCCACCCCCCTCCCCCACCCCTCCCCTCTCCCCCTCTTTCTCGCTCTCTCTGCCCCCCCCCCCCTCTCTCTCTCTCTCAATTATAATATTATCTACATAAAAAAGGAGTAAAATAAAAGCTTCTCAAAATCAGGATTATTGTCGCTGTTTCACACTAGCCCTGAGCTCATTATCAAGTATTTCTGTTTTGAATGGATTTCAGAATCTACAATATATAACTTTACCAATTTCTAGCAATATGGTATAAGCAAGTTGTTATACTATAAATGGGCACATGGTGAATAGACTATTGACCAAATGTTCTAGTTAAGAATATATTATAACATGTATCTAGAATCATGTTACTCATTCATAATGACATTTCAATTGACATAAACCATATTATGACTGCATAGTGGTTTTGCACTTAGCATCATGAAATCTGATCCTGTTTATCTCTTACTCAAATGATATATGTTTTAAAATAATTGTTTCTGAAGTTGCTTTTTGCAAGTATTGGCATGACAATGTAACCACTGCACATTATCTTTAATGGTAGCATTCACCAGTTTAGAATATATATATCTATGTATATTTATGATTCTGATGGAATACTAGCCATCATAATTTCACATGATCTCGTTAGCTCATTTCAAAGTCACTTGTTGAATGACTTGTAAAGAGTAAGTGAACAAAAAAATTCTGAGAATGCCAAAATGTCTAACCCATGTCTATACCTCCCTTGTATTTCTTTCATTTACCCAGGGAAAGGAGATGTCTTTGGAGATGTTTTCTGGAAAGAAAATACCCTTGCTCAGTCGTGCGTCAATGTCAGAGCCCTGACCTATTGTGACCTTCACGTCATCAAAAGAGATGCCTTGCAGAAAGTTCTGGAATTTTATACAGCCTTTGCAAACTCCTTTTCAAGGAACCTTATCCTAACATATAATCTTAGGAAAAGGGTAAGATTTCCTTTAACTGTAAACAAGCTTAAATTCCACGGCAAATTTTTTAATGTCTTTTCAAATTGAGTAGCATTTGTATGGTATTCATCTAGAAAGTAAGGATATCTTTTGTGTTTTCCTAAATAGTTTTGAATGTGTTGATCTGCGCATGAACTTTCTGGTGCCACCAGCATTCACTGTTGGTTGATATCGTACGCTTGAATTTTGTGATATTAATGCTTGCTAAAGAAAACAGAGTTAGAATTACATTTTGGCTGCAGTAACAAGTTCAAGGTTACTGTTTTAATATAAATTGAAGGAAAAAAACTTACTTGGTATCAAGCATTATCATTACACAGTTAATCACTTTGCATTAGACTAATGTGATTTTGATCTGATAGTTTATTTGCCAGGAAATAATTATGTAAGTTGTGCATTACACAAATTTTAACTGTGGCAAACTAATGGAAGAAAATAACAGAGGAAACTAGCTTTGGTGTTCTTCAGTTTCTATTTTGTTAAAATGAAACAAAGGTGATGCAATGTTCAAAATTTGATAAATACAAGTGATTTCATTTAAAATATGTATACATATTAGCATCACCTGTGGCAAGAGAAAAGGTTCATATTTCAATCCGAAACATTTTTCTTAGTCAATTTACTTACTCAATTTACAATTGATTAAGAGTCTCTACTTGAAACATTAAGCAATCTTCTTAAATGTATTTGATTATACAGTGAGCTGTGTGGTTGATTACATTAGGTTGCTTACATATGAAAAAGGAAACTTGAGTTGATGGTCATGATGATTTGTGTCTGTTTCCTAATGTTTTGTTATTGACTGATTTTAATTAGCCTTCTCATTGCATTATTTGTCCAGATACTGCTTTATTTCTGGTTTTAACTTTGAGGAATGTTGGGAAAAATGTTTCTTAGTTTCTTTCTTTCTTGCTTTTTCTTAAAGAACATTTCTTATTTTCTTATTTTTAACTTGCACAAATAGAATTGGTTGATGTTGTGCAAAAATGTAAGATAAATATATAAATCACAAGTCAACGTTTTCTCCAAATAAGTTTGTCTTGCCCTATTAAAGCAGATTTAAATGTATTTAACATTTTAATTTCTCCTATATTATCTATAAATACGATACGATAAACTTTATTCATCCCCGAGGAAAGTTGATCTGCCAACAGTCACAACGCACAACAAGGTACACAAAAACGTGAAATTAAAAATGGTTAAAAAAGAAAAGAACAAGCCACTGTTGGCTGGCTGTCGTGTGCACAGCGCCTTCACCAGAACAAACGGACAAACAAACAAACTAATGCGGACATCTCCTGGGAAGAGGATTCTAAAACTAAAGATCTTTCCCCCTCCCCCACACCGAGTCCCCCTTTGTTCTCATGGCATTCCCCCCACGCCGGGTCCCCATTGTCTTCCTCACCCCCCACCAGTTGGCGCTAGCAGCCATTCACGCCCTTGAAATTAATGAAACAACTATCCCGGCACCAGGTCAAACTAGATTCTGGATGTTCCTATGGATTTTCCATTGCAAATGGTGAATGGTCATTATAGCAACTATGATCTCATCAGCATGGTTGCAGCACCAGAATGCAGACAAAAAGTACACCAAAACAATTGACTGTGACTTTGTATGCACATGCAGAATTGAAATGCTTCGAACTCTGTAAATCAAAACAACCGGAAGGCCAGCTTTTAAGTCAAACATGAGGCCAAGCAGATGGGGTATTAGAATCAGTAATCCTTAAAGTGGTGCTGCTGCCTTGTAAAATTGTATTGTTAATGAAGCAAATGAGAAATGGCAGCACCTATTGTGGGGTAATGGAAGGCAAGCACCAAAGAATGCCATTTTGAGCACACACTGTGAGGGTAAATTAAATGTTTACTGATTGATTTTCTGTTGTGTCTGAAGACGACCTATGGCATTATCTAGTGAGTTTGAGACAAATTATTTCTGGCATGTTGATGAAGACTTTTGGTCAGCATGGTAAAGCATTTGTATTTAGGAGAATTTAGCACATGTGCCCCTAGTTACTTTTATTTAAGATTTCCCATGATGGAGAATGATTTGCTTTGTTTGTCTTAGAGCCTGCTATCGTATTTTGGATCATCAGTCAGTTGCTTGGGTAGATGTCTCTGTTGGTTTAATCGGTACTTCACGGTTTCTTTCTTCATTTATGGCACGACTTCCTTGCAGAGAATCTTGCCATGATGGCCCACTTTGCTTGGCACGTATCATGCACCCTGATCAATTCAGCATCTCAACCTATATGAAGAATACTTGTGATCCTCTACTAAAGTAAAAAATTTCAGAACTTGATTTTTGTTAATGCAATAAATGTCAAATTAAACGGTGTAGGTAAAAGTAAAGGCTCACTATGAAACATGCGGCATTCACTAAATTACCATTTCCATGTAAACATTTGGATTTCTGTTAAGATGATCTGCATGTTGTGGTCTTAAGATTTTCAACATATTGTACATTGCAATTGCAAAATAAATTGGATTGTGAAAAGTTCTCCTCACTCCGATGGGAGTTCTGTAAGATCCTCTCTCACTGCTCTCTCTCTGTGATTTGTCCCTGCGTCTCCCATTTTCTAACTGGCTGACGAAAGGTCTCGAATAAAATGTCACCTATCCATGGTCTCCTGAGATGCTGCCTGACCTGCTGATTTACACGAGCATGTTATGTCCTTCTGTGAAACAATAGGTTGAAAGGAGTTCAGCCATCCTCAACCCTTGACATGTGTAGAAAAGAACTGCAGATGCTGGTTCAAATTGAAGGTAGACACAAAATGCTGGAGTAACTCGGAGGAACAGGCAGCATCTCTGGAGAGAAGGAATGGGTGAAGAAATGTCACCCATGCCTTCTCTCCAGAGATGCTGCCTGTCCCGTTGAGTTACTCCAGCATTTTATGTCTACCTCAATCCTCAGCACTTTGTCTTGCGTGCAGCTATGTTGTCGACCTTCAAATTGCCAGTCTCCATATCAGACCTCGTGTGTAATATATAAATGTTTATCTAATGCACCAATTTTAGCTGCAAATCATGGAAAGAGGGTGTAATAATAATCTCTGGGTCACTCACTTGTGAAAAACTCTAATTATAGTGTCCTATAATTGCTGTAACATTTTTCCTTAATTTAATTGTAAAAAAGAATTAGAAATTTATAGATCTCAAAATATTTTTGAGATAACTAAGACACCTGGAAATAATATGTGGCTGGAAATACAGTACTTGCAAATATAGAAGTGCCACTTCATATTTGGCACTCTTACTAAACGTTCTACTTCATTTGGTTTTAATAGTGAAATTGATTTCACATGCAACATTATTTAAAATATTGTTTAAATATTTACTGCAGCAAAGGAAACTAAAGTAAATTGCATTTATATTTAGAACCCCTCTTGCTGTTACCAATTCGGTTATTCTGAAATCTGGAAAAAATAATGTTGTATTCTCAGCATGCAACTAATACCAAGAGAACCATTTATTTGCCATCTAATATAACGTGAGCGGTGAATGCAATCTCGCAGCTGAGGCTTTGATTGCATTTACGACTGGTGCTTTCGCTACTCTATAAATCTTGTTTTCTGTCCTGCAGTGCAGTAATGTGGCTTATTGAATTTCTGTAGATACAAAAGAATTGCAATTTTTATTACTTCTGCTTTTCAGAGATACGTGCACCCCTGATCTTCACCTACCCCACAATTTAAACTAAGGGAAAAGATGGTGTGACACTGTCTCTCAAAATATTGTTCCCCCTCCCCCTCCCTACTTTTCCACAAAGCTAGACACCTGTTTTTTGATGATATGCCTACTGCTATTTAGTTCATTCTACTGCTCTTAGTTATTGTTACTGCCTTGCCCTGAGCATGAATCCTTGCTGTGAAATAATTTTAGGACTTCAGATAAAACAAGCATCATTTAACAACTGGAGCCAACATCACTGGTAGTGAATAGAGCATGAGGATATAATATCTGAATTATGGTACAAATACATGCACAGGTAGCAATGATAATAATAGGGTAGTATTAGTGGGAGATTTCAGCTCTACTAATGTTGACTGTGTCACCCATACTGTAAAGAGCTTGGATGGGGAGGAATTTGTTAAATGGGTCAAAGAAAGCTTCCTTAATATGCGTAGAGGGCCCTACTGGGATAGATGCAACACTGGACCTCACTTTAGGGAATGAACTAGGGCAAGCGATTGAAGTGTCTGTGGGGAAGCACTTTGGGTTCAATTACCATAATTCTATTAGTTTTGTAGTTATGGAAAATGATATAATAGGCTCGCAGGTTAACACCTTAATCGGGGGCAAGACTGATTTTGGTGGCAATGTTTGGAAACTTGCAGAGTTCAATTGGGCCAGCCTGTTTGCAGGTAAGGGGGTGGCTGGTAAGTAGGGTGTAGATGATATGTGTGTACACCTTTAACAGTAGTGACGTAGCCCTTGCTAACCACTCCCCCATAATCGAATATAACTGTGACCTTCTCACACCTAGCTCTCTCTCTAGTGTTTGTGACAGACCACGTACAGCTAGGGCAGTGATGTGTGTGTTTAATTAATAAAGTAGCAGTACAGATTTCTCTGTGTACGTGCATGTTCTTTACATGGTGTCAGAAGTGGGATTTGAACTCACGCCTCCAGTTGGAGTAGGAGTCGACAAGCACCAGAAAATGCTTGCCACGCCATTCGAAAATGTCAGTCGCCAGCGTAGACCAGGGAAGGTCGGGAGCAGGCTGCTGCAAGAGGGGCTGCCGTTGCTGTTGCGGGGCGAGGCTGTTGCAAGTAGGGCACGAGGAGACCCTGTCCCGGAAGTAACGAGCCATATCAGGCCAGTAGAACTGGCTCTGAGCGATGGAAAGAGTGGCTTCGGCCCCGGAATGGCCGCGATGAGCAGTTTCAAAGTATTGTTCTCGAAGTGCTATGGGCACTACCACCTTGTGCCCCTTCACAATTACACCATCACACAGCACCAGCTCGTCACGAACCAGGAAATAGGGCACCGTTGCAGCCGGCAGGGAAGAACGGCGGTCTGGCCAGCCCCGCTTGATAACCGCGGCTAGCTGTTGAAGCGAAGTGTCAGCTGCCGTGTGCTTGACCAGAGACTTCATCTGATTAGAGGGCACGAAATTAACGTTGAGCACTATCAGATCGGACGCCTCGTAGGGGTGACGAGTGATGGATGCGAGAGGCGCCCGAGACAGCGTGTCGGCAACAAACATGTCCTTGCCTTTGCGATAAACCACAGTGAAAGTGAATCGTTGTAGCTGAAGCATCATGCGCCAAAGCCGAGAAGAGGCCACGTGTATAGGCTTGTTGAGGATGGTAACCAGAGGTTGGTGGTCCGTCTCAATAGAAAAGCAGGTGCCCAGAATATAGTCCTTGAACTACGAGCAGGCAAAGACAACAGCCAGCAATTCTTTTTCGATTTGGGCATAACGCTGTTCGGCGGGAGTCATCGTACGGGATGCGTAGGACACGGGCAGTTGTACTCCGTCGTGGCCCTGCAAACAGGCGGCCCCATTTTTTTTTTTTTTTTTTTAATAGAGGAAGGATGTAGATGATATGTGTGTACACCTTTAACAGTAGTGACGTAGCCCTTGCTAACCACTCCCCCATAATCGAGTATAACTGTGACCTTCCCACCCATAGCTCTCTCTCTAGTGTTCGTGACAGACCACGTACAGCTAGGGCAGTGATGTGTGTGTTTAATTAATAAAGTAGTAGTACAGATTTCTCTGTGTACGTGCATGTTCTTTACATAGGGGGTTTCAAAAGTAGATGTCAATAGTACAGGGGCAGAATGTTCCTGTTAGGGTGAAGGACAAGGCTGACATGGGAACCCTGGTGAGAGGAGGGAGATTTCAGAGGGACCTCGGTGGGGGGGTAACTTTTTTATTTGGGGTAGTCCATATCTCAAATGAGCTGCTGGAGGAATCTATAGAAATGGATACAACTGCAACTTTGAAAAGGCATTTATAGAGTCGTAGTGTGGAAACAGGCCCTTTGGCCGAACTTGCCCACACTGGCCAACATGTCCCAGCTACACTAGTCCCACCTGCCTACGTTTGGTCCATTTCCCTCCAAACTTGTCCTATCCAAGTACCTGTCTAACTGGTTCTTAAATGTTGGGATAGTCCCAGCCTCAACGACCTCCTCTGGCAGCTTGTTCCATACACCCACCACCCTTTGTGTGATTTCAAGTCCATAATTGATAGATGTTGGGAAATAAGGGGATTCGATGGAGATGGGGTTAATGAAGAACACAACACTGAGGTAAAGGATTAACCATGATCTTATTGAGTGACAAATTAGCTGAAAAGAGCCAAATGTTTTACTTGTGCTTTGGTTTCACTCTCTTATGTTTGGGAAATGCTGTCAGAGCAACGTAGACTAGTATCTTTCATTTGGATTTTGAGACTGGGACATGGATTTGTTTGCTGGTGGTACACATTGCAGTCACTAAGGAGAAGGGCGATAACATTTATGGTGTTGGATGGGTACTAATTAAATTGCTGTTTTATCGTACAATTTAGAGATAGTGTTGTTGGGGATGAATTCATCCAATCAGTTATTCCAGTGCATCCCTGACGTCTGCCTTGTAAATTGCGGAAAGGCGTGGGGGTGTCAGGCGATTGTTGTTGTTGTATTCAATTTATTGTCATTATCCCATAAGCGACGACAAAATGGATTTTCCTTACACTCATGTAACATTAAAATAAATAATAAATAAATTTAAAAAAAGTTAAAAACGAAGAACAAACACAGAAGTCCACGACACATCACAACCCCACAGCGGCACCAAAGTTAAGGAAGGTACCATAGTCCAGCCAGCCTCCCCGCCGATCTTCCCAGCAGTTCACCCGTGGTCGGGGCCTCCCGAGCACCCATAGTCACCGCCATGGGCGGCCCGATGCTCAGGCCCTCTCGCCAGGAACGATGGAACCCCGACGCCGAACCCCGACGGACCCCAGACGCTGAACCCCGACGCTGAACATCCTCAGCGGCCCGGACCTCCAGATCAGCCACCTCCCACTGGAGACCGCGGCTCCCGAAGTCCACAGGCCAAGCCGGGCGGAGTCGCAGGACTCCGTGATGTTGGTCAGCGCCGCCTGCGTTGGGAGCTCCGCGAACCACAGCTCCGCGATTTCGGTGCAGCAGGCCCAGCACTCTGGGGCTCCAAACGGCGATCCCCAGTAAGGCATCGCCCGCTCTGTGATGTATCCAGCACTGTGCCACTGTTGTTGGAGCTTTGGTCGGTCCCGGCAGGAAAGGACGCGCCAATCCAGTAGGTAGGCCGCGGGGGGGGGGGGGGGGGGGGGCGAGGACGCGACTCGAATAATAGTCGCATCCTCTCCAGGAAGTATCTTCCCTTACCGTACCCTCTTCTCCTCAGATAAAGACAAAAAAACCCCCACAAAAACCGCTCTTCAAACATAACAAAAAAACAAAAAGATACCGGACTGAAGGCGGAGGCAGCTAGCAACAGCGCCACCGGATGATGAGTTATCTGCTGCAGGATATCTTGCCTTGGGTCAATGATGGGCTCGTCCAGCTGAGAGCAAAGTATCACTATAACCTCCAGAGAGTCTTCCCCTTAAAAATAGTTGACTAGTTTTGCCAGGGCTCCTCAATGCTGCAATCAATGCTACCTAGATATCAAGGCCAGTCACTCTCGGATCTTCTCTGGAATTCATTTCTTCTGTCTATGCTTGGTGAAACCCATTCTGCGCAATAATTAAAAAGTTATTGGGACATTGAGTGTTGCTTTATAGTACTGATAATGACACATTCCAGCAGTTTATGATGATTGAGAACAAGTCAACAGGATGAGATTAAACTGGAAGGTAGGCACAAAATGCTGGAGAAACTCAGCGAGACAGGCAGCATCTCTGGAGAGAAGAAATGGGTGACGTTTTCGGTCAAGACCCTTCTTCAGACTAAACTGGATTGGATCTCTCCTGCATTTTGTGAACAGGACATACCCAGCAATTTTCTGCATTGTGGTACTCAATCAGTTTGAATAGAGGCAAAGATAGTTTTTGAGCACAGTTCTTCAGTACTTCCACTGGGTTATTGTCTGGTCCCACAATCTTTGCTTGGCATCTTCTGGAGAAACATAGTGGAGGGAAAGTAAGGATATGAGTGAATCATAACAAATATGCAATGTTCCTATACAAATTGTACTTCAATTAATGTAGAATCGTGCCTTTCTATCTTTTTTACATGCTCTTCACTTAGTGAGGTCCATTCAAAAATACATTGTTTTAGAAGCAAATTGGATTTCCAAGGCTGGTTCGGTTCGACCCTTCAGACAATAATCTTTCTTTCTAATCTCTCTGTTATTATCCAAAAGCAAAGTGCTGTGCATCTGAAATAAAACAGAACATTCCAGAGAGTGATAAACAGAGTTAATCTGAAAAGTTGATGCCTTTTGATCAGTTTGAAATGCAGCAAGTTTCACGATGCTGAGAAAGAGAGGTGAAGAAAACAAAAGGGAAGGACTCACAATGATGAGAAATCAGGACAGATTAAATATCAAAAGTGGGCCTGGTGACTGCTGAAAGAGAATGGTGAATAGTTGTTTGCATTAGATGTAAATAGGAGGACATTAATGAAATCTGAAGTAAAGAAGATGTAGGAAATAAAATAAATTGAATGCTGGAATTGTGAAGCACAAGACTGGAATGGCTGATTATCTGATTTTTTTTAATTCAGTGTTGAATCCCGACTGTCCCCCTTAGTCTTAAAATTGAATTTGAAGTATATAATCCTACATTCAGTCAAACTTGTCCACACCAACCATTGGTACCTTTCCATCTTAATGGCATTGCCCAGCATGTGATCTTTAGCTACTGTCAATGCATGAGCAATTTAAATGCTCTTCTGAAAATTCATTAAATGCAGTCAGCGACCCAGCATTAACCACTCTCTCAGGCAGTGTATTCCAGGCACGTACAACTTTCTGAGTGAAGAGGGTCCCCTTCATATCCCTTGTGAATGTATTTATATTGCCCTAAATCTGTTCTCTAGTTTTATCCGACATGAAAATGAGAAAAGTTTCCTGCAGTCTACCTTATCCCTACCCTTCATAATTTGATATACCTCAATCATGTATCCTCTATAGGTCCTTATGCCATTTAGAACGGAGACGAGGAAACACTTTCTCTCACAGAGAGTGGTGAGTTTGTGGAATTCTCTGCCTCAGAGAGCTTCTCTGGATGCTTTCAAGAGAGAGCTACATAGGGCTCAAAATAGCGGTCAGGGGATATGGGGAGAAGGCAGGAACAGGGTACTGATTAGGGATACACAAAATGCTGGAGAAACTCAGCGGGTGCAGCAGCATCTATGGAGCGAAGGAGATAGGCAATGTTTCGGGCCGAAACCCTTCTTCAGTACTGATTAGGGATGATCAGCCATGATCACATTGAATGGCGGTGCTGGCTCGAAGGGCCAAATGGCCTACTCCTGCACCTATTGTCTATTGTCTAGTGTCTTTAAAGTTGTTTCAGTTTTAGACTTTCACATCTCTGATGGCAGGTCATGGACTTGAAATGTTAGTTCATTGAACTGTCCTGTCGGAAGCCTTCTCTGCTAATAACATGGCATTCAATGCAAAATTTAATATGGATGGTTTTCTCGGAATTTAACCCCTCCAGCTATGGGGGGGGGGGGAGGGGGGGTGCAGTATGTTGATTGAGGAATAACATTTGCAAGGATTACAAGGAGATTTGTTTTGAGACCTGGGAGGGAAGATGGAGATTTGGTTTAATCCAGAAAATAACATTGCTGATTCTGCAGCACTGTCTCATTACTGATTTGATGGTATGGTTTACTTGCTCACAAACTCATGACTCAGGCAGAAGAACGATAATTGATGTACTGGCATGATGTACTAGTAATTTACCTCTTTGATATATGCCACCATCAGCAGAGCTATTTTCAAAGTGTGATTTATGAAAAAAACACAATTGTTCACACTTTTCTGTCCTTTTATTTTCCAGAATGATTGTTTTAGCTGCAATATTAATAATGTCAGGACTGATATAACTCAACCTGTTGGTTTACATACATTAAAATTCATGGATGCTCATTAACCTAGATAGTGTTTCAATCATTGTGGCACTTCAGTTGTTTGTGCTGAGTTGCCTGAGGGTTTCACTTTCAGGCAGGCTAAATTCATACTCATTAATCCGCATTTCCTGTTTAAACAGGATTCTCACAATGATCTCAAAGCAAATCTTCAACAAAGGTGACAAATTATATTAGAAATGAAATTTCCCAGCAATCGTCATTTGGTAAAATAAGCCTATAAATTTGGAACCCCTTTTGCAGCTAATTAATAATAATGAATAAGCTTTCTATAAGCGGTGAAGATCTAATTGAAACAAAATACTGGTTATGGCATTCAGTGATGCATATGAATAGTTATAAAAATGTTATTTAAACCATTTCATCAAAGGTATGCTTGAATGATTAATGTAATACTTATATTATGAGTGTAAATCTACATAACTAAAACTCTGATCTTGTGCCCTTCTGGTTTGTGCTGTTTTTCTGTTTGCGCAAAAACGGTACGCGATATTTCCCTTTCGGTGGTATATTGTAAAGGTTATCGAGGTTTAAAAATCTTAAAAACCGCGCGGCGCAGATTTCTTCAGTCAGTGCTATGCAGATTGGTCTCTTATGTCAGTCAGTGCCACGGCCGGGATGGCAATGCCCCTTCCTGCCCCACCGACAGCGGCCTGTCCCGCCTCACTCATAAATTCCTCTCTCCCCTCCTCACAGTAACTTGTCTATCGTCTCCCCCACCACCAGTGGCGGCTACGGCGTGTGGGGTGGGGGGGTGTTACAGTGGAGGCCCTGCGGATGCTCTGGTCCCGTCTCTCTCTCCCTCATCGCTCACCCCTCTTCCCCGTCCGCCCTCTGCGGCAATGGTGGTCCCGTCTACCCATCCCCCTTGGTCCATCTCCTACGCCGCCGCCGTTGTGGTAACTCACCCTCACGGCCTTGGAGGAGATCTTCTCAACCAGCTCATCGAAACTCGTGGTGTTGAACACCAACTCTATCCCCCCCCCCCCCCCCTTCCCGGGCGGCAGCAGCGAGCAGGCAGGCGTAGGCGGGTGGGCAGGGCGGGGACGGGCCAAGCGGCAGCAGCGGGCCGGCAGGGCGGGGATGGGCCGAGCAGCAGTAGCGGTCGGAAAGGACGGGGACGGGCCAAGCGGCGGCTGAGCCGGAGTGGATGGAGGGACGGAGGGAGAGTCAGGTTGCAGGGTGGCCGAGCAGTTTGTGCGGAGTCTGAGTCACACACACACACACACACACACACACACACACACACACACACACACACACACACACACACACACACACACACACACACCCTGTGTAGGAAGGAACTGCAGATGCTGCTTTTTATGGAGGGAGGGTGTGACTGAGGGTAGGGGAAAGGTGAGGGAGGGATTGGGGAGGGGAGGATGAGAGGGCAAAGATCCTGGCGAGATGAGGAGGCAGGGTGGGGGGGATTGAGGGAGAGGATGGGGTAGGGACAGAGAGGGGGAAAGTGGGGGAGGTGAGGAGAATGGTGGAGGAGGGGGAACGGAGGGAGAGGAGGGGGGAATGGGGAGGTAGAGACTGTGGAATAGAGGGAGAGGAGGGCAGTGGGGGAGGTCAGGAGGGATAGTGGGTGGGATAGGGGAGGTGAGGAGTGGGTGATGGAGGGATAGGAGGGGGGTAGGGAGAGGAGTTATTGAGGGAAGGAGGGAGTGACTGAGAGTAGGGAAAAGGAGAGGGAGGGGGAGCGGAGGAGGAGAGGGGAACGAAGAGGCAGGGTGAAGAGGAGGGGATAGGAGTGCTGGGGGCTGAGGGGAAATGCGCCATGCCTGCGCAGTTGAGGGCTATGCTTGAGTAGTGCAATATTGCATTGGGACGGGATGCGTTGAGGGACGGGTCGCATTGAGTAAACCGGTGATTGGTGGAATATTGCATTGGGGAAAGAGGTTGTGTTGGGGGACCAGGCCTCCCATGTGACTGGGACCAAACGGGCCCACTAGTCTAGTTATCTTTAATTGCAAGAGGTGCTGCAAATTGAAAAGTTTGATAGCCAGGCATAAATGTAGGTTATTCATATTCACATTAACTGCCTTAATCTCAAATACATAATAATAATATTCCTGTATTTTATGACAATTTAGACACAAATTTGGGTATCATGGTTAGTAAGTTTGTGGATGACACAAAAAATTGTGTTGAAAAAGGTTATCTATAATCATAACAGGATCTTGATCAACAGGGCCAATATTTTGAGAAATGACTGATCAAGTTTAATTTGGATAAATGTGAGAGCAACAGAGCTATACAGCAATGAAACACGCTCTTTAATCCAACCTGCAATGAATGAATGAATGAGTTTATTGGCCAAGTATATTCACATACAAGGAATTTGCCTTGGTGCTCCGCCCACAAGTGACAACATGACATACAGTGACAGTTAGGAATGACGCATAAAACATTAAACAATAATAATAAAAAATGAACAATTAAACGTGAATTAAATAAAATACCAGACGATGTTGGAGTCAATCATAAAAAATGAAATAGCGGCACATTTGGATAGCAGTAACAGGATCGGTCTGGGTCAGCATGGATTTACGAAGGGGAAATCATGCTTGACTAATCTTCTGGAATTTTTTGAGGATGTAATTAGGAAAATGGACAAGGGAGATGTAGTATACCTGGACTTTCAGAAAGCATTTGATAAGGTCGCACATAGGAGATTAGTGGGCAAAATTAGGGCACATAATATTGGGTGTAGAGTGCTGGCGTGGATAGAAAATTGGTTGGCAGACTGAAAGAGTAGGGATTAACGGGTCCCTTTCAGAATGGCAGGCAGTGACTAGTGGAGTACCGCAAGGCTCGGTGCTGGGACCGTAGCTATTTACAATATACATTAATGATTTAGATGAAGGGATTCAAAGTAACATTAGCAAATTTGCAGATGACACACAGCTGGGTGGCAGTATGAACTGTGGGGAGGATGCTATGAGAATTCAGGGTGACTTGGACAGGTTGGGTGAGCGGGCAGAAGCATGGCAGATGCAGTTTAATGTGAATAAATGTGAGGTTATCCACTTTGGTAGCAAAAACAGGAAGGCAGATTATTATCTAAATGGCGTCAAGTTGGGAAAAGGGGAAGTACAACGGGATCTGGGGGTCCTTGTTCATCAGTCAATGAAAGTAAACATGAAGGTACAGCAGGCAGTGAAGAAAGCTAATGGCATGTTGGCCTTCATAACAAGAGGAGTTGGGTGTAAGAGCAAAGAGGTCCTTCTGCGGTTGTACAGGGCCCTAGTGAGACTACACCTGGAGTATTGTGAGAAGTTTTGGTCCCCTAATTTGAGGAAGGAGATTCTTACTATTGAGGGAGTTCAGCGTAGGTTTACAAGGTTGATTCCCCGGATGGCGGGACTGTCATATGCTGAGAGAATGTAGTGGCTGGGCTTGTATACTCTGGAATTTAGAAGGATGAGAGGGGATCTTATTGAAACATATAAGATTATTAAGGGTTTGGACACGCTAGAGGCAGGAAACATGTTCCCGATGTTGGGGGAGTCCAGAATCAAGGGCCATAGTTTAAGAATAATTTAGAACGTGGATGAGAAAACACTTTTTCACACAGAGAGTTGAGTCTCTGGAATTCTCTGCCTCAGATGGTAGTGGAGGCCGCTTCTCTGGACACTTTCAGGAGAGAGCTAGATAGGGCTCTTAAAGATTGCGGAGTCAGGGGATATGGGGAGAAGGCAGGAACATGGTTCTGATTGTGAATGATCAGCCATGATCACATTGAACGGCGGTGTTGGCTCGAAAGGCTTACTCCTGCACCCATTATCTATTGTCTAAAAGGAGGCTACAGATTTTTGGTTATTGAGTAGAGCTACTGCTCGTTGAAAAAATCTGTTTTTATGTGTGGCTTTGACAGTCCGAAGTCGCCTTCCAGAGGGAAATGCCTCAAAGATAGGGGTCAGAGATGATCTTACCCATTCACTCCCTGGCCCTTGCAGCGTACAGTTCATCAATGGAGGGAAGGTTGCAGCTAATAACCTTCTCAGCTGATTGGACAACTCGCTGCAACCTCCGGATATCGTGCTTGGTGGCTGTGCCAAACCACAGCATGATGGAGAAGGTGAGGACAGACTCTACGATGGTGTATAGTATTGGACCAATATTGTCTGTGGCAGATTGTGCTTCCTCAGCTGCAACAGGAAGTACATCCTCTGTTTTGCCTCTTTGACTGTGGAAAGAACATCATATAAAAATAGAAGATGATGAAGACATTTGAGATATGCTGCCTGACCTGTTGATAGAGAAACAAAGCCAAAATTTTAGGTGGAAGACTCATCAGCAGAACTGCATTTTAGATTTGCTAACATTTACACTTTGATTTTTGTCAAAGTGCTTTACGTTAGGTTTATAAGTGATAAATGTTCTTCACAGTATCAGGAGAATGTGTCTGTTTCTGTTTGATTAACAGCATGATCTCTTTCACACCACTAAACAAAAAATATAAGCTATATTTCTGTCCCATTTCAAAGAACCACCTTTCACAATACCACATTGTTCAGTTATTACTGTGATCTCTGTTTAGAGGGTCTTGCAATCTTTTAGAATCACAAGGAACTAGATACTGGAATCTTGCGTAAAACAAAGTGCTGATGTTGGTGCTCGGTGGGTCAGGCAACATCACTGGAGGACATGGATAAGCGGCACTTTGGATTGGAACCCCTCTTCAGACTGATTGGAGTACAGGGGAGAAAGCTGGACAAGCTGGGGCTGGATAAAGCCTGGCAAATGATAGATGGATTCAGGTGAGGGTGGTATGATTTGCAAATGGCTGACAAAGGCAAAATATGAAAAGGAGACAAAATGGTGTAAGAGAAGGAAGGAAGAGAAGTGAGTATAGAATTTGTGGGATCATGTTGCAGCTATATAAGATGTTGATGAGGCCACATTTAGAGTACTATGTTCAGTTTTGGGCACCATGTAATAGGAAAGATGTTGTCAAGCTGGAAAGGATGCAGAGAAGATTTACAAAGATGTTGCCGGGACTCGAGGGTTTGAGCTATAGGGAACGGTTGAGCAGGCTAGGATTCAATTCCTTCAAGTGCAGGGGGATGGGGGTGATCTTATAGAAGGGTACAAAATCTTGAGAGGAATAAATCGGGTAAACACACAGAGTCCCTTACCCAGTGCAAGGGAATCAAGAACCAGAGGAGATAGGTTGAAGGTGAGCGGAGAAAGATTTACTGGGAACCTCAGGGGAAACTTTTTTACACAAAAGGTTGTGGGTATATGGAATGAGCAGCAGCTGGAGGAAGCAGTTGAGGCAGGTACTATCGCAATGTTTAAGAAACATTTAGATAGGTACACAGGTAGGATTATATGTCCTATCTGGAAAGACAGACAGGTGGGCAGAGGGGGTGGGGTAGCTCTGTTGGTAAGGAATAAGATTCAGTCCTCAGCAAGAGGTGACATAGGATCGGAAGATGTAGAGTCATTGTGCATAGAGCTGAGAAATTGTAAGGGTAAAAAGACCCTAATGGAAGTTATTTACAGGCCCCCAAACAATAGTCAGGATAAAGGATACAAGTTATATCAGGAGATACAGTTGGCATGTAAAAAAGACAATAGTGGTCATGGCAGATTTCAATATGCAGGTAGACTGGGAACATTAGGTTGGTACTTGATCCCAAGAAAGGAAATTTGTAGAATGTGGCTGAGATGGATTCTTAGAGCAGCTTGTAGCAGAGCCTACCAGAGAAAAGGCAATTCTGGATGTAATGTTGTGTAATGAACTGGATTTGATAAGCATATATTTAATGCAGAGATAGATGAATCACGTAGCCAAGGCCAAATTCCAAATCTATAAATAATGTCCCTTCTTTAGCAATGTTACAAAATTTTGAGATTTTAAAAATCAAGTCTGCAATTTATCCCATCAGATAAAGCATACAAAGAAGTTTAATTTGACACCTAATTCACTTTCATATCTTCAGTATTAAGAAAGTTATGGCCATTTTCATACTCGGAAATTAGCATCTTGTTCCCCATTGCCTTTCAATTGACTTAACTCAAAAGCTGTGATCTGGAACAGTTAAAAGCCCATAACTTTCTTAAAAATTAAGAGAACTCAATGAAATTTTTAGTTATTATAGATTGAAGCATTCTGAAACAAATATGAAACAATCTTACTTGGATGACTGAAATTAAAGCATATAATTAGTAAGTTATCTAATTGGAGCTAATTACAAAATTCAATGAGTAGATCTAAACATCTATCCATTTTTTAAGAAAATATAAACTTTTTTTTAATTGCCTAAGTGTCCAAATAACATTCACACAATAATCCACAATATAACATAATTTTTAAATCTCATTTTCATGAATTTCTGGGCCAAATGGAAGGAATTTAGTGTTTTATGCCTGTAAATTAATGGCCATTTAAATCAACTTGCGAGTGGGTTTTAGTGGAATGCGGTGGATTAGAACGTTGCGGTTAGCGGTGAAGTCGGGAGGAAAAATATTGTTTGTTCATACATTTTTTTGGACCCCATTTCGCAACATGAAAATATTATTAAAGCCTCCCGAAAAACCAACTTTTAATATAAAAATAAATTATTTACCTTTTTTTTTCTCCACTACGCAAAATCCTTCTGGTTGTCGGTGCTCACGGCTTTTGAAGGTGATTTTTAAATTACTCTAGTTAATAAATAATCTAGTGTAATTTAAAAATACCTTCATGAATGAAATGTCGGAGCGATTTTTCTTCCGCAACGAAATCGCCCGACATTCATCGATTTTCCATGTCTGTTGAAAAACGGCACTTTAAGCCCGCCCCCTCTGAAAGGCGCCAAAGTCGCGCACACGGGGAGCGGCAGAACTGCAGCGCTGCACAAGGTAAGTATTGTAACATACCTACCTTCTTGGTAGTCATCTTTGTGAAATGTATTAAAGTTGCATTGATGAATGCTTTTACTTTGACAAATATGCTTACTGGGCTACAGTAAATATGTATTTCTGGTATTATTTGTATTATTGGGATAATGTATGAAACTGTAACTTAGACGCAAGTTGTGAATGTGGATGTGAGAATATATCGCTCATCAGAATGTTATGGAATTGCTGCTGTGGCTTCTGAACATCGTCTGCTGCAGAATCACAAATCATTTTGTACATGAAACAGACATTGCCTTGTAAACGAATTGGGATTAGTGCAGATATGTCAGCTGTGGTGAGTTGAAGGGCCTGTTTCTGTACTATATCAGTCTCTGACTAATATCAGTTTAGAATAAATAATGCATAACACATTTAAAGTTCCATGTTATGTGATCCAATTTGCTTATTGTAAAATTAATTGGGTAAAATGGACAACTTTAGCAATGTTCACTAGAGAGTGTGCGAGACTCTCCAAGTGGCAGGATGCTGTAAGGTTGCAAATTTGTTTGCTCCCTTAACTTTTAACTTCCATTTACCACTCTTTCAATGTTACTTGTGACTATTTAACTCCAAGACACGGTCTAACTTTTCATAAAGTGTTGACAACACTTTTACACGCCTTAATTGTCTGAAGGATGGAGACAAGAAGAAAGGGAGGCTCCCCAAGGAAGGGGAAAGCCACAACCACAGTTGCAGCTTCTGACTCCAGTAGCATAGAAGCAATATCGAAAATGAACGATGAATTGAAAAATGAGCTGAAAAATGAAATGAAAACAAGATTTGGCAGTTTGGAAGAAATGGTGAAAGGAGTTTCGACCAAACTGTAGGAAGTCCAAGGAAAACTGTCTTTGTTACAGGATGAACTTCGTGAACAAAAGGTTGAAATTGATATCTTGTGAACCCTGGGACGGGAGAGAGATCTGAAAATTGAAAAACTGGAATGGAGAATGAATGAAAAAACTCAAGCACTTCAGCAATACAAGACTAAAAATATGGACCTAGAAAACAGAAGCTGTCGTTTGAATTTACGAATTGTTGGTTAGCCGGAAGGTCAAGAAGGAGATAACGTTATAAAATATGCTTCTAAAATGATAAAGGAAACTTTTAACATTGAACACAATGAAAACCTTCCGTTTTTGGATAACGCTCACAGGATTGGGAACAAATCCGATAATAAACCGAGACACTTGATTATTCGGTTTCATTTTTTGCAAATGAAGGAGAATATTCTCCAGGCAGCAAAAAGTTGGGTGTGGTTGAATATGAAGGATGTAAGTTTTGGTGTGTCCCTGATTATAGTTACAAGCTTTTGGAAATAAGAAAGTCCTTTTATAATGTAATGTCTGATTTGTATAAGAAAAAGCTACACCCAGTTCTATTATACCCAGCTAGATTGCGTATTCGACTTTTCAACGGTAATTTTCGATTTTTTAACAATCCTCAAGACTCCTCCAGCTTTCTGGAGAGCTACGAGGAGGAAGGGGGAGTAATCAATCGCTGATTAAGTTATAACTGGAGATTTACTGTTCCTATTTTGACAATATTTCATTTGGTAATGATTAAGAATTTGACTGGACGAGTTGTTTTTCTTTTATATATATTCTTTTAAGAATTTCTTTGTTAATTTTGTGTTCCCCTGTCGTTAGACGAACTAAGAGAACGCAGTTCTTGTTTTTCATATCCTGACCTTGGATAATAATATGTAGCTCCCGCTCGTTAACTTCATGTCAGTCTGTATTTTTTTTTCTTCTCTTTCAAAGAGATAATAAGGAATGTGTTATGAGTAGGAGTGACTAAACATTATTATTTCTATGCCGAGCACTGTTACTAGGAGAGATGGGTTCAGGGGAGGGATTAGGTAGCTTGCTGACTGCCTATTGGTCAGTTTGGGGCTTTACAGGGGTGGGGGGGGGGGGGGTAGGGGTCCTTTGTTCCCTTTTTAGTGTTTTTCATTTGTGCAAAGTCTGAACTACAAAAATGTCTGAAATGTCGTCACTTCTGGCTCCGCCCTAGATTTTTCTTCTTTCAGTATCATTAACTTTTAGGCTTCAAGAAATTAACCCATTACATCCCACATGATTTTTACAAGCAATATGGATAAAGTTATTAATTTCCTTTCATGGAATGTGAATGGCTTGAAGCATCCCATTAAGAGGAATATTTTTTTAAAAGTTCTTCACAGACTAAATGCTCAGATTATCTTTGCTCAGGAAACTCATGTAAGGCAAGATGACAATTTACGATTTTTTAAGTTTTGGAGAGGACAGCAGTTTCATTCAAATTCACAGGCTAAGGTGAAAGGAGTCTCTATTTTTATTGACCCCTCAATTCCGTTTGTTCACAATGAAAACAATTTCTGATCCATATGGCAGATTGTTGGTGATTGCTGGTGTTCTTTACATGCACAAAGTTGCTATGGTGAATGTCTATGCACCAAATATTGATCACCCTGAGTTTTTTTTAAATTTAATTTTAATTTTTTTTATTTTAATTTTATTTTTTAGTTAAAAAGAATAGAGAGAAAGAGAGTGAAATGTGAAAAGAGTTGTGATAGTGAAAGAGCGTGCCAAAGGGGAGAAGAAACCCTTGGTCAAAGAATTAGAAAAGGGGGTTAAAAGATAGACCCTAAAAAAAGAAAAGGAAAAAGAAAAAAAGCCAGTTATTATCTTATATATATCACGCAAAAGGAATCCACCAACTCGATAGTTTTTCATCCCCCCCACCAAGGCCCGAGGTACTCCTGCACCCTATCTTTGTGGTAATTCTATAAATGCAGACGACGTCTGATAGAAGCGTTCTGATTTTCCTTCCAGGCGGAGTCTCATATCTTCCAGATGTAGTGTTTCAAACATAGTTGAAATCCACATATTTAATGTTGGTATAGGAGCATTTTTATAAAATTTTAAGATTAGTTTTTTTACTATTATTAAGCCGTAATCAAATAAATTATTTTGATACACATTTAATTCTGAACTACCTTCTGTCATTCCGAAAATAATCCATTCTGGCTTTGGTGTCATTTTTATTTGAAACAGTTTTGTGAAAATTTCAAAGATTTCAATCCAAGACCTTTGAATTTTTGTACAAAAGATGAATGAGTGCGCTATAGTAGCTTCTTGACACTGGCATTTACCACAAATTGGTGAAACGTTAGGGAAAACCCTGAGTTTTTTAAACAGTTAATTGCATCCTTTCCTAATTTAAATGAACACTTTTTAATAATGGGTGGAGATTTCAACTGTTGTCTGAACCCCTCGATTGACAGGTCTACATCTGATCATGTGCTTCCAAATAAATCAGCTAATTTTATTAATTCTTTTTTACTTGACTCTGGAATGTTAGAAGTTTGGAGATTCTTACACCCAAATGACAAAGAATTTTCATTTTTCTCTCATGTATATCACAGTTATTCTAGGATTGATTATTTTATACTAGATTCTCGGCTAGTTCCATCGGTCACTGCATGTGAGTATGACGCAATCGTTATTTCTGATCACGCACCTTTGAAACTATCAATCAATCTACCTGATTCCAAGTTTAGTGCTAAACAATGGCGATTTAATGCTACTTTGCTTCAAGACTTAAATTTTATTAATTTTCTGAAAGATCAGATTGCTTTTTACTTTTTGACAAACTCTACTGAAGAAATATCCAGTGGTGTAGTCTGGGATGTTTTCAAGGCATACATTCGTGGACAAATTATTTCATACTCCGCGGGATTAAAAAAACAAAATCAAAAAGAAATAGGTACATTGGCTGACGAGATTAAAGAAATTGATAAAAAATATTAAAAAGCGTCTAGTTTACAGCTCTACAAGAATAGAGTTGAATTTCAATTGAGACATGGTTTGTTATTAGTATCACCAATTCAGAACCAGCTACTTAAAACCAAAAGTCAATTTTATATACATGGCAAAAAATCAGGTAAATTACTCGCTAATCAATTGAAAGCAGTGTTGCCAAGCGTCAGATTACTAAAGTGAGAAAACGGGATGGTACAGTAACTGTAGACCATGACAAAATTAATAAATCCATTCAGGAATTTTATAGCTCCCTATATTAATCAGATTTTCCTACTGATTCTAATATAATGCATGAGTTTTTAAAGAAACTGAACTTACCAAATTTACCATATAACGAGTCTCTGTTGTTAGATGAACCCATCACGGAAGAAGAAATACAGAAAGCAATCTTTTCAATGAATTCTGGTTAAGCTCCCGGTTTAGATGGGTTTACAGTAGAATTTTTAAAGTATTTTTCAAATTTATTATCTCCATGGCTATGTAAGGTATTTAAAGAAGCCCTTTTAAGGAATAGCTTACCACAATCTTTTTATGAAGCTTCTATTTCTTTAATTCTTAAAAAAGATAAAGACCCTACTGAAGTGTCATCATATAGATGTATATCCATGTTAAATGTAGATTTCAAAATTATTTCCAAAATATTAGCTATGCGATTGGAAAAGATTTTTCCGCAAATTATCTCTGAAGATCAGACAGGTTCTATTAAAAATCGTTACTCATACTTTAACGTTAGGAGATTAATGATTATTGTATATACAGCATCTAATAAAACCCCAGAAAGTGTCATCTCACTTGATGCTGAGAAAGCGTTTGATAGAGTAGAATGGGATTACTTATTCAATATACTTGTAAAATATAAGATTGGTCCAACATTTATTTCTTGGATCAAGTTGATATACCATATAATTCAGGCTTCCGTATTTACTAATACTCAGAGATCCCCTTTTTTCAGGCTCTTTCGAGGTACTAGACAGGGCTGTCCCTTAAGTCCTTTACTATTTGCTTTGGTACCTTTGGAATCTCATAATATTTTTGGTATTGTCCGCGGGAATAAGACACATAAGCTATCTCTTTACACAGATGATCTGTTATTATTTATTTCTAACCCTGAGAAATCTATTTTGGCAATAGTAGCATTACTTAATCAATTTAGTAGTTTTTCTGGTTATAAACTAAACCTTAGTAAGAGTGAGCTTTTTCCATTAAATAATCTTGTTTTGAATTATGGTCAGTTTCCATTTAGATTGACTACCGAAAGTTTTACTTATTTAGGTATTAAGATCACCAAGAAACACAAGGATTTATTTAAAGCCAATTTTATGCCTTTAATTTAAAAAAAAAATTATTTTAGTTTAGGTTTGCTTTTTCCTTTTTTCCTTTTCTTTTTCTCTTTTTATTTTTGTGGTTTTTTTCTACATGTATATGTTTTCTTTTAAAGATTTAACTATATTTACATAGAGGTCTATATTCAATGTGTATTTTGACACTGGTCTCATATCTGGTTATGCCTGTTATTAATGTAATCCTGATCCCTATGTATCAATATCATTGTTATGTTAATCATTATTCTTTTTGCTCTTTTTTTAATGTTTTATTTTTGTTTTCTTTGGAAAAAAAAACAATAAAAAGATTTTAAAAGAAAAGAAAGAAAGCAATCTCTACAATAGCAGCTTCAATGTTATTTCACAGTATGTTAGATGAAAAAACTGCAAAAACTGAAGGCAGAGGGAGAAGAGGAATCTTGCTGCAAGTTAGAATCTGCTTTTTAAAGGACGAAGGATTTTTAAAACTCAGCAGCAAGACGTTAGAGTTGCAGTTTCAGAGTGCTAGTCGTGGAGGCAGGACATTAGAGTGAAGCAAGCAACCGATATGCTTAGCTGGAGATAGTTTGCAGCTGCTAAAAGGGAAGGTAGACTAGCGGTGCAGCCTGTTGGGAGCAGCCATGTTGAGGGGAAGTGCCGCGTGGAGGAAAAGTGCATCTTGAGGCTTTGGCTCAAGAGGCTTTGGCGAGAAGGGCTGAGGAGTGCAGAGCAAACCTGCAAGACCCAGAGCAACATCAAGTAGGAAGCTTCGTGAAGGATTGTGAGATACGCAAAGGAGACATGCAGGATCACGCGATGTGCTGCAGCTGCATGGTGTGGGAACTGGTGGACTCCTTGGTCAATCATGGTGACCACATCTGTAGCAAATGCTGAATGATTGAAGAACTAAGACTGATGGTGAACTAGTCTTCAATGCTGAGGCACATCCGGGATGGGGAGAATGACTTGAATGCTGTGTAACTGGAGGAAGTTAAGCCCGCTCAAGTAATTACTTCCAACATGGTCCATGTTGACATGGAGGGTGGGAATGCAAGTGAGGCGGGCAGGGGAACTGAGGTGAGGATTGAATTAGAGGACTGTTAGAAGGTTGAGCAACCTGACCAGGGCACTGTGGTTCAGGGGGCCATTTGAGAGGGAAGAAAAATGTAGTTGTCATTGGGGATAGTATAGTTAGGGGCATTGACACTGTTCTCTGTCGTGAGGATCGAGAGCCCCGAAGGCTGTGTTGCCTGCTTGGTGCCTGGGTTCAGGACATCTCGTCTGACCTGCAGAGGAACTTGGAATGGGAGGGGAAAGATCTGGTCATCGTGGTCCATGTGGGTACCAATGATGTTGGTAAAATGAGGAAAGAGGTTCTGCTAAAGGAATTTGAGTGGCTAGGCACGCAATTGAAAAGCAGAACCAAGAAGGTAATCTCTGGATTGCTACCTGAGCCACATGCAAATTGGCATATGGTTGAGAGGAGAAGACAGTTGAACGCATGGCATAAAGACTGGTGTGGAAGAGGTGGTTTTGAATTTGTGGAATATTGGCACCAGTCTTGGGGAAGGAGGGAACTGTTCTGACGAGATGGACTTGACTGCAACCACACTCCTGGCAAAACCGTATAACTAGGGTTGTAGATGAGCTTTAAACTAAACCCGTATAACTAGGACTGCAGATAGAGCTTTAAACTAAATAGTGGGGGGTGAGGATGGTCAGCAAATTGGAAGTGTAAAGGGTGAAGTTAAATGGACAGAGAATGCAGGAAATGTTACAGAAGTCTCACAAATTAATGCAACGGAATGTTCAAGAAGGTGTAAGAGGGTGAGGTTGGGTAAAATTGGGACCAGTGTGAGAAAGGTGAATACCGAATTAAAGGTGTATTTGAATGCACGTGGGGATTGAAGTTTGCGGATTATACTGAAATAGGTGGAGGGGCAGGTAGTGTAGAGTAAGCAGGGACTCGGCAGAAGGACTTGGACAGGTTTGGAGAGTGGGCAGAGAAGTGGCAGATGGAATATAGTGTAGCAAAGTGTGGAGTCATGCATTTTGGTTGTAGGAATTCTAAATGGGGTGAGAATCCAGAAATTAGAGGTGCAAAGGGACTGGAGAGTGCTGGTGCTGGATTCCCAATAAGTTAATCTACAAGTTGAATCGGTAGTAAAGAAAGCAAACTCAGTGCTAGCTTTTATTTCAAGAAGGCTTGTATAGAAAAACAGTGATGAAATGCTGAGGCTCGATAAAGTGCTGGTAAGGACACATTTGGAATATTGGGAGCAATTCTAGTCACCATATCTGAGGAAGGATGTGCTGGCTCTGGAGAGGGCCCAGAGGAGGTTTACAAGAATGATCCCAGGAATTAGTAGGTTAACCTATGAGCGTTTGTCAGACATGGGCCTGTACTCGCTGGAGTTTAGAAAAATGAGGGGGGACCTCATTGAAACATACAGAATAGTGAAAGGCTTGGATAGAGTTGTCGTGGAGAGGATGTTTAGTGGAAGAGTCTAAAGCCCCTGTCCCAATGTACGAGGTAATTCAAGAGTTCTCCCGAATGTTCCCCGCGATTCGAACTCGGAGAACGTCCGTAGCGGGTCATATTTCCTTGCTCAAATCTCTTGAGGCACTAAATCATATGTTGCACAAATGATCCATGAACAGTTAATTTACCATGACAGATGATTAAATCTACATATCTGTGCATGGCCATACCTTGCTGAAATGCTGTAATTGATTGTAAATTTTCAAAGACATAATTTATATTTACTACTCTTGTGTGCTACACAGATTGAAATAAAAACTTTGGCAACAAAATTATTCTTACTTTAATCAAGTATTGTGAGTTATAAAGAACAGAAATTATCCCTTTGACTCACCAAGTTCCTGTTGAACCATACTTGTAGGAATCTCACTTATCCACGTTTCGCATGAAGCCTTAGTAATCCAAGTGCTTGCCTGGATAATTATTAAATATGCTTGCAGAGAATAAGATAAATGTACATAAACTCTGTTTTTGAGTCAATCTGGTTCTGTATATTGTGAGAATTGAGATGTGTTCCTCACCATTCATTGCACTAAATGAAACCTGTTCATCAGAAGAGCAGATTCAACTAAACCCTTTGTTGTAGTAATGGTCTGTTCAGCAAATGCTCACTAACCAGGGTAGAAGTAGTTTTAAAAAAGACATGAGACTGCACATACTAGAATATTGAGCTAAAAAGCAAAGTGTTTGAAGAACTCAAAGCTCTGTCAGCCCCAGACTAACGCATAAAGCAAAACACAGCACTACAGACTTAGTAATACACTCGTAAAGGTAATACACACGGCGCTGCCAGCTCAGTGCATGGAAATTTAAACAAAGAGCTGTCGGTTCTAAATATAACGCTACTGGCCGCAGAGCTATGGGGTTTAAATATAGTGCTACCGGCCACAGCGCTATGCACTTTAAACATAGCGCTATGGTCACAGCACTATGGATCACAGACTGTTCAGGCAAAATTCTCGTATAACATAACTTTTGCCAAATTATACCCACTTGATCCACAAAGTTAAAAATGCACCAAATTGCATAGGTTCACAGGTTAAAGTCATTAATACTTGTATTTCATTTGCATCTTTCCCGTAGTTCGGGGAGTCCACAGCCAGGGGTCACAAATTAAGAATGAGGGGTAGGCCATTTAGGACTGAGATGAGGAAAAACTTTTTCACCTGGAGAGTTGTGAATCTGTGGAATTTTCTGCCACAGAAGGCAGTGGAGGCCAATTCTCTGAGAGAGCCAATTTTCAAGAGAGAGTTAGATAATACTTTTGGGGCTAACAGAATCGAGGCATATGGGGAGAAAGCGGGAATGGGGTACTGATTTTGGATGATCAACCATGATCATATTGAATGGCGGCACTGGCTCGAAGGGCCGAATGGCCCAGTCCTGCACCTATTTTCTATGTTTCTATCTTAATGGCACAACAGTGTCCTACCTATATTGACTATGAAAGGCAGCCAGTGAGTCTATCATATTATTTTTGTATTTATTGACTGATTATAAAATATAAGCTGAAAATTCATATATATAATTTACATTTCTAGCACACGAAGATATAATTTATTTGACAATTAAATAATGCACATGTGATTTTTATCCAGCTGTCAAATGGAATATTTTCAACTATTTTCTATTTTTAACACATGGGCAAAATGTAAGTTTTGTTGAATTCCCTTGAGCTTTTGAAAAATAATATGATGCATATTGCTATGTCTGCTGAAAATAAGCTACATGCATAATATTTATGTATTTATTAATAACATTATTATCAGATTATTTGACATATAGTTGCCAAATATCATAAATATCCATGTAGGCTTCAAAGGGTCAATTACCCAAAAAATGAATACTGTCCCCTCATTTTCTTGTGCAAGGTGATTACATCTCAATGAGAAATAAAACTTAATTGAAAAAAGGCAAGATTGTGAAAGACACAATTTTCTACTTCAGAGTCTGAAGAAGGGTCCCGACCCAAAACATTGTCTAGGCCTTAAGAAATATCAGAGGCTGGTTGTTCCGTCACAGATGCTGCCTGACCTGTTGAGCTCCTCCATCAATTTGTTTTTTGCTCAAGATTCCAGCATCTGCAATCTTGTGTGTCCTTGGCTGTCACTTTTTAATTTTTATTCATGCATAGGTGTCCCATGCTGTTCATGAACCTCTTATGCAGATGCAAGTCTTCACAGCCCTTGTATCTCTTTCTGGACCCCACACCACTGTTACCACTAGCACAACTCGTCTTCCCCCATGTTAGCCCTGGGCACACCTGAATCTCACAATGACTCCTACTAATGACTCATACTGAAAATAAGGTTTGTTCTGTCCTTCGAAACACATGCACACAGTAAGTTAAATGAGTGTATGCCTAACTACACACATGTACTTTATTTATAAATCACATCTTTAAATACATTTTGATTACTTTTTCAATAGACATTTGCTATTTGCAATTGTTATTTTAGTCAAATTGACTCAAAGTGTTAAGAGCCAGGATACAAAATCTAAGTTGTTTGTATTAGTTCTTCAAGGTTAGAAAGTTGGACATGGGTGTATCCTCTTGCTAATGGTTCTTGTCTGAGATTCTTTAGATATTTGTCCACATTTCAATTTAGATTTAAGAATTGCTGAGTATAGTTCTGATATTTCTAGAAATTATCCCAACTAGCAATCTCTTTATCTTCCAGCTGCAAGTACTCATTTCAGCAAAATTTTAACTTTGATTCAAATTTTGAATGCAGTGTATGTTTACTTTTTAACCTTCTGCCATTAGCCATCACATGCTATATAAACAATGCTATTGTTGGATGGGACAACCATATTTATTAATCTTCATATCCTTCTTTTTGCTTATTCATACCACAACAGTCCACTTTTCTTGGACAAGTATTAATGTTTCCTTGCAGGGTAGTTAAGTTAAAATATACAATCAAATAACTTTATTTTGGCACTTTGACCAGAATTGATTGCTTCGTAACTTGATATTGCAGCACAAGTTTATGAGCTATTTCCAGCAAAGGAAAATCATTTTGTCCATCTTAATTCATCAATCCAGAAGAATCAAGCATGACATGTAATTGTTTTTGAAATGAATCAAGCACTTTTATTTGCCAGGGTTTCCATTCAAAATGTTGCAATATGTCCATGTGAAGAAGCATTTCTTTTAAACAAGCTGTCCCTGCATCATACTTGTAGTTTAATTTATGGTTGTATTCCAAATTAACCTCATCACATCCCTTTTGCTATTTTGTATCCGATATCTGCGTCCATTAATTTAACCTGTCTACATTCTTTGAAGTCTCTGAATTTTCTTTACATCTCACAAAACCATGGAACTTGTATTGTCAGCTAATTTAGATATATTATATTTAGTCCCCACATCCAAATCATTGAATTGCTGAGGCACAGCACTAAATCCTGAGGCACCATTCATAGTATCCCAACCCAATTTTTTTTTGTCCATTAACTGACAGTCCATGCCAGGATATTTACCCCAATCTTTAATGTACTCATGTCGTTTAATAATCGTTTGTGTGGTACTTTATCAAAAGCCTTCTGAATGTCCAAACACATCATATCCACTGTTCCTCTTTATCTGGTCTGCTACTTAACACCGCAAAGTTTGAACAGACTTGACAAATGAGATTTTCCTTTCATAAATCCATGTATTTCTAGTTCAATGCTATCATTTGCTATGCACCCTGTAACCACTTCCCTCATATGGATTCTAATATTTTTCTTGTAACTAATTTTGTGCCAACTGTCTGTAGTTCCACGTGTTTTCACTCTGTTTCAATAGGGTGAGGTTAAATTTACTACCTTCCAATATGCAAAATTGATCAAGAGTATGTGGCAACTATTCTACCCATAGCCGCCACCATTAAAACCTGAAATCCGTCAGCTGGTTGTGTGGATTTGTAGGCATCCAGTAGATTAATTTGTTTAATACTCTGTCCTCTTTGATGACATATTTTCTCTTTATTGTTGTTTTTGATTTTAAATATCTATATAATAACATCAAATATCTATTTTGATAACATTTTGTGAATTGTCAATCTGCATTGATTGGATCTGTTTAGCACTGATCTATAAAAACCCCTTAACCATGGCTGAGATGGCAGCATTCTTAAACCTGAGTAGGAAGGTTATATATTAACGATCCACTCAAACATTTGAGTATAGGAGTCTACAGTGATGTTAGGTATGATACTGAGGGAATATTCCACTTGTGTTGTCTATTCAATATGACATTTACTGACTCGGGTGGATGTAATATAGCCATGGTACCATTTAGAATATTAACGTGGGAGCTCGGCCTCCTGGCTTGTCCAATATTTATCCTTTAATCATAATCATCTAAAGACCTAGATTCTTCATGCATATGCCTCTGCTTCCCTGAAAGCAGCAGCATGGGTAGAAAACATTATATAAAATTACAAGATACATAGGGTGGATAGTGAGAATGTTTTCCTCTAGCACAACGGTCTATAATTAGAATGCAAAAGCTTAAGTTGAGAGACAGAGTATTTCAGGAGGAATTTTGTTCACTAAGAGTTTTGTTGAAACCTGGATCTCACTACCTGAAGACTGGTGGAGGCAGGTACTGTCTCAACATTTAAGAAATATTTTGATGAACACCTAATATGCCATGGCATAGAATGTTATGGATTTAGTACTGGAAAACTGGATTGCACCAGATAGGGATTCGCTGAATGGCATGTTTTGTGTTGGATGATTCTACTTAAGCTTGGTTGGTACAAATTGTCTGCCACAATTCATACTTTAATACAGTTCCAATATACTTCATTATAAGGTACATTGGGATGGCAAGCAGTTATGAAAGATGTTAGGCACAAATGTATGCTTTTAACTTTTACCCTTAGATACTTTTATTCATGGAGTGTTTTATACCTTTCTTTCTCAGATATAATGCTTTGTAATCCAATCCTAATTCCAATCCTAATCTTGTGATCGTGAGGTATTGCTTTTCTTCGGCAGGTTTCACAACCTAATGTACGAAAAACGCCAGTTGTTAAAATATCAGGCATTGAGAATGTAACAACAACAATCTAGTAAGTACTGAGTAATATGTTTTCATTGCCAACCCACAGCCCTGATCCCATGGTGTTTAACAACCTTTTGGAAAAAACACTGAAATTAGCAAGGGCATAGAATGATTTCTGATTAAGGGATTTGAAGAGTTGCTTGGTAGCACCACCACCGACCAAGTTAGCCAAATCCTGAAGAAAACCAAACAAGGTTAAATCTCAACCTTATCAATCTAAGTGTGGCCATTGCCTTTATCCTGTGATTTCCTCCCACAGCACGGTGGAAGGACGTCAGCAGTTCAACAAGTCTCCATTCTACCACCTTCTCGAGGACAATTGGGAATGGACAAAATTCCCTGACGTGGCCAGTGGTGCCCATTTGCTGAAAACTAAAATAAATTAACTAGGCAGTAAAATATGCCACTTTGTTATCTTGTACAGTACACCATTCTTCAATAATACTCTGGTCATGAAAAGTTATTAATTTCAAAAATAAGCACAGTCCAAAGTTTGTGGTATTATGTATCTATACTAAAGTGGCACGGTTTGTAATGTACCTCTTACAGTACGATCACCGCATTACTGTTGTAATGTCTGTCCATCTGATCAGCCTATATTTTATTGTGGAGTCACCCACTACACGGCCACACACATGATGGAGTTTGAAGCTTCCCTGCTTACTCTTTATTTTCCTTCACATTACCTCTTCTGACCAGCCATAGAGTAAGGCCCTTTAAAATCTGACCTTACGGCCTTGCCAGTTAACACTCCGATGACATGGCAACTTTGAAATCTGCATACAGCTCTCGATAAGAACCCAGTTCTTAATGAAAACTTTGCAGGTCCTGTTCTTGCACATGAATTGGTGTACATAATATCATGGCACTATTGTAATAAGTTTTGTTAATGATTCTTTTAATGGAGATCTGAACAGTAGATGTGAATGTTTTTCTCAGCACATCATTGGCACAGGGAAAGAAGGTGAACTCAATTTCAGGCAATAGAATTGTTAAGACACAGCAGGAGGCTACGCTCCCCACCAGATTAATGCCAGACCTATTGGAGCAATGCTGCTAATCTCTGAGTTATCTCTTACATCTTTTGCCAAAAACTTAAATCTGTGTCCCTAATCTTTAAACCATCTGCTAATAAGAATGTCTCTCAAATTCAAATTCTGTCCAATTCAAATTCTGTCCAATTCAAACCAGTCACGATGCTTGACACCTTCATCAAATCTTTTCTGTCTTCTTCACTCGGGGAGAGCAACCCAGTTTCACTGGCTTAACCTTCAAGCTGAAATTCTTCAATACTGGAGTCTTTCCAGTAAGTTTTCCATTGTCTCTGTTCTTCAAATCCCTCCTAAAATATGTTGATCTTAATTAAACACTACACTCCATTTGTGATCTAGTGTTTTGTACAGGTTCGACTTAACTCCCCTGCTTTTATACTGTGTTATGAATCACGTGGTCTTGCATGTTTTACTATTCACTCTCCTAACACCCTCTGTTACTGTCAAGGATTTATACACAATGCAGGTTTCTCTGTCTCTGCATACCTGTGGCTAAGCCATTGATATATATTAAAAACACCTGTTGTCCCAATACAGATCCCGAGGAAACATCACTGTCTATAATTTTCCAGTGTCAAAAAACATTGTCACTACTTTCTCTTTTCTGCATTTTAAACAATTTCCTATCAATATTGCTAATGACATTTCAGTCCTGTGCATCAATTTTGTTCATTGCTTTTTATCAAATGGAGTCTGAAATTCCATTTAAACCATACTTACTGCATCCCCGTCAACAACCTTTTCCACTATTTGTTTAAAAGATTAAATTAGTTAAACCAAATCTACTACATAAAGCTTCCTGCAACTGAAGTTATGCTGACTGGTTGGTTGGCCAGCATGTCCTTGCACCTTTTTTGTACAAGGATACTATATTTGGCATGTTCTGTTAACGCTCTTTGTGTGGAGGGAGGACTGGAAAGTTGCAGGAAGCCTTTTCGCACTGTCCAACCCACTGCCTTCAGCAACCCAGTACATCTCCCATTTCAACATAGTAAGTTGTTTATTTTACACATGGCCAGCCTTGCCAGTATCCCCTTGATAAGTTTAACTCCAACCATGATCTTTATTACCATCTCTTCTGAAATTTTTGTATTAAAGACCAGTGCAAAAAAAAAATTAGTATTCCAGCTCTGCAGCTCAAACCTTCTCTAACAATCTTCTGCTCGTACTTTTATTGGAGATCAATCTTCCATATAAGCTGCTTTGTTTCAATTCAAAGCATTGCACTCTCACCAGACCTGAATCCCTGGATTCTCAGGAGTATATCTCTGTAGGAAATGGGAATTGAAGCTAGCTGCTTTTGAAATTGACTCCATCACCTTGACAACAGCAGTGGAAACATTTGTGCAATATGCTATAACTGTGCTTACTGCTTCGGTACCTGGGGCTTCCCTACAGAGCAGATGCCATTAATGCCACTGACAGCGACAGTCTACACAGCCGAAAGCTTTTACTGTGAAACAGTGGCCCCTCTGCACCAATTGTTTGCATCATTCTCTGCTTGGAAGAAAGTGATTTTATTGCCCCTTTCAGTTCATGATTTATTTCACACCTTTGTCATGATAAGCCATTAAATGACACATTAGCATTTGTGGTTCGGACAGTGGTTAGGATCCACATGGATATTTAAAGAATATTGTTTGAGAAAATTACAGAGAAGATAGACAAAATAAATATAATGAAAGTGATGTATGTAAACATTAAAACTTTTTTTTAAAGCTGCAGCCCAAGTGACAAATGAAATAGATATATCTTTGGTCTTGAACTGAGAGTATTAGCATAAATAAATTGGGATGGTTGATGTATATATGGTGAATATAATAGATGGTGAATAGAATAAATGGATGTTTCCTAAATTGTCAAACGCAGTTAATTGTTCATCTTGGATATCCGTAGACCGAGCTCTTATTGTCGACTTGGGCACGAGCACAGTCAAACCGGTATCAAATTTTATAGATGTTGCTAAAATAAAGGACAATACAAACTAAGAGTGAATGACAATGTAGGTTAAGAGGTATAAGTATGGAACAAATGCAAGTAGTGAAGGAGCAGATTTTGGAAAATAAATCTATCGATTAATGCTTGGAGGGAAAATTGAATTAGGATGTTAATACATAGTTTTTTTTCCAGATTGGAGAAACATTAATTGTTGACCGATTGTAATCATGCATGGTCTTTCTGCTGATTGGTTAGTACACAACAAAAGCTTTTCACTCTACCTTGATGCATGTGACTATAAACTAAATACAAACTCAATTAAAGACTCATTTCATTTATAGCCTATAGTAAATTTCTATGTTCCCTTATTTTGGTATTTGGGACCTCTCCATAGGAAACTATTGAAACTGATCAGTATCTTGACTTACTGCTAACAAATAAAGACCAACTGAATAGAAGCATAAAACAAGCTATGAACTTTTCAAATATTTAGAAATCATAACTACAGAAGACTGCTCCCCCCCCCCCACACTCTCCCCATGCTAATGACATGCTAAGCAGCAGTTATTAAATTAGAATGATCACTCCAACTGCTTGGTGCCAGAGATAATGTGTACAGTTCCAATTAAGATAGAAATCCATATAATAATATAGTATACTTCAATATTTCCTGTTCTTAGTTTGGTCATTCAGAGCATTGAATATAGGAGTAGGGAAGTAATGTTAACATTATACAAGGCATTGGTAAGACCAATTCTGGAGTATGGTGTACAATTTTGGTCGCCTAATTATAGGAAGGATGTCAACAAAATAGAGAGAGTACAGAGGAGATTTACTAGAATGTTGCCTGGGTTCCAGCAACTAAGTTACAGAGAAACGTTGAACAAGTTAGGTCTTTATTCTTTGGAGCGCAGAAGGTTAAGGGGGGAGTTGATTGAGGTCTTTAAAATGATGAAAGGGATAGACAGAGTTGACATGGATAAGCTTTTCCCATAGAGGGTAGGGAAGATTCAAACAAGAGGGCATGACATGAGAATTAAGGGACAGAAGTTTAGGGGTAACATAAGGGGGCACTTCTTTACTCAGAGAGTGGTGGCTGTGTGGAATGATCTTCCAGCAGAAGTGGTGGAGGCAGGATCGATTTTAACATTTAAAAGTAAAGTGGATAGGTATATGGACGGGAAGGGAATGGAGGGGTATGGTCTGAGGGCAGGTAGATGGGACTAGGGGAAAATGAATGGTCGGCACGGACTGGAAGGGCCGAGAAGGCCTGTTTCCGTGCTGTAATTGTCATATGGTTATATGGTTATTCCATTCATTGTGGTGATGCAAAGTGGTGGACTGGCATAGTAGCCTTGTCCATCAGATCCAATTAATTGGAAACACACCACTGTATGTTGGAGATATTGAGAACAGTCTTGAGAGCTTTGAAAGGTGTAAAATCTGGAGGTGAGCTTTGCTGGCTGTTAAACACTTTATTTAATGCATGTGAACATGGCTGCTCTGGCCTTCCCATGGAAACCCCAAACATTCTCAATGGGGAGAGTTGTGCACATTGGCACAAACGTCATTGGTAGGAAAAGGGATGAAGTCCAGCAAAGTGAATGTAGGGAGTTGGCTAGTAAAGATGGCTTTTGGGTACGCTGGCTTTCATCAGTTAGAAAATTAAGTATAGAAGTTGGGATGTTATGTTATAGTTGTACAAGATGTTAGTGAGGCCGCACTTAGAGTACTGTGTTCTATTTAGATCCCCTGTTGTCGGAAAGATGCCATTAAGTTTAGGAGTGCAGAGAAGATTTGAAAACAATACTTAAATATATATTTGGACATCTACGTGGATAGGAAAGGTTTAGAGGGATATGGGCCAAACGTGGGCAAATGGGACTAGATTAGATGGGGTATTCCAGGTGGGTATAGATGAGTTGAGTATGAAAGGCCTGTTTTTAGGCTCTATGGAACTCTAGAGACCTGTTTGTTGCTCAGAGCTTCTCCACTTGGCACCAAGAACAAATAGTATATATTCAAGCATGATGGAAAATGTGTCCTACCCTTGTTTAGAACTTGTTTGCAATTTACTTAATTAACAGTCACTTCTCAAGATTTAGAATCGGTGTCACCAAAAGCTTATGTTTGCAGCCGACTGATACTTAAGGCCCAATTACAATACTATGAGAATTTTAATGCAGCCATGAGTGGTAACTTTGAATAAACTCAAATTTGTAGTCTAGGTAATCCCTCAACAAAGATAAAATGCTACCCTTGTCAGACAGTTATGTATTAACATTGCTAGCTGAATAGGATACATTTGAAACATCTTATTAAAAGAATAAGAATCAGTATCATTGAAAAAAGAATCATATCCCTTAATGAGTTTTATTAAACATAATTGCAGTCATGTTTCAGTAGGTTCTAGACACATTAGGTTTTCAGCAGTGTGCACGCTGAGAGGATTTTCTTCCTGAATCAATTTACCTTGATTCCTATTTTATCAGTCTTCTGATCCTACTTCTAGCCCACCTCCTACTTTATTCATCTACACGATGGTAATGATTAGTGTTTGAGTCCATGAGTGAGACATTTTCATTAAATGTGGATTTGGTGACTGTTTACATGGATAGTGCCTCCGACGTCTACAGTACTTACATTTTTAGGGAGAAAAAGGAAATACAAGTATAACTGTTATATTATATATCATTATCAACTAGACTGGAATTATATCAATAAGGAAACTAAGGTGAAAATGGTGAAATGTAAGCAGGAGCATTTTTTCCATCAGATGCATTAAGTACAAAAAAGCATGAAACAATGCTGCATCTGTTTCTCGGGGGTGGGGGACGCAGGTGGAAGTGTGGAACATATTTGAGTCAGAGACCTTTGGGAGCAGTGATTATCAAACTTAGAACAATTGATCTTGTGCACAACATAGTTTTTATACTATAGTATTCAAAAATGTCCTGTGGGCAGAAGGATAAAAGAAAATTACAGATGCCCTCTGTTAAGTCATGCAATACACCCTCACAAAATTCACAAATCACTACCCAGCTGCAGACATCATATTAGAATGTAATGTCTTGTGCGAGGAAAGTCTTGATCAAATTTCTGGAGTCTGGGTGGCACAGTGGTGCAGCTAGTAAAGCAGCTGCCTCACAGCACCAGAAACCCAGGTACAATCCTTACCTTGGGTGCTGTCTTTGTGCAGTTGCACATTCTCCGTGTGACTGCATGGGTTTTCTCTGGGTGCACCGATTTTCTCCCACATCCCAAAAACTTACGAAATGTAGGCTAATGGGCTTCTGTAAAATTGCCCCTAATGTATAAGCAGCGGGATAACATAGAGCTACTGTTGGCGGATGATTAAAGGTCGGCATGGACTTGTTGGACCAAGGAGCCTGTTTCCATGCATATCTCTAAACTAAACCTCACTAAATAAACAAAGTGCAATGGCCAAGAAATAATTGTTTTCTCTTTAACTCCAGAATTAAAATGATCTTGCATTGTGGTACTCTGAGGAAAGATAATGTTTACAATGATGATATGTTTTTATATCAATTATGGTTTTGAAGGCGAGTTTTAGTATCAGTTAGTTTGGTCACAATTAAGTCAGTTCCTACATTAACTCTGCCCAAGATCAAAGGAAATTGCAGCGAGTTGTGGATGTAGCCCAGTACACCACACAAACGAGCCTTCCACTCCCCTCCCTCCACTCACATTCACATCTGGCACTGACTCTGGCTGGGAACATCGGGTGGCTCCACTGCTTGGGCTGCCTCGCCAACAGTCTGTCAGTCCCCTCTCTGTTTTTATTATTTTAAGTATGCTTTAAAAGTATGATTTAGTGTTTCTTAGTTTGTTTTATGTGGGGTGTGCGTGGAGGGGAATCGGAGGAAACCATTTTCAGTCACTTACCTCGACTGAGATGCGATTTTTCTCCATATCGCATCTCTGTCCCCCAACGTGGAGTGGTGCGGCCTTTCCTGAAGACTGGCACAGACTTTAACATCGGGAGCTGCGATCCTTTGCCGAGGGTCATCAACTGAGCTCCGACCGTGGAGCCTGTGGACTTTAACACCTTGAAACTGCGGTCTCCGATAAGAAGAAGCCGACTAGAGAACTCCATGTCGCGGAGTGTTCGGATCCATCCCGATGCCGGAGATTCGACCATCCCGACGAGAGGGCTTGAACATCGGACCATCGGCAACGGCAAGTGAGGAGAGTTCAAAGGATCTGACCATGAGTGAACAAAGCAGGAAGATGACTGAACTTTATTGCCTTCCATCACAGTGAGGAATATGGATTCCACTGTGGTGGATGTTTGTGTTACATTTTATTTTATGTGGCTGTGTGTATTGCTTCTCACTCACATTTTACTGTACCTTGGTTGGTTAAATGACAATAAATGTGAACGTGAACTTAAAAACAGCCAACATAATCGGGGGCCACTTTCACCCCTGTTTCCGGTCCATCTAACCCCCCCCCCCCCCCCCCCTCCCCTCCCCAAACTAGAAAGCTCATATCAGCAGATTCAGTAGCAGCTTTTTCTCTGCTGTTACTAGACCACTGAACAGTCCTCCCTTAAGCTAGTTGTAGTCCCGATCTTACACCGACCGCATTGTAAACCTTGCACTGTTTTATTTTATCTGCACTACTGTAGATGTACCTCTCTGTGTTTGTAACACAATAACGCTGCAACACTACCTTCTGTACTCTGGTATTTTTCTTTTTTTTAATTTATTTATTTTTATTCGAAGCAATTGTACAAAGATAAACATTCGGCATCTAAGATTATACAATTATTGTAAAGCTTCATTTTTAACCTTATTACCTGAAAGTGAAAAAAGAAAAGAAAAGAAAAAGAGAAGAGAGGGAAAAAGTGAGAAGTGAAAAGATAGCTCGAAAAAGCACAAAGAAAAGACCCCTAAACTACCAAAGTAGTGTGGCCGGAAAAAAAAAAGATGAATAAAAAAGAAAAAGAAAAGTGGAAATATACCTGTCCCTCATCACCCCCACCCCCACCCACCTCACCCAGCCTAGGATCGGATTTAAATTTAAATTTGTGTTGCACCATACTATTCGTGTAAGAATTCGGTGAAGGATGTCCATATCTGTTTTTTCTGCCAAGACAAGCCTGATGTTTTCCAAATGTAGTGTCTCGGACATGGTTGTAATCCATATCCTCACTGTAGTGACTGTTGTGTGTTTCCAAAATTTAAGTATTAGTTTTTTCGCCGTTATCAGACCATAGTTAAGGAAATGTCTTTGAAATAGTGTTAGTTCAGAGCAGGCTTCTGACATACTTCTGACTACACAGACTTCTGACATGATCAATTTTATGTTGGGGTCCAATTTTATTTAAAGTATTTTTCTTTATCCACCTCCAATTGTACTTGTGTACGGCTTGATTATACTCGTATATAGTATGATTTCTTTGGGTAGCATGCAAACAAAGCTTTTCAGTATATATTGGTACCCATGTGAGTAATAAACCAATAAGTCAATACCATTAACAATTCAATACTTCAATGCGGCAAGCCTAAATATTTTTTACCATGTTTTGTGGGTTAGGACCACATTTTTTGCCAGTTCAAATAGATAAATACAGGCTCTGGATCAAGTGCTGGTAAATTGCATTAATATTGATGGGTACTTGATAATCGGCACAGACATGATGGGCCAAAGGGCCAGTTTCTATGCTGTAAAACTCCATGAGTATAATTCAGTTAAGTTTGAATATTACTCGGCTTCTGGAGAAGATTAGGCATTGCTTCCAGATCACCTAGTTTAATTACACCTGTGGTCGACTTCTAAGCAAAATTAAAATGAAATCACAAGAATATTGACACTGTGGCTACCACCTTGGCAGTCAGGAATCAATGAGCAGTGAAGGACACTGGTGAGAACGCAGCGCTATTCCCCACGCGTATGATCACTTTCCTTTGCTTTTTATTTGCCTGGGTTTAAATTTACAGGGATAATTTCATATTTTGCATTACATAGTATTTAGAAATGCAGTAAATAGCTAGCTGGTTAAGAGTAGACTTCAGGATGGTATCAGAACTCCGAACAATTGCAAAGACACATGACAAGTGAAATTTCACTCACAGAAGTGCAAGGTGATGTGTGCTCCTGAGTGCCCCTTGGATCCCTTTTAAATCTTCTCTTCACATAAACCTGTGCCCTCTAATTTTAGACTCCCCTAACTTGGGAAAATACTATGGCCGTTCACCTTATCTATGCCTCTCATGATATAGGTAGGTGGATAAAAATTTCTGGAGAAACTCAGCGGGTGAGGCAGCATCTATGGAGCGAAGGAATAGGTGATGTTTCGGGTTGAGACCCTTCTTCAGACTGATGTGGGGGGGGGGGGGGGAAGGGCGGGAAGAAGAAAGGCAGAGGTGAAGACAGTAGGCTGTGGGGGAGATGGGAAGGGGAGGGGAAGGACGGAGAAAGCAAGAACTACCTGAAATTGGAGGTCAATGTTGATACCGCTGGGGTGTAAACTACCCAAGCAAAATATGAGGTGCTGCTCCTCCGATTTGTGGTGGGACTCACTCTGGCCATGGAGAAGGCCCAGGACAGAATGGGAGGGGGAGTTGAAGTGCTGAGCCACCAGGAGATTCGCTTGGTTAATGCGCACTGAGCGAAGGTGTTGGGCGAAGTGATCGTCAAGCCTGCGCTTGGTCTCATCGATGTAGAGCAGTTGACAGCGGATGCAATGGATGAGATTGGAGGAGGTGCAGGTGAACCTCTGCCTCACCTGGAAAGACTTCTTGAGTCCTTGGATGGAGTCAAGGGGGGAGGTGGTTTGGGTGGGAAGGGACAAATTGACCAGGGAATTACAGAGAGGGCGGTCTCTGCGGAAAGCAGAAAGGGGAGGAGATGGTAAGATGTGGCCAGTGGTGGGATCCCATTAGGGGTGGCGAAATGCCGGAGGTTTATGTGTTGTATGTGACAGCTGGTAGGGTGGAAGGTGTGGACAAGGGGGACTCCTTGTTATGAGTGGGGGGATGGGGAGTGAGAGCGGAGCAATATAGAGGAGACCCTGGTGAGAACCTCATCTATAGTTGAAGAGGGGAACCCCCCATTCCCTAAAGAATGAGGACACGTCCGATGCCCTGGTTTGGAACACTTCATCCTGGGTGCAGATGATGTGTTCCAAACAAGGGAACGGGGGTTCCCCTCTTCAACTATAGACGAGGCTCTTACCAGGGTCTCCTCTGTATCCCGTAGCTCCGCTCTTCAGGAAAGGAGTGAAGAGATTTACTAGCACAATACCAGTGGAATGGGTAAAATAAATAGTTTTGATAGTGTAAGGAGAATGTGATTTCACTAGTGAAAGAGTTGGTTGATCAGAATGTTGATTTAAGAGACTGGATAAAGTTTAGTTTAGAGATACAGCGTGGAAACAGGTCTTTTGGCCCACCGCACCGACCAGCAATCCCCGCATATTAACACTATCCCTCACAAACCCGGGACGATTTTTACATTTACCAACCCAATTAACCTACAAACCTGTACATCTTTGGAGTGCGGGATGAAACCAAAGATCTTGGAGAAAATCTACACGGTCATGGGGAGAACGTACAAACTCCATACAGACAGCACCTGTAGTCAGGATAGAACTTGAGCCGCCGTCTACCACTGCGCTGCTGCTGACGTCTTTTATACAGTAAATTTTAATTGTTTCCATTGCACTTCCTGGGAGCTATGGAATCACATTCAAATGTAACTTATGAAAGGGATTTGGTAAGGAAAGCATTCGGGGGACTCTGGGAAAAGAACAGAAAAAAGGGCCTGTCAAAGAACTGGCGCACATGTCATGACCAGTGTATCTGCCTTCTCAACTACATCACTTTGTAATTCTATACATTTATAACGGACTCTCCTATGATAAAATATAAATATTAATATGTAAACTGTTAATTTGATACAGAAATTCTATATAAAATATGTATATCATACTTAATAGCAGAAAACAACATGTAGCTGTTCTATGAAAATATTACTCATTGGGTCAGTGTACATGATCGTGAAGGAGTTCCACTGGGAAGCTGAAGTGTGATGGGTTGCTCTCGGTATGTCTGCAGGATGCTCGTGATTAATCCCTCAACCAAAACTGCTTGTGTAATTATTTTACAAGAAAATATGGAAACCTCTTAGTGGTTCTCTTGCCATTCAAGAGTAAATTAACTCTTAAGTTCTGTTTTTTTTTTGTGGGACCCATGTGCATTTAATTTAGAAAGACATTAGAAAGGAGGGCAATATGCCAAATGAGAATGGTATAAATAATACTTATTCAAGTGGATAAATTGTTAATGTGTGAGATAAATAAGAGCATTTTATTTTAATAATTTCATTACCCAAAGTGAAATTCCGAAAGAACTGATGCAACCTATTTTAAATATTATCCATTATTGGTGTCATTAAAAATAGGTTTTAGTTGTACCATCAGGTGAGGCAAACAAATGATTTTTTTTTTTAAGTGGAGGTCCTGGAACACTCTTCATAAATGAATTAATTGATTTATAAAATGTGTTTGATTGTAACAAATCATTTCTAAATAAGCATCAAATGAAATTGTACAAGTTTAAAAAGAATGCTTAAATTTGGGGCTACAGGTGCGTAAATATTTTACAGTTCCTGGATAAGACGATAAAACTGTTTCAACAAAACTGTATATTGCACACTTAGAATAATAAAGGACGTGCTGCAGCTATATAAATGAATAATTAAGCCTTAGATGGAAATCATTTCCAGGTCTGGGCATGACTAATTAAAGAGGATATTCAGGGGAATCTGTGAGTGTTCTCCTTAAAGAAATGATATATATGTAGTGTTCAAAATGAAGGTAACCCGTGTAATGTTAAGATAATTGCCAAAAGAACCAGGTGAGGACGACTTGCACCTAGTGCAAAGAGTCTGAAGACGGGGCCTGACCCAACTAGGTCCTCCAGAGATGCTGCCCGACCCATCGAGTTACTCCAGCATGGGTGTCAGGGGTTATGTTGAGAAGGCAGGAGAATGGGGTTAAGAGGGAGAGATCGATCAGCCATGATTGGATGGCAGAGTAGCTTAATAATAATAATATGTTTTATTGTCATTACACATAAGTGCAACTTCGAGATTTCGGTTTGCAACCCCGAGAACAAGGTTTGTAAAAACGAACATTTGACCAGTAACATTAACACAGACTAAAGTGCAAGGCTGGGGGAGAAAGTCCATGGAGATGGGGGGGGGGGGGGGGGGGGGGGGGGTACTCAGCAGGGCTGGCTCAGAGCTGCTATAGCTCTGGGAATGAAGCTGTTCCTGAGTCTGGTAGTGCGGGCTTAGAAGGCCTTGTAACATCTGCCGGAAGGGAGTAGTTCGAACAGTCCATTTCAAGGGTGAGAGGAGTCTTTTAGCTTGATGGGCCGAATCGCCTAATTCTGCTCCTATCACTATGGCCCTATGACACTTTATATTTTAATATAAATCAGCATCTACAGTTCCTTGTGTCGATATATTTACATAATTAATTTGTTGCCATTGTCACTGTTATATTGAAACTTCCTTTTTTTTAAATCATGTTTGTTCAGTTGAGTGTTATACAGGTAAATGTGGAACATGTGGAACAATTCCTTTGCTTTTGTATTCTGGCCCAAATCAAAATCTGTTAATAGAAGTAAATGTTTCTATTATCCTTTTGTGGCTTTGACAAGCAAATATTTGATATTTGCAGCAAAATCCCCTTTAGACTGAAAGTGCTGACCAAAATCAATGAATAAATATCTACTAATTTCACACAATGGGGAGTTCAGGAAAAGGTTTTAAACTTTCACATAAATAATAATTAAAAACATTATGCAGTCTTACAGCATAGAAACAGGCCCTTCTGCCCAACTTGTCCAGGCTGACCAAGATGCCCAATCAACACTAGTCAAACCTGCCCGCCTTTGGCTCATATCCCTCTAAACATTTCCTGTGCAGATGACGAGAAGAAATTCCTCAAGATGAATGCCATGTTTCCATGAATTACAATGACTTTAAAAGACATTTGGACAAATATATTGATAGGTAAGGTTTAGAGGGCTGTTGCAAACAAATAGAACATAGAACAGTACAGCAGAAGAACAGGCCCTTCAGCCTGCAATGTCTGTGCCGAACATGATGCCAGACCATCTCTCATCTACCTGCATATAATCCATATCCTTTTAATCTTGGCATATTCATATGCCTATCCAAAAGTCTCATAAATGCCACTATCATATCTGCCTCAACCACCAACCCCTGCGGTGCATTCCTGGTACGTACCACTCCCTGTATAAAACAGAAATTGCCCCACACATCCCCCTTTAACTTTACATCTATCACCTTAAAGTCATGACCTCTAGTGTTTGATTTTGTTTTCCATCCTGGGAAATTGTTTCTGACTCTCTACCCTGTCTATACCTTTCATAATATTATTTACTTCCATCAGGTTTCCCTGCAACCTCCAGCGCTGCATAGAAAGCAATCCAACCTCTCCCTGTAGCTGAAATTTGTATTCTACTGTTTACCCTTCTCAGTTTAACTTTATATTGACCTTTTTGATTAAGTTGGGTATGGTTAATGTTGATTCTAATAGGACACATTGAGAGGTTATTTTGACTTTGGGTGAAAATGTAGCAAGGGTAATATTACTTCAGCCATACTTTACGCAACTGTTCATTTCAATTTACATCAATATTTCTTGCTTCAAGCCTTTCTAAGCATAATCAGACTACTCTGTTTTATTTTGGAGGATGAAACTTTGTGAATATAAATTATTCATTCTCCTCTCAAAAAATCATGAAATCATGAAGACGGCTCAAGAATGAACTGAATTTCCAGTGTCTATTTTGGTGGATTCATTATTTCTCTTCTGCTCTGAGGAACGGTGTGCAAGTGATGAATGCTGTAAATGCACTTGGGAAATAAAGGTCACATTCATAAGATTAAAACAATGTGCTCAGTTCTTTGTAATTACAATGTTCTTGTGCAAATCAGATGCAAGTGTTATGCTAATTATTGTAGGTGCCGATTCTTCACCCAACCTACATCGGATTTCCACATTTCTACAATTTCATTACCATAAATATCAGAACAAGATTATAAATAATGATTGGCATATTTAATTATGAGTAGAACAGACTGAAATCATTATTATACCATCTGCCATTACCTTGAATCTTAACTGAGAGATAAGGTGGCTGGTTAATCCATTACTTTCTGACAAGCAGCCATTTTCAAGCCTGTGATGATTGAATTTAATCTTCACCTTCAAATCTTATGTAGTTTATGAAAGTTCTTTTATGTTAGGGCTGCTCATTGGATGTCTTATGTGAGAACTGAATTTCCAGTGCAGTCCTCATCTGTTGTGACTCACCTTATTCCTAATCTCTGGTGACAGATCTTTGGTGTATTTCTAGACAGCCCACTTTTGAAGCTGTTACTCAAAATCTATACAGAAGCAGCTAGTTTTTAAACATTATCTTTATTAATTCACTAGTGATGTCTATGCATTTAGTCTTCATATGGGCTACATAATAGATCACCTCAAACAATCTCAAGGTGGAAAATTATTGCCTCTATGGCGATAGAGAAAGCACACAATTTGCTTGATAATTTTTCTAAAATTTTTAATAGACATGGTATCAGATATGAAAATAAATAACACATATGAAACAAGGTGTAGACTGTTAATGCATACCAATGAACTAGAGAATGCTTATTCCATTGATTACAGAGAATATCCAACAAGATATCAAATAATTATAGTCATTAACTTGATTCACCAGGATGAGATAAAGCCAAAGACCAAAAACTTTATTAGGATGCATTACATGGTAAACCAGCCAATATTATGGTGAGCACCTGCTGCAATGAAACATAACATGCTCTGGAAACCTGGCTTGTTATCCTTTGTATACTGCAAAGTACCAGAAGATTAAGACTTGGGGCTAGGTCTTTTGAAACCATGGAGAGAGAATGCCAGCATTTGCTGTTAGGGATCTTGATATTATTAGTATTCATTTATTATTGTCATGTGAACTGCAATACGGTGAAATATTTTGTTTGTATGCAATCCAGTCAAATCATATTATACATTAATTACAAAAGTGCAATGAGAAAAAATACCAAGTGCTGCAGCATCATCACACTTCAGTTACTGAGAAAGTTCAGATACAAAAACTGCAAGGGCTGCAGTGAGGTAGGTGGGGAGATTGATACTGCACCCTTGGCTTACGAGAGGACTATTCAGCAGTTTGATCGAAAAAACTGTTCCTAAATCTGATGCTGCATGCTTTCAAGCTTTTGCATCTTCTGCCCGATGTGCGAGGGCAGACGAAAGAATGATCGAGGTCTAATGATGCTTGATTATATTGCTAGGTTTACTGGGTAGCATGGTGTATATGAAGTTGATATGGAGGATTGTGTGATGGACTGAGCTACATCTCTCTGCAATTTCTTGTGGTCTTCAGCAGATCTATTGCCAAACTAAGCTGTGATGCATCCTGATAAGATGTTTTTTACCTTTAGAAATTGGTAAGAGTCGTTGGAGACATTCTGAACTTCATTAGTCTTCTGAGGAAACAGAGGCATCAGTGTGCTTTAATGGCCATAGCTTCAATGTGGTTGGTCAAGGACAAATTGTTGGTGGTATTTACAATATGAACTTGAAGCATTTGACTGTGTCCACTTCGACACTATTGATGTTGACTGGGTGTAAATACCACTTTGTTTCCTGAAGCCAATAACTGGGGACTTGAATGGAGCTTGGGGCCAGGGTTGCGAAGTTCTTGTGGGGTCAGCTGGAAGGAAGTGATGAAGTGGCCAATGGATCGTGAGGATAAATGTGTATTGTGGGGGAAGTAGTGCCAAACGAGAGGAGGAAACCAAGATTAACTGTTTAAGTAAAGATTCTTGCTGTACCAGATCCACTGAAGCATACTTGTTCTGAGAATGCATAACATATATTGTATTCATGTAAATTCATTTTCAGCCCGTGCTGCAAAGGTGTGCTGTTTATTCAGTGGAAGGTCACAGCAGCTGACAAACAAGCTTCCTCCCCACATTGGAAGAGTTTGCTATTCCACACTTCGGAATCCATAAAATAGGAGTAGAAGCAAGTTATCTCTATCCCAAAGGACTGCCTGAGAAGAATGCAATGCCTTTTAATTCTGAACCAGTCTGAAGAAGGGTCTCGACTCGAAACGTTGCCTTACCATGTTTTCCAGAAATGCTGCCAGACCCGCTGAGTTACTCTACCACTTTGTGTTTTTTTATTTAAAATTTCAGCATCTTGCAGTTCCTTGCATCTCCTATAAGTCTGTCACCCTTATGCATGACCGCGTTGAAAAATTACATTCTGTGGCTTTTTGCCAACAAGATTTTGTTGATGGGCTGATTTTACAAGCAAAGGAGAGCCTGACCCACTGGTTCCACATTTCATCTCATTGAAAGTGTGCCACATGGCTTCTGCCTGATTATCTAATGGTCACAAAATCATGGTATGTATCTTCTTGAGATGTGATACTGGCAGCAGTTGTGTGCTCAGAGAATCATACAAAATGTGTCAGGTTCAACTATGTTAAAATACATAAGCAGTTAAAATGATGCCTATAATTTTCTCTCATTCAATGAAGTTCTTGAAATGTTCTGATTGCGGCAGATTGTCACTTTCTGAAATTGGTAGGTCATTTTTCACACAGTGAGAAAATATCTGTACTATGTTTGAAGTTTATAGATATTACCAACAACTATAGAACGGAAAATTATCGTGGAAGAATCAGTGTGAGGCAATTGCATTTTATAATTGTAATTTTACTTCGGAGTCACGTGAGTGACTACGTGAAGACCCCGCCAGCACGCATGCGCGACATATCGTCGTTCGCATGCGGAAGCGACAGTCGGGAGGAGCGGGGCTCCTCCAGCGTAAGTTAAAAAGCTTACGCCAGGTAAGTCTCACCGTAGGAGTGAGCGTCGACGAAGGATCATGGAATCACGGAAATCAAAGAGAGCAGCGGCGAGAGCAGCTGCCATGGAGAGCAGCCGGCAGCGTGCCGCTTCTCCCGAGTTACAGGTTTTACCTGCAGCTCCCGACTTCTCGCCCATGAGGGCCGTTGGTACACCACGGTCGGGCGGCAAATCCACCCGGAAGTCGGACGGGGCCGCCGACTCAGCTGGGTCCGGACCCGAGGACACCCCGTTCGCAGATAGCGACGGAGGTCGTCTAGCCCGCATGGAGCGGATGATGGAGCGGTTGCTCCAACGTGACCTGCTAATGCAGGGGCAGAGTCACAGTGGGCCTCTTCGCAGGCCCACGGCAGGTTCCTACCATGGACTGCCTAATGTCTCGCCCTCTTCGCAGGGGAGCATTGAGGGTCAGAACTGGGCTGACCCAGAAGAAGGGGAGCTGGCTGGGGTGTGTGAAGAATACCTGGATATGGTAAATAAACATGCAGTGCCTATACAGAAAGGCCTACCAATCCACCCTAAGCTGGCAGCCAGCATTAATTACATGGCTACTAACCAGCTACAGGAGCAGGCTATTAATTCTACAGCCGATAAATATATGGCTCCTGAGAATTGCAAGTGGCTGAATGTCCCCGCGGTGAACAACCCTATTTGGGGGAACATGAGCCCCATGAGCAGAGGGCAAGAAATTAAACTACAGAGGATCCTGAAGCTCTTAACCGCCGGGATCACAGCAGTGGCCAGAACTGCAGTGGGGATAGAGTTGCCGGAAGAACTGCAAGATGCCCTGGCTCTCCTGTGTAATACACAGTATGAGATAAACAACTTCAGGAAGAGCATCATTAAGCCGGCACTCAACCCCAAGTTTGCGGGTTTGTGCAAGCCTGGGAACGCTCAGCCTCCAAACCTGCTGTTCGGGGATAACCTTCCCAAGCAGGTAAAAGACCTTGACGAGGAGGCCAAGGCCTTGGGCCTGATCAAGGTACCCGGCTCTACGAAAACTCATTATCCTCAGCGACAGCACCCCTACACACCCACCGGACAGAGATATCATAACAGATCTGCCGGTGGTGAAAACTCGAAGGCCGGCCAACCTGCACAGCGGTCTTTTTTAGGCCATGGCCCAGCCCGGCCTTCTTGGAAGATGCGCCACTCCTACAACACGTCGAACCAACAGAAGAAACAAGGACAGAGACCGCAACACCGGCATTAACCATGGAGTTAGGTGGGTCTGGCTTCCCCAGGAACACATCTTGCCTAAATTCACTTTATGTAGGGGGCCGGTTGCACATGTTCTATGAAAATTGGCGCACTTTTACCTCTGATCCTTTCATACTCAGAAGTATTCAGGGCTACAAAATTGAATTTATTCACGAACTCCCTACCCCGGTCCAGCATTCACCTAGCCGAAAATTCATCCTCTCTCAAAAAGAGAAGGCAGCAGGGCATGCTGAACTATACAGGTTAATTGAAAAAGGGGTAATTGAGAAAACCATCAGAGAACCTCAGGAGTTCGTATCTAATATATTCACCAAAAATAAAAAAGATGGCGGTTGCCGCATTATCATAGATCTGACCGAACTGAATACTTCTGTTCAGTATGTTCATTTCAAAATGGACACCTTTGACACTGCTATACAGTTAATAGCTAATGGGTACTTCATGGCATACATTGACCTCAAAGATGCATACTATTCAGTACCAATACACAAGGATCATAGGAAATACTTAAAATTTATCTGGATGGGACAGTTATGGCAATACAAAGCCTTGCCTAATGGGTTATCATCAGCACCCAGATTGTTTACCAAGATATTAAAACCAGCTTTGGCCTACTTAAGAAAACAGAATCATACTGTAATGGCCTATCTTGATGATATCCTCATTGTTGGGGAGAGTTTGGAAACGGCTACATTGGCAGTTTCAGCCACGAAACATCTTTTTCAGAAGCTGGGGTTCATTATACATCCAGATAAATCAAAATTAAAACCCTCTACCACCATGAACTACTTGGGGTTTTTATCAACTCAGTGCAAATGTCTATCACGTTGCCACCAAACAAGGTGGTGGACTTGATAGAGGCTTGCAGGAGCCTTACTGGCATCAAGGACCCATCCATTCGACAGGTGGCCAGGGTGATTGGGAAGATAGTGGCTGCTTTTCCCGCAGCATAATTTGGACCTTTACATTATCAAAACCTACAAAGAGCTAAAATTATAGCTCTCAAGAGTCATGCAGGCCATTTCGACAGGCCTATGAAAATACCAGAGAAGGCAAAAGCCGAATTAAATTGGTGGATGGTTAATGCCCAATATTGTTCCAAACCCATCACTATCATCAATCCCTCGATCATCTTACAAACGGATGCCAGTGCCAAAGGTTGGGGAGCTACTAATACTACCACTAGTTGTGGGGGTAGATGGAGTGCACAAGAGTTAACCCTATTCAAAACTTTGGGGATTAACTATTCAGAAATGCTGGCAGCATTTCACGGCCTAAGGGCATACTGCACAGACATGCACAAAGTACATGTTAGGATACAAATTGACAACACCACGGTGGTGGCTAATATTAACCACATGGGCGGAATAAAGTCGATATCGTGTGATGAATTGGCCAACAATATCTGGCACTGGTGTCTGCAAAGGGAAATTTGGATTTCAGCCACTTACCTCCCAGGTAAGCTAAATACGGTGGCAGACACCAGGTCACGCAAATTTAACGACAACATAGAATGGATGTTGGATCGAAAAGTGTTCACAGATATTGTAGAACGTTATGGGACACCGGATATCGACCTATTTGCGTCCAGATTAAATCACCAACTACCAACATATGTTGCTTGGGAACCAGACCCAGGGGCAGTAGCGATGGACGCTTTCACGCTACATTGGGGGGATTTGTTCTGTTATGCATTCCCCCCCTTCTGCCTCATCAGTCGGGTCTTGCAGAAAATCAAACAAGACTCCGCTTCGGGTATTTTGGTTGTGCCCGACTGGCCTACCCAACCATGGTTCCCAGCAGTACAGAAGATGGCCACAGAACCTTGCATTCGGGTCAATAAATGACCTAGTCTGCTCATACATCCTGTCACAGGACAACACCACCCATGTCATGACCGCATGGACCTGTTAATTTGCAGATTCTAAAACGGCCTCTTCTGAGATACGGACTCACCAGCAGAACCATAGACACCATCTCAGCAGCATGCAGGGAGTCCACCAGGAAGCAGTACCTGACCTACATCAGGAAGTGGGAAGGATTCTGCGCTACTACCAACACTACATATGAATCCGCTACTATTACAGAAGTGCTGGAATTCTTGGCTGCCCTTCACTTTGATGAGGGACTGAGCTACAGTGCCATAAACAGTGCCAGGAGTGCCCTATCATCCTACTTGGGCCAGGGGAGTGACCAATTGGGCATTGGATCACATCCATTGGTATCTAAACTAATGAGAGGAATATTTAATTCCAATCCCCCCAGGCCCAGATACAACCATACGTGGGATATCAGCATAGTTTTAACAATGCTGCGAGGATGGACACCCAACTCGGGGCTCACTTTGGCAAAGCTCACCTACAAAATGGTAATGATCATGGCACTAATCACGGCACAACGGGTCCAGTCCCTGCACAAACTTAGTCTGGATGCCATGACTATCACCAATGACAAAATCACTTTTTATGTGCAGGGACTGTTAAAACAAGATCGACCCGGAGCGTCTGGACATACCTTGGAGTTTCTGGCATATCCAGCAGATACTCGACTTTGCATCGTCACGTTAATTTCACGATAGATTTCAGTCACCAAAAGTCTCAGGGGCACGGAGACAGCATTGCTTATAAGTCACAAAAAGCCCCATCACAAAGTAACGGTGCAAACCATTTCTAGATGGTTACGGGTGGTACTGGATGCGGCGGGGGTGGACACTAATATATTCAAATCCCACTCCACCAGGGCGGCATCCACCTCGGCGGCTAGGATGATGGAAGTACCCTTGGACCACATCCTGGCCACAGCGGGTTGGAGTAATGAGAAGACATTTCATCACTTCTACAATAAACCCGTGGCCTCTCCTGACTCTAATGCAGGAAGGATTTTGAGTTCTGCCAAATAATATTACCCCTATGGGATATATATATATTTGTTTTGGTATGAATAAATACCTATTTTTGTTTTTCAGCCAATGTCGTGTCTGAATTACGTTCATCCTCTTATCCCAGCATAGCGGTGTGTGAGCATGGAGCTTCCAGGGCATGAAATCACAGAGCTTTGAAATCTTCACGTAGTCACTCACGTGACTCCGAAGTAAAATAGTAAGATTAAACGAGAATTTACCAGTTTGAAGTTTGATCTTTATTTTATGAGGAGTTACGATGAGGGATTACGTGCCCTCCGCTCCCAACCCTCTATTATAAAGATCAACTGGTATGAAAGTTCTCTCTTATCTTACTATGTTAGTCTACGTGACTATCTGTGATTTCACACCACTGCTTTGAAGAATGTCGCGCATGCGTGCTGGTGGGGTCTTCACGTAATCCCTCATCGTAACTCCTCATAAAATAAAGATCAAACTTCAAACTGGTAAGTTCTCGTTTAATCTTACTATTATTCCTCATTTAATGAAGCAAGGTCTGATATTGATATCAAATAGTGATATTGAAAGATCATTGAACTAACCTTTTTGACTTTGGGAAGCTGATGTAATCTGACAGGATCATTTTATTACATCAGGGTGTGTTTTAACTCTGATATCAACGATGTGCAAAATTTGGTAGCTATTCTAATTTCTGAATAGCTAACTGATCAAGAATAGAATCTGGCTGCCTCGCAATGAGCAGGCACCACAATTTCTTTCAGATCCAGGCCGCATTTAAAATGAGTGAGCAGCAGGATGCCAGATAGGTTTCCCAATAAAGTTTCATACCACAAAGTTCATACCATGAAGGTGAACCTTGGTGACTGACATCAAGGTGTACAATGGGTCAGAGCAGATCTTGTGAATTGTAGAGTACCCCCGGAACTAATCTGATCCTTAATTGTATAGGCTCCAATCAGTTATGATTTTAAAGAAATTATAATTATTATTCTAATAACACCACATGATCTTGATTAGGTTAAATGGGACCTATTTCCCATTTAAATGGAGTTGAAGTGGCCATAATCTCCATTATACCAGGTGGTATAATAAAAATTGAGTCAAACTATTCTTACGTTATTCTTACAGATCTTGTAAGGAATGTACTTAAAGTGAAACCTTGGATGCTTTAAGTACTTGTTCAATTTATGTATTTTATTTTCTGAAGGCTGTTAATGTTCTCATCGCTAAATGTTGAGGTGTTTTCCCCCATTGAGTGGATGCAATATAGCTTACAGTAACTAAGGTTTCACTTTAAGTACATTCCTTGCAAGATCTGTAAGAATACACCTGCTTGTTAGAATACAGTAGCAATTAATAGTCACTTTTAATGCAGAAACAAATTTCTACTTCATTTGATTTCAATCTAAATGGATCTCAGTATGTTCCTTACCAATAATGCTAGAAAAGAGAATTTGATAGAATGCAAAAGCATCCGACCTCCACAGTGGTAATAATTTGTGGGTGGTTTAACTAGCTTTCGTTGTCTTTGTTTGGAAACATAATCTTTGGGGATTTGAGGTTTACCTTCACCTCGCAAATACACCAGCTATTCAAAAATAATTATTATAGAGAAAACTAATTTATGATGGCAGTTAATTAATTTTCAAAACATTAAAAATGAAAACAAAAATTGAATGCTTTAGGACTAAGATGAGGTTTTATGAATTATTGAACTTGGCAAATTGATTTACTTGAGCAGAATATTTTGACAGTGCCAAACATCAATGCTCAGTTCATAATGGAACTATTTCTCCAGTATTCCCAGGGAATGGGTGTGCCATTGCACAAAGGAAGGAGCACTGAATTAGGAGACCTGCAATCCTATGGTCTTCTAGATAGCTAAAATGCATCTTTTTTTCAACTTAGCAGTATTAAAATACCAGGTTTGACTTCAAATTATGTAATTGAAATCATTACATCTGTGTTCATGGATATTTCTATATGTTGTACTTTTTGGTGTATATTTGAAGTGGGAATAAGGACAGCTCTGATTGAATAATTAGGACCAGTGTGTTTTTCTCAAAGGTTTGTTTATAAAGTGCATCAAAAATCGTACTCTGTTGGCAGATTGATAAAAGATGTCTTGCAGACTATTAGTCTGACTCCAGCATTATTACTCTGCACCTGCAAAGCCCTTTCTGCAGGCTTTATATAAGCAGATTTTAATAGCTGTCTACCTAGGTTGTGTAAAAGACACAATAATTGAATGGTATCCTTTGTGGAATTGCAATACCTCTGTGGGTCATTGAATGAAGTCTCACAGTTGCCGTTGAGCGTGCATCGGTTGTCTTGATATGATTTGTATCAGTTTATTGGTTTGTACCTCTCTAATGGAATGATCCTTTGGATGGACCCCATGGCAATAAGATCAAGAAATAAATATTGAATTTCAGACATTTTGGCCATAAAGTTGTTCTACTGTTCTAGCGTGTAGAGGTGGTACTAAAAAAATGTGCTAACCAAAACCCAAATGTCAAAATTTCTCCAAGGTTTTTGGGGAACACAGCATCATCGGCCTACTGGTAAGCCCTTTTACCCGGGATGTAAATATCAAACACGAAAGGGCATAGCATTAAGTTGAGAAGGTCCTGTCCCTATGCTGTCCTATTCTATTCTATGTAAACTCTGCAAGGAAATAAACAGCACAGCTGGGAAAGGAAGCAGCTTTGTTAATAATACTGGCATCATGACAAGAGTCTTCCTGAAGATTCTCATTCTTTACATTATTGGATACAAATGTCAAGCAACACTAATATCCGAATGGCCCACCCCCATCTTTACATTGTTCACTCTATTAATGACTTTCAATCTTTCTAAAACTAATGGTATGCATAATCTTTCTCTATCACTTCTTCACCAAAAATATCAATTTTAATAAAAGTGTAACTTTTCTGATAGGAATCTGATGTGACATGGTATACTACTTAATCATACAGAAGAATTCAGTACAGTTTGGACCATCACAGAGTTAACTAATGTGATCTCAGCCAGGGCAACAGCTCTCACGAACAGGGGAGTAAATGATTGAACATTATGTTTTGGTGAGACAGCTAGATTTGCAATTATAAAGCACTTTTCACATTCCTTTTGCAGGTCACAAAGAGCTTTACGGCTCCAGAAGTACTCTCCAGATACAGTCATTGTTGTACAAGATTGTATCTAATTTAAACCACCTGGGAACAGGTGTAAATTGTTTAATGGCTCAGCATATCAAAAATTATACACTCTTCTTCGTGAGTTGTATGGGAAGATGAATTACTTGTGTGTATGTATGACATTGGATCAAGCTCAGCTGTGGATCACTCTGTGGATTTTTGGAGTTTGTTCACATAATTAGGTTTAGTTTTATTATTGTATCAAGGTACAGTGAAAAACTTTATATTGCATGCAACCAAATCAAGTAAAACTATACATAAATACAATCAAGCCATCATCAATAGATAGAGCAAAGTGAAAGGCAAAATCCTGGAGTAACTCTGATTCAGACAGTATCTCTGGAGAACATGGACAGGTGAATTTCACATCCTGCCTGAAATGTCGTCCATCCATGCTCTCTGGAAATGCTGCCTGACCCATTGAGTTATTCCAGCAGTTAGTGTCTTTTTTTGTAAACCAACATCTCCAGTTCCTTGAATCTATATTTCACTGCTCCACTGTGAAATCTCGCCCAGGTATGAAGTCTCCTCTCTCTGATGGAAGTACTGTAAGACCCTCTCTCTGCATGCTCCCCCTCTGTGATTCCTGCTGCTCCATGATCATCGGGTGGCGCCATCGGGTGGCGTTGTCAGCGATGGCAGCCTCGCCTACATCTGTCTGCCTTTTCGTTTTTTTTGTGTTATTTTTAGTGTGTTTTAAAAAGCATGTGTTAATGTATCTCTGATTTAATTTATGGGGGGGTCAGGGGAAACTTATTTTCAATCTCTTATTTTGCCGGAGATGTGATTTTTTTTTTTCTGGATTGTATCTCTGGTCGCTCTGCAGCCTAACATCGTGGTACTGACTTTGAGCCCCACCGCGGGGGACCATGGACTTACCATCGGAGCCTGCGTTCCCTTGCCTGGAATCGATGATGCAACTACAGCCTGCGGATTGTAACATCAAGGAGCTTGCAGTCTCGGGTAGAGACTGCTGTTGCGAAGCTCCAAGCCGCAGGAGGTTCGAACAGCCCCGACTCGGGAGTCTGATAGGAGTTGAGATCCCCCCCCGATGCGGGAGCTTGATCGCCCCAATGCGGAGGGCTCGACCACCAGTTGTGGGAGCCAAGATTGCCCCGACAATGGAAGGTTTGAGTGCCCCAACCGCGGGAGAACAAAGAAGGGAAGATTTAGCTTTTTTTGCCTTCCATCACAGTGAGGAATGTGGGGGAGTTGCTGTGGTGCATGTTCATGTTAACAAATTATGCGGGTGTCTTGTTGCTCTTTAATGGCATGACTGTATGCAACCTGATGGCAGAATCGTACACACCAGAGATAATTTGCAATCCTTACAAAAGCCAATTAACAAAGCCTTACAATCTTTACCTAAGCCAAGCCTACAAGGTTTCAAAGGTCTTTTATTGTCACATGTATCAATTATAGTACAATGATATGTGAATTACCATACGGCCATACAAAAAAAAGCAACAAGACAGACAACTAGATAAAAGTTAACATAAACACCCACCACAGTGGATTCCCCACGTTCCTCACTGTGATGGAAGGCAAAAAAGCCCAATCTACTTCAGCGTTATTCTCCTGCAGTCAGGGCAGTCGAGGCCCCCGCGTCAGGGCAATCGAAGCTCCCGCTGTCGGCAGTCGTTGCCCCCATGTCTGGACGTTCGTAACTCCTGCATCGGGGCAGTCGAAACTCCGGCGTCGGGTGATCAAAACTCCTGCGTCGGGGCAGTCGAACATCCTGCGGTTTGTAGTTCCCGAAGTTGGTCCCTGACTTGAGACCACAGGCTCCGTGATGTTAAGTCAGCAAGCACTCACGGTTGGAGCTGCGAGGTCGATCCCTGGCACAGTCTCCGCAATGTTAAAGTCCTGTAGGCTCCCCGCGGTGGAGCTCTCAAAAGTCAGTCTCCAGCAAAGGCCGCCAACTGCTCGATGTTAGGCCGCAGTGCGGACAGGGAACCGACACGGAAATGAATCGCTTCTCCGTCAAGGTTATAGATTAGACATTAGATTAGAACTTTCCACACCTCCCCCCCCCCCCCCCACAACATAAAAACAAGCTAAAGAACACTAAAAACATACATTTAACACATACTGTGAAAACACAAAGAAGGAAATAGGCTGTGGGCCAAGGAGCTTTTTCATTCAGGTTCATGACCCAACTCACGGAACTACCCGAATTTTTAACATACTGTGTAAAAATATTATATAAATCATACCTGAAACTTGTCAAGAACAAAACCTGCATATTTTGTTTAAATATGACAAAAACTTCAAATTCTCCGAGTAGTAATTGTCCAATCAATGCACGTTTGACATTGAGGTCAAACGCAAATTGACCAATCCCGCGCTGTGTTTTATGGTCGCTAGGCAGCGAGAACTCTGGGATCATGGCTGCCTCCTCATTACATCAATAGCAATAGCAAGGTTTCCAAGGATAAAGGTAATGCTAACCTTGTTGATCATTTTGTTTTTCAATTGATTATCTTTATAAAGTTATGTGTGAACTGTTAAATAAAAATGATAAATAACAAATGTACAGGTAGGGTTAGGGTTAGGCTCAGGGTTAGGGTCAGTTGGGCTTGTCGGTAGGACAATGGACGCTGTGGAGGATCGGTTGGGCTGTCGGGCTGTCGGTCCGCCGGTGGATGGTGAGAGTGGTCAGACGGCCAGTGAGTGCTGCTGGGGGTCGGTCGGGCTGTCAGAAGGCCGGTGAGTGCCGCGAAGGGTCGGTCGGGCTGTCAGAAGGCCGGGTGAGTGCTGCGAATGGTCGGTCGGGCTGTTGATAGGCCGGTGAGTGCTGCGAAGGGTCGGTCGGGCTGTCGGCCGGCCTGTGTTGCAGCAAGCGAGCGGGCGGACTGATGGGGCCGGCGCTATGGTGTTGCAGAAGGTGACCCGGGAGTCGTGCAAGGCAGAGCTGCTCCCGCCATCATCACCACGACGATCCAGAAGGGCATGTTGGCTAAGGTGACTCGCTGAGCGGCCACACGTACGGAGCCCGCAGCTGGTCCCAAAGCGGCTCCAGCTCCACTCGTGGGCCGCTCTGGAAGGGGGGGGCAAGTTAGGGTTAGTATAGGGTTAGGCAATTTCCTCTCAGTGGAAGATGCCTTAGCCTTCCCCCAGCCTGGCACTGCCCCAGTCCCACTATGGCTGTGACCCCCACTCTGCACACTGGCAGTCAGTGGAGTTCAGTAAACGGGGGTACCCAGAATAACTGCTCGTAATTAGGGTGGTTCAGGAGCCGAACCTCTGCGGCAGTCTCATTCAAAAAACACACACAGTTATATTATTTTCATATAATATATTATACATAATTATATATGATTACAGTCATATTCACGTCATATATATAGTATAATGATATATAGTTTAAATAGACTGCAACACGGAAATAGGCTCCCCATGATGTAATATGGTCATTTGACACTAGATAGCGCTTACTTTTTTGATCTCATTTTCTAATTAGTTTAATTAATTAATGTGCAACTTTTGGCACTGACGAGTTATGACTTCCTTCTCAATTATAATTTATCTAAATCTGTGCAAAATTTAATGTAATTCCGAGACATAGGTCACAAAAGTTGATTTCTAGACACATTTTTGATGCTTGGCCCACAGCCTAAAAGGACAGACAGACTGTTGGCGAGGCAGCTAGTGCTGGCGCTACCCAGTGGATACAAACCTGTGCATCTTGTGCCTTATGGCTTCCAGCTCTGGTTCCTGGCCTGCCAGTACTGATAAAATCGCTTCTTGCAATAGTTCTCCCTCTGTGCTCTCTCCACCCTATGCCGGCACTAGCTGGCCCTTGCTTTGTCTCTCCCACAGCTCCAGGCCTCAATTACCCAGACCTATCTCAGTTGTAACATCCTCAAGTGGCGTAAGAGGATGTAAGGTGCCTGGCTGTTATTTAAATTCTATCGCTTCTCTCTCAGCTGATCAGTTTCTGAAAAGTGCTGGCTTTTGTTGTCAGGTTCTGGTTACTACTGCCATTCATGTCTGAACTAGATAATGCACGAGAGAAGCCTATGGACATGAATCTGTTCATTATTAAAGATTTCCCTGTCTATGGTAGACAGGGAAGAAGAACTTGATAGAAGGATTTTACTATCCACTTTTCTGTGTATTGCTATGATAAATTGACTATAGTTCTTCAAGTACGATGTCCAAGGAGAAATGACTGACTGGATAGAAAATTGATTTCATGGAAGGAAGCAGAGGGTGATAATGGAAGGTTGTTTTTTGGACTGGAGGCCTGTGACTAGTGGTGTGCTTCAGGGTTCGGTGCAGGGTCCATTGCTGTTTGTCATCTATATCAATGATTTGGATAAGAATATGCAAGGCATGCTTAGTAACTTTGCAGATGATACTAATGAGACACAGTGTCAAAATTACAGCAGGAACTTGATTGGTTGGGCCTTGATGGGTAGATGGGGTAGTCAAAAAGGCTTTTGGCACATTGGCCTTCATCTGTCAGAGTATCGAGTATAGACGTTGGGAAGTCATGTTATAGACGAAACATTGGTGATGCACATTTATTGTATTTTGTTCAGCTTTGGTCACTCTGTTATGGGATAGATGTTAAGCTGGAGAGGGTACATTTAAGAGAATTGTTTAAGAAAGAACTGCAGATGCTGGAAAAATCAAAGGTAGGCAAAAATGCTGGAGAAACTCAGCTGGTGAGGCAGCATCTATGGGGAGAAGGAATTGGTGACGTTTCAAGTCGAGACCCTTCTTCAGGCCTTCTTAAGAGGATGTTGCCAGGACCCGAGAGCCTGAGCCGAAGGGGGAGGTTGAGCAGGCCAGGAGTCTTCTCCTTGGAGCGCAGGAGGATGAGGGTGATTTTACAGGCGTGTATATCATGAGAAGAACGATTTAATAGGAACCTAAAGGGTAACCTTTTTACACAAAGGGTGGTGGGTGTATGGAACGAGCTGCCAGAGGAGGTAATTGAGGCAGGTACAATTGAAACTTTTAAGAAACATTTAGACAGGTACATGGCTAGGATAGGTTTAGATATTGGCCAAACGTACACAGGTGGAACTAGTGTCGATGGGGAATGTTGAATGGTGTGGGCAAGTTCGGTCGAAGGGCCTGTTTTCACGCTGTATGACTCTATTGCTCTATGATTCTATGTAAACAATTCATGAGAGTTAAGGTATAGTGTGTGATTATAACTGTTAAATGGGACTTTATTGCAGTAGAATTACATCAGTAATTTATCAGTCAAACATTCATTAATCCAGTTTTGAAACTCGCAGACCTGTCAGAAGTTATTAGTATTATTACAGTTAATAAAATATTAAAGGTTTGTTCTGTTTAAACTTTTGTGTGCAAAAAGAGATTAGATTATTTGTTTCATTTTATTTTATTTTTGCACAATTCTCATTGATTTTATTGTGCTTAGCCTAGTCTATAATCTGTGTATTATTAAGACCTGCTTTGATGGCAATGCACCAAATCTCTGAACAGGATTGCATTTACTTTCATTAGATGCTTTAAACATAAACTTGCCAAATGGGTATTATTTGATTAGTTTCAGTTATTATTAGCAACTGTTATATGCAACCTCCTGTTCATCCTGTTATTTGCAGTAGCAGGTTTGTGAAGTTGGCTTAAACATTTTAAAATCTGACAGAATTACAGGTACTATAAATAAGACAGTTCACTGTGGAATTACCAGCAAGATTTAGCCTATATCTTAAATAACCTACAATCGACATTTTAATTTTACTAATTGTAAATAAGCAATTCACTTACTCTCAAAGTGTATAGCATCCTTTAATGATAGCACAGGGTATAACACACGTCAGCAAGCACTGGTTACATTCTTCTACTGAACTATACCCAGCATTATGATTGATGTTAACTAAGGCGGGGTTAATGGTACTGAGGTAGCTATATTGTTGGTTGCATGCATAAACCATCTACATCCTTCCCCTTAGAAAATCAAAACAGATTGGAAGCCATGACAACAGAGTTAAACAAAATCGCCATAACGAACAGGTGGCCTACTAATTCGACCGGAGCGCGTACGCGTCTCTCCCCCCTTCCCCCGAAAGATCAGAAGGAACAGGAGGCTGCGAAACAGCTGGGGAACCAGAGAAGGGCTGCGAGGTGGGAGAAGCAGGAGAGTCAGAACCGCAAGCGGCAACAGGTGACCCGCGCAGAGGGGAACAGGGCGCGCGAGATGGGGACCGAGGCATGCAGGTAACACTGGCTGGGAAGGCAGCTGGCTGTTGGTATGAGAGTGGCAGGGCATAGAGGCCCGGAGCCTGCGGCTTTGGTTTGCTCACCGCAAGCAGGTGTTGATGGCTTCTTCGGTAGATAGTTCCCTCAAAGTCGACCAGGTACGAACGAGGTGAATCAGCCACCCCAACTACGGTAGCCAGACGGGAGTAACCACTGGCGGTCTGCAACCGAACAACCCGTCCAGGCAACAGAGGATCGAGTGGTCTGCACGAACGATCGTGGGAAAGTAGCTGGCTGTTATGTTTCTCCTGAATGTGCCTCTGCACGGAGGCGGGCTCCAGCACCCGAGGTTGTAGCTGGCGCTAAGCAATCGGGATAGTGGGTCTGGTTGTTCTGGACATCAGACGTTGAGCAGGGGACCCCATGGCCGGATCCCTGGAAACGTTCCTGAGGTTCAGGAGATTCAAAAACAAATCAGAGTTAGACAGTCTCGCCTGTTCCATCAGAAGCTTGGCGCTGCGGACGGCCCGTTCAGCAAGGCCGTTGCTCTGTGGGTACTCTGGCTGCTGGTGAAATGCACGAAGTTCCACTTATCGGCAAAAACCTTAAACTCTCGGCTGGTGAACTGCCTTCCATTGTCAGTCTGCAACCGGACAGGAGACTCAAAAGTGGAGAAGTGTTTCCGCAGCTTACGGATTACCATCTCCGACATGAGGGATGTCAGCAAATCCACCTCGAACTAGTTTGGGTACGAGTCGACCAGGACAAGGTAGTGGTTACCACGCCACTCGAAGATGTCGGCAGCCAGCGAGGACCAGGCCAAGGCAAGAGCAGGTTGTTGCAGCAGGTGCTGTCGCTGCTGGTGTGGTGCAAGACAGTTGCACGTGGAGCAGGCAACAGTCTTGCACCACATATACTTGGCCCGGATATACTTGGCCATTCCAGGCCAGTAGAAGTGGCATTGAGCGTGGGCGAGTGTTGCATCGACCCCAGGGTGTCCGCTATAGGCTGCACGATAGTAGAAAGCAAACAGGGAGGACGGGACTACAACTTTATGTCCCTTGACGATAACGGCATTCTGTAGCACCAGTTCGTCGCGGACCAGGAAGAAAGGCTGTATTTCAGTTGGCGTGCTGGAGCGCTTTGTTGGGCACCCCGATTTAGTCACAAAGGCAAGCCACTGCAAAACTGAATCGGTAGCGGTGTGCTCGGCCAAAAGCTGTAACTGCTTGGTGGGAATAAAGTCAACACCCAGTACTAGCATGTCTTCTGTTTCATAGGGGTGGCGGGCACAGGAAGTCCGTGGGGCACGGGATAGGGTGTCCGCAATGTGCATCTCGGTGCCCTTCTTGTAGATGATATTGAAGTCGAAACGCTGGAGCTGCAGCATCATACGCTGCAGCCTGGCAGGGGCAGCATGAATCGATTTGTTCAGAATTGTAACCAGTGGCTGGTGGTCGGTTTCGACCGTGAATCTGCTGCCAAACAGGAACTCTCTGAACTTGGAGCAGGCGAACACTACCGCGAGCAGCTCCTTCTTGATCTGAGCATACCGCTGCTCGGTGTCCATCATGGTGTGGGAGGCATAGGAGACAGGATGTAACCATCAATCGACAGACTGAAGGCAGGCCGCGCTCAGACCGAACTTTGAAGCGTCACAGGTGACGGTGATGGGGCGACTCACGTTGAAGAACCTCAAAGTCGATGTGTTAAGCAGTCTGGACTTGAGACAGACGAAGGCCCGCTGGTGCTGTGGGAGCCAGGCCCAGGTGATATCCTTTTTTGTCAGCTGCCGCAGGGGTGCACTCAGCTCACTGAGATTTGGTATAAACTTCCCAAGGTAATTCACCATGCCCAGGAAGCGTTGCAGACCAGGCACATCGGTGGAGGCTACCACCTCGGAGATGGCAGCCACCTTCAAAGGATCGGGTTTTAGTCCGTTAGAGGTGAAAACATGTCCAACATACGTGACTTCTGAGACACGAAACCGGCATTTCTTGGGGTTCAGTTTCAGGTTGGCCTTTCGCGCCCGATCCAGGATGCGGCGGAGGTTCAGGTCGTGCTCAGCAATGTCCTTCCCATAAACCAGGATATCGTCCACGATGATGGCACATGGCAGGTCTGAGAATATCTGCTCCATCGTTCGCTGGAACACCTCGCTAGCGGAATTGATGCCGAATGGCATTCGCAAAAACTTGAATCTGCCAACGGTGTGGAGAAGGTTGTCAGGTCAGAAGACGCTTTGTCCAATGGAATCTGCCAAAACGAGTTCTTAGCGTCTAGGACCGAAAAGACGGTGGCCTGCCCGACCTGAGCCGCCACGTCCTCAACAGACCGCATGGGGTAGTGGGGTCGCCTAATGACAAGGTTTAAGTCCTTCGGGTTGACGCACACGCATATTTCATTCTTGTCTTTCTTTAGCGTGGCAACCATGGTGGAGACCCAATCGGTGGGCTTGCTAACCGCTTCTAGCACCCCCATTTCGACCATGATGTTGAGCATCGCCTCGACCTTGTCTTTCATGGCGTGAGACACCCTATGAGGTGCACGGACCACGGCATCACATATGGGTCAATGGAAATATGGTAAGTCAGTGGTAACTTTCCCAGGTCATTGTTGAACAGGTCTTGGTATTCTGCTACTGGGTCAAACGACAGTTGCACTTTGTGGACTGTGCGGTCAAAGGACACCAGGCCAAGATCCTGGCACGCACGGTTGCCCAGCAGAGTCACGCAGTCAGATTTCAAAACGTAAAAAAACAGGTTTTGCGTGACCTTTTGCCGCACACAAGTTAAAGTGGCCCTCCCCACTGGCCTTAGAATCTCTCCTCCATAGGCATGTAGTGTTGAACGATCAGCAATCAAGAGCTCATTATTCCTTTTCTTGTTGAAGAGGTTTATTGACAAAACATTCACTCTCGCCCCCCGTGTCTAACTTAGCGAGGAAGGTCAAACCATTGACAGTTATTGATATGGTAGGATCGTTACGCTGGCCAGGTGCGTGGAGGTGGGTAAACACGCTCGACTTCTCTGGAGAACCAGTTGGATCCTCATCGTAGGATTCTGCTATGGAAGGCTGTGAGCCGTAGCAGTCATCAGATTGTGTCAGCCTGTTTAGATTAGGTCTGGAAGTCTGTACAGGTTTCCCACGGGCCCGACAGGCTGCAGAGAAATGATTCAGTTTTTTACAAACATTGCAGGCCTTACCATAGGCAGGACACGTCGACAGTCTGTGGTGCATGTAGTTACAGTTCAGGCACCTCTTGGGGGGCATTTCACCAGGACCTGGGTTGGCACGCGGCAGAAAAGCAGTGTTTCCCATCCGAGGCTGTGGTCTCTTAAACCCAGCCAGGTTGATAGATTTAGTGCCCGAATCACGGTGGTCATCTGGCAGTTCAACGACCTCAGACATTCTGCAGGCATGCATAGCTTTGACTAACGTTAGATCCGAATCCCTTAGAAGCTCACAATACAACTTCTGGTCACGCATGCCAGTTACTAAAATGTCTCCAGTGAGCTTGTCTGTCATGTCACCGAAACGGCACCGCTGGGCAAGATAACGCAAATCAGCAATAAAACATTCAACAGGTTCATCCGGCAACAGTTTCCTTGTAAAAAACCGTGCCCTCTCTAGAATGCGGTTCGAGGGCAGGTCACAAAACTCCCTGAACTTACGTAGCAGGCAAGTGGGGTCACTGTCTGATTCTGCAGGAGTAATCACCACGTTATTCGCGTCCAGGACCGCTGGAGCGTAGGTGAAAGTTCTGGCTCTCCTCATGACATCAAGTCCGACAAGGTTGAGGAGGAGGGAGGCTTTAACAGAGTCAGGTTCGGCGCGGTGCACAACGTTGACAAAGTGGGTGAAATCAAATTCAAACGTGGCCCAGCGCTCAGATATGTCAGCATCAAAGACAAGCTGCGCAGGCTTTCTGCAAGAAGACGCCATGGTCAGAGAGATTGAGTACAAATAGACACAAAATCAAAAGAAAGAAATAAAACCCAATAGACAGGAGACACAGGTATCTTCCAGCTTCGACACCATGTAAATAAGCAATTCGCATACTCTCAAAGTGTATAGCATCCTTTAATGATAGCACAGGGTGTAACACACGTCAGCAAGCACTGGTTACATTCTTCTACTGAACTATACCCAGGGAGGGGAAAGCGTTATGATTGATGTTAACTAAGGCAGGGTTAATGGTACTGAGGTAGCTATATTATTGGTTGCATGCATAAACCATCTACACTAATGAAAATCATTGCAAAGTTTTCAATGCTCAACTTTCTCCCTCAGTCTCTCTATCAGAATTCCAGTTCAGTTAATTTGGTTTTCTTTAGAAATAGAGCATGGAAACAGGCTCTTAGGTCCATCGAGTCCGCAACGGCCATCGATCACATGTTCAAAGGTGCAAAGGTTCAAAGATTCACTTATTGTCACATACACCAATTGGTGTAGTGAAATTTAAGTTGCCATTGCAGCGCATTAAAAAGAATACAAACATAACAATAATAAAGAAATTTAAACATTAAAACATCTCCCCACAATGGTTCCCATTATGAGGGAAGGCACAAAGTCCAGTCCCCATCCCCATGTCCAACCATATTTGGGCCTATTGAGGCCTCCGCAGTCGCCGCTACGGGGGCCGATGTTACAAGCCCTTCTCGCCGCTGATGGTGCTCCGGCGTCGGGGGAACCCTCTCAGCGGCTTGGGCCGCATCCTTACCAGAGACCGCGGCTTCCGAAGCCAACAGGCCGCGCGGGATGGAGTTCTACCACTGGCGATCTCGGGGAGAGATCCCAGGTTCCACGATGTTTAAGTTCAGCGCCGCAGCCCGCGGCTGGCCGCTCCACAGTCCCACAGCTCCGCAATGTTTCATTGGCGGTCTAATCTCACCGGAGCTCCAGCACGGCGACCCGGGCAAGGAATCGCCCACTCCACTCCGCGATAGCGCTCCAGCGCTGTGCCGCCGCCGAAGCCATGGTTCTTGCCGGACCCATCAGGAAACACCGCTCCAGACCCCGATGGAAGGCCGCGAGAACGGGTTGAAGAAAGCCAGCCCCCCGACCAGGTAGGGACTGAGAAAAGCAGTTTTCCCCCTCACCCCCCCCCCCCCCCCCCATCCCCCACATAAAAAATACTAAAACCTCCAACACAACTCACTTTAACTCACTAAATATAAAAAAGAGGTGAAAAAACGGACAGCTGCAGGCTGGGCAGCCATACGCATACAGGACAGTGCCTCCCTGTATGTTCACACTATTTCTCTGTTAGCTCACTTTCTCATCCACTCTTGAACACATTCGGGCTAATTATTACAGAGGCCAATTAACCTACAAACCCACGGAGAAAACCGGAGTAGCGGGAGGATACTCACATGGTCACAAACTCTATATAGACAGCATCTGAGGTTAGGCGGGTCTCTGGTGCTGTAAGGCAGCAGCTCTTCCAGCTGCACCATTGCTTTTAGTATTCCCAGTGCAAAACCTCACCTGTAGTAAGTAAAACAAGTAGCACTGGAATTAAAAATACATGTTACAAATACTAAAGATTTAGCCTCATGTTTTCTTCCAGCGCTACTAATGCCCCTGTCCCACTTAGGAAACCTGAACGGAAACCTCTGGTGACCTTGCCCGCGACCCAAGGTTTCCATGAGTTTGCCGGAGGTTTTGCTCAGTCGCCTGGAAAGCCTCGAGCTGGGTCGACTGAAGCGTGAGCTGCAGCTACCGACCAAAGATCCTACCGACCGCGCGTGCACACACACACACACACACACACACACACATCGTGAAAGTGGGGGCCATGGAGAGCGAAGGAGCGCTGTCTGCGCGACGAGGAGGAAGTTAAACGGCTGTCACAGAGCACGCACGTTAAGTCCTTTAGAGAGCGCGGGTGGGGGGGGGAGAGAGAGAAGGAGAGAGGGGGAGAGAGAAGGGGAGGAGAAGGGGACAGTTTTAAGAAGTTTAATAAAGTTTAGCAGCCATTTTACCTTCCGGTGGGTCTTCTAGGTCATGAAAGTCCAATGAGCCAATCAAAATGTCCGGTCAGCGAAGGAGATGGCCTTCAACTGCCTGTAAGTAAATAGCGACCCCACTCCACTGGCTTAGACCAAATGGCAACCGATTTTTAGTCGAGGCTGGTTTTGATTATGTTGAAACAATCGAAGCAACCTAGAAGAAACCTCGACCACGCGGTAACCACTTTAGACCATTAGAGAGTGTGACCTAAACCTCCGGCGACCTCATGGAAACCTTGGGTCGCGGGCACCGAGGTTTCCGTTCAGGTTTCCTAAGTGCGACAGGGACATAACTCTGTTTTCTGGTTTTAGAACTAGTCATGTGCAGCTTCTTAGAGTGCTTCACTCCTTCAAATGTTTTATGATAACTAGATATGAGCGCAGTACATGTGGAAGGACGTATACAATATTTAAAGGTAGTCTAATCAAACTATTGCAGTTTCAGCACAATTCCTTGTATGCTTTATTCAGTTTATCATAAACATGAAGATACACTAATCTAATATTGTTCTATAGACAAATGTATACAATATTTGGTTGGCTCAAATAGATGATAAATAGAAAGAATGTGCATATTCAGAATGTTTCCAAAAATACATTCCCAATTAGGTAAAATACATCTTGATTGACCAATGTGACCAAACTTTGTGCCTTCCACCACAGTGATGAATGCTGTGGTGGATGTTTGTGTTTTTTATTGTGTATTGTGTGCTCTCTTTTTATTGTACCTCTGCTGGCAAATTCATTTTACTACACTTTATGTGCAAGTGACGAATAAAACTTGACTTGACTTGATGTATAAATACAATTTAAATAGTGACTTATTGAGTGGTTATTTTTTGATTAATTTCAGATATTATTGTAAAGCTGTTATATGCAGTTTATGAGTAGCAAACATCTGAAAAGGATATTTTTTAAAGTAATAGAATTGCAGGTATTTCAAAGGACTGCCTTTTCATGGTATATCATATAATTTGAAGTTAGTGTTATTCTTCAGGATGATGCACTTTCAACATTAAGTTGACAGCTCCAGAAATGCCAGTCAGGCTTCGGTTCCTTTAATGGTTCTATTGAGGCCTATGATTGTTTTTGTTGTTGAAAAGCTTACTGTTCTTTCCAGAAAGACATACATCTGTTTCCCAAAACACACTAGGCAATGTGCAGACCATGGATCTTGATGAAAAGTGGGGTTGGGAGAAACCAATGAAGTGCAGCAGGACTTGTGGAGTTTGAAGCCAAAACAGGACCCCCCCCCCCACCCCACCCTGTCTGTGCTACCTGTATTGCTCCAAGGCAGCCAAGATATCAATCCATCCATTCTTGTAGAACATACTACTTATAGTTGATTAGGGAAATGTCACAGTGGTGGAGCTGGTTTAGCTGATGGACTGGGCTGTATTCACAACTCTCTGCAATTTCTTGTGATCTTGGGCAGAGTAGATGCCATACCAAGCTGTGATTTTATTTTATTTTATTATTTATTTCGAACAGAATAAAACAATAAAAAGCAAGTGTGAAACACCATACGAAAAAACAAAACAAGAATATTTATAAAGTGTCATAAACAGTATCTATAAATAAATGAAATCGTATGTGTCCGTAAAGGAGCAGGAAGAAGCCAAAGCTTATTAATTCCCACCCCTAATTCAACTGCTTATAATTATCTTATACAAATTTAGCAGCTATATGTACATCATATGTACACCAGCAGCTATATGTACACCAAATTATTTACATTTATACACTAATCAAATATTTACAAAGCCATACAAAAAGAGAGAAAAAAATAAAAAAGAAAAGAAAAAACCCTCATGTACTATACAATATCTCTTAGTCATATATACAACCCATGACAGCAAATAATTTGGATGCATTTGGATTGGATGCTTTATATAGTGCAAGTGTCATACTTGGTATGAATTGGGCTGAAAATTGTTCCAGCCAACTCAATTAAAACAAAAATCACCCATACAGGACAAGCAAAGCTGTTTGAACCTGGTACTGCTCAGAATATCCAACATCAAGCTTGCTTCAGAATCACTTTAATTAATTGTTCCTAGCAAAGCGACAGAAGGACATTGCATGGGGAATTATAGCGGTGTATATGTGTCATCATGGAAATTGATTTATCTGGGTAAGGGTCAGTCATGAAAGGTAGTGCCCGGTCAAAGAACAGTGTGTTGGAAACTATCATAATCCTCTTCTACTGTAGAAATGAGCAACATCAAAGATCAAGGATGTGGAATTTAAAGGAATTTATTTTTGGCACCCTTTTAGTTGTTGAGTGCCTTTGATAGGGTACAGGATTCACAGGCAGCCTGGACATTAATAATTTATTGATGCAAGACATATATAATCCTTTATGAAAAGTGTATGATATTTTTAATGTTCAATATATTACGATTACAAAATACATTGGGTGAACAATACAGTTTCAACAAGGGGAAAAATCTATATTTAATATATTCCACTACCAAAACTGTGCTACAGAAAATCAGTTATAGTACAACTGCACATGACATCAGATATCGGAATAAGATGATGATGATGGTATGAAGGATTTATTAACATTGGTTTGAGGTATCAATATTGTATCTCAGTTAATACTGCCAAAAGTCATAGCATTGTATTTGGAGTTTATGATTAATATGTGTTCATTGTTGTTAATCGTCTGTGTTCCTTTTCATGTTTCAAGAGTCAATAATGTGCTTATTTGCTGTGATGTTGTAAAGTAGATTGTACATTACCAGATTTTTGTGCACTGAATAATTCAATCTCGGGAATATCTCAACTGATTTAATCTCAGGAAAAACAAATTTACTGGAAAAATTAGGGACTCACTGGACGTTTTACAAAGCTTGAGATTTTACTCTTGGCTTCTGTACATCTAATACACTAATAGATGAGTCACAATGTGCACGGTCGTGGCCAGTGATGTGCCTGCATTCCCCTTCTGGGACTATGATCCACCTTAGATCGGCCTGTGCCATCAATGTGCTACTCATGCAGAAGCAGACCTTTATACCACTTGAGGCTGGTGAACTTGTCCGAGCAGTTGGAGTCTAATTCTGAGAACCTACTTCAATTAGGTCCCTTTAAGTAATGTACTTATCAACTCTCCCTCAAACATTCAACTGTGCAGACCACTGATTTGAACTTCCCAGAAGCAGTGCCTCATTATGAAACAGCATATATCTAAACAGGAGTACATTTGTCGAACTTCGATGCATTTTAAATATGTTATTAGATAGCAATATTTTAATTACTATGGGATTTAAGATCTATGGGAAGAAATCCAAACGTATTTTAAATGTAATTTAATAAGCGATCTCTTTTCACTCCAAACTGAGCATAACATGGAACTTTGATTTCGGAATTCAACTATCATTCACAATTGATAAGTGTTTGGCTTTTTTGTTTCCACAATTCCTCAAATTTAATTACACAAAGTTGTAGGTGGAGCTTTGCCCTGCAGCAATTTATATTAGATATTTAGGTGCAAATTGCAATTCTCTGGTAAATGTCAATAATATTTTTGGTTTTAATTTTTTGTATTCTGACATTATTTCTGCAGAAATTAGTAACATGCATTTGTAAAAGAAACTTTGAAAAATAGATTTTCATTGACGCTTGCTTTCTAACCCATTTAAAAACTAATTTATTTTATACTCTGATGACTATCGACCCCGAGATTATTACACTTCCCCATGAACTATTTCATCCAACATTGCATATATATATATATATATATATATATATATATATATATATATATATATATATATATATATATATATGCAATGTTGGATGAAATAGTATATATATATATATATATAAAGATTGCCAAGGAATGTGACCTAACCTGATGGGAGGTCTGCAGGGTTTAAAGCATCATTTGATCAAAAAGTGACAAAGCCAATATTTCATTGAAATACTGTATCTTTTGATTAATTGCTTTTGAAAAGATGATTATTTTGGTAATGCAACTAATTTTAATAGATTAGTTAACAAAATATAATTTCAAATTAGAATTACTTTCAAGCCACTAAATACATTTGTAAGTTTGTAAAATTGTAGTTCCTTGTTCAACATGAAATGTTCTTTTACCTCCAGAGAACCAAAAAAGTTACCCTTGTCTTTCAGTAAAAACATGAGAATAACATGCAGCTGAACTGAAGAATATTCAGAATTATCTATGAACATAGGAGAGATATGTGTAGAAAATCCATAACGATTTGCATAAATTGGCAAACATTTTATATTTATATTGCATGGTTTCTGACAGTTAGCAAGTCTGCCAGGTTTTGATTTTCAGTGAATAATAAGCTTTGTTAGGTCTCAGCAGGCCACAAGTTGGGTAGAAATAAAATGTCAACCATGAAAAATCCTCACCCTTGAACACATGAACATGCAGGTACAGTTCTGTATGTTATTCAATCTGCAGATCAGGAATGTGAGAGAGCCGTCATACAGCTAATGTTTAAAATGACATATTACAGAATGGACTGAGAGAAAAGGCTATTTTTTTTTACCTTAAGTGAGTAAATCTGTAAATAGTGTTGAGAGTCATTGAAGACATTCCAAATTTCCTTTGACTTCTGAGCAAATTGAGGTTTTGTTGTGCTTTTTTAACCATACTGACAATGTCATTGAGCCAGGACAAATGGTTGGTGATAGAAACTTGAAGCTCCCTGCTGAAGGGAATTAAATTTGACCTGGACTCCAAATATGGCTTTTACCTGGGGACCTGTCTCACTCTTAATTACATCTCATATTGGAACAGCACACAAAGAAAATCTCATTGCACAGTCATTAATTTCTTGAACAGATTGGTTTATTCAGGCCTTAGTAATATATACTGGGAAGCACATGAATGACCCAAAGTGCTTCACTGACTAATAACACTAACAGGCTTTGTAAACTATTCACAATAGAATGTTTACATGTGGATTTTACATTTGAAATAATCCAGCAGTATCAATATTTCTATTTTTTGATCCTTGTTTTATCTCTGCTGAAGTTTCCTCTATTTAACTGAGAGTTAGAACTTTTCTTCCCTTTGTTTAGAAAAGTCCCAATATGACCTGTAAATGGATATCAGAAACTGGCTCCTCTTTACTCATTGCCAGTTTTATTCCCCTCAGCCTGGTTTACAACATCCTATAATAGACGCAAAATGCTGGAGTAACTCAGCGGGACAGGCAGCATCTCTGGAGAGAAGGAATGGGTGATGTTTCGGGTCGAGACCCTTCTTCAGACTGAAGGTCAGGGGAGAGGGAAACGAGAGATATGAAAGAGTAAGGTGTGTAAACGAAAGATCAAAGCAGACGAGATCAAGGGAAATGTTAGATCATTGTTAGCTAGGGGACGGTGACAACGGGGCGTACAATGTAAAATTTAATCAGGAGGACAGTCAAACCGGTCGGAGAACTAGGATGCGGAAGGGATAGAGAGAGAGTAAACGTTACCTATTCCTTCTATCCAGATATGCTGCCTTTCCTGCTGAGTTACTCCAGCATTTTGTGTCTATCTTCAGTGTAAACCAGCATCTGCACTTCCTTCTTACAAATCCTATGTTTATCTTTACTCTAGCTAACTCAAACATTTCCCAACTCTGTTTACCAGCTCCTCACATGACCTTTAAGTCACTTTCATCATGTTGGCTTCTTTCCCCATCATGCTTCTCCAGTATATAACTATATTACAAACTTGTGCAATTTTCTTATAATTTCCTGAAATTCCCACATCACTCTTGACCATCTCCATTCAGCACCATTGATACAGGCTAGGGCATGTACTCCAACCTGCTTCCGGATGTCAGTGACCAGCTCCTTGGTTTTATTGACATTGAGGGAGCTATTTCTCCTAAAGGGTCTGTCCCACTGTACAAGGTAATTCAAGATTTCTCCCAAGTTTTCCCTGATTCGAACTCGGAGATTTACGGTAATAGCCGTTCATAGGTACTAGGGACTCTTGTGGACATTTTTCACACTGTTGAAAAAACTTCATAAGCTTACCGCGTTTCCCGAGTACCTGCCGTTAGCGTTACGAGCCGCTAAGAGACGTCCAGAGCTCCGACGTACCCCCTACTTACATTCTACGTACTTACCACTAGTTTGATTTTTTTTTAAACTTGGGAGAGTTCTTGGGTAAACTGATATAGTGGGACAGGCCCTTTACTCTACTCTTGTCATTGTTAGTGATCTGGCCAACTTCGGTGGATCAAGGGCAAACTTGTAAATGGAGAATTTGGCTGCACAATTGTGTGTATAGTAAATAACATCAGAGGCTGAGAATGCTGCCTTGTAGGGTTCCATTGCTGAGGATTAACATGAAGGTGTGTCATAGGTTCACCTGCACCTCCTCCAACCTCATCTGGAGCATCTGCTGTTCCAGGTGTCAACTTCTCCACATCGGCGAGACCAAGCGTAGGCTCGGCGATAGCTTCGTTGAACACTCCCGCTAAGTCCGTCTTAACCAACCTGATTGCCCGGTTGCTCAGCACTTCAACTCCCCCTCCCATTCCCACTCTGACCTTTCTGTCCTGGGCCTCCTCTATTGCCAGAGTGAGGCCCAGCGCAAATTGGAAGAACAGCACCTCATATTTGGCTTGGGTAGTTTACACCCCAGCGGTATGAACATTGACTTTTCTAATTTTAGATAGCCCTTGTTTTCTCCTTCCTTCCCCTCCCCCTTCCCAGTTCTCCCACAAGTCCTACTGTCTTGGCCTACTTCCTTTCTTTTTCACGCCCCCCCCGCGACATCAGTCTGAAGAAGGGTCACGACCCGAAATATCGCCAATTCTTTCTCTCCATAGATGCTGCCTCGCCCGCTGAGTTTCTCCAACATTTGTTGTCTACCTTCGATTTTTCCAGCATCTGCAGTTCTTTCTTTAACATTGTATTTCCAAAGTCTGCTTATAAAGTCGGATCATAACATGAAGTCATGCTGAAACATACTATACAGGTATTGCGATTTACACATTCGCCTGGTCATTCTGTTTAATTACAACTTCATGTTGGTAAAGCTTTCTAATATTGACATGAAGAGAGCAAAGAATTCTAAGCAGTTACCTATGGCAAAATTCAAACACTTGCAATCCTTTAGTTTGGGTTTAATTATAGCAAGCTGGAAACCGTCGCCAACAACAATAAAAGTGCTTCCAGCATAAATTAATCATCACCGAAGGTTTCTGCTAGTTTAGATTGCTGTGGGTCTTTTCCGATGCTCCAGAAATTAAGCCTGAACCGTTGAAGAATGGGCATTAAAAGGATGTTTTCAAAACTGAATTATTTTTTGTTAAATCTTGTCAGAAACTATTGAACTACAATCTAACAAGAAAATAGAGTTGTATTTTTTAAACAGGCATTTTCATTCATTAAACATCAGTTTAAATGGAATTGACAATGTAGTTTTAAATGGTAATTTTTGATATAGATTGATTAATACAGCAAATATGGAATAACACATTTCAAACGATCATATATTTTGCCCAATGTGTTGTCTGCAAATAAGCTTGAATGAAAACTTGGCAAAGATAAGAAAGATAAGCTTTTCATAATGGAGCCACAATTTTCATAATTTGAACACAATTTGCACCTGAAATGCCAATAATTAGCGAGTACAAATGTTATTCCACTTGATATCTAAATTAATTCATGAGCAGGACTGACTAGTGGAGATTCCTAGTGGGGGATACAATTAATTTCTTTCCTTTGACTCTTGGAATCCAATTAGATTTTAATTAACGGAAATTGATAGCTGTTTAAAACTTAAATATTTTAAAGTGGAATTAACCATTTTCTGTTCATTCAAATAGTATCAGACCAGTCTTATTTGGTGTTGGCTCAGAGTCCAAAATTAGATTTTTTTTTCATCTTTAATCCTTATGTCACTATCTTGGCATTCCTAAAAGGTCACAGTTTGTACCTGTCTGGGATTATTTAAAACTACAAACAACTGTATAATACTTTTTACACGCAAATAACAGTTCCGTTTGTTTATAAGTTTTAACTATAATAAGTGTAGATCAGCTTAAATATATCTGAAAAATGAAAATTAAAAACAATATGTTAGAAATACAAAAATAAAACTGAAAATTTTGCAAATCTTGGGTGGGCAGAATTCCTCTAAAGGAAGAGAAACAGTCAATGTTTCAGGTTAGAGGTGTTTTAGAGTTCTAATGCAGTGTCTCCAATCCTGAAACTTTCATTCCATTCCTTTTCCCATATATCTGGCCTGATCTGATAATTACAACTGTAGCCTGGTTGCTAATGGTCTCTCTATTCTGACATTCTATTTGCATGTACATAAAGAAATTGATGTTCTAATGCCTAAACACTTACATTTCAATAATATCATAGCCTTATTCCAGTACACATTTGGCAATTTACCAATTCAAACTGATCCTGTTTATCTTCTGAATATGGCTCAGATTAACAGGCTAAAACACCCCTCAGATGTGATAAACAAGCTGATTCCTAATCAACATAAATCTGGAATAAACTTTGTTCCTGATGATGAAGGTAAAAGTCGAGTTTAGTTCCAGTTATATGATACCCAGTTATATGATACCCATTCAACAATCCCTGCTAAAATATGCATATACATGGATTATTGGATCACGTCTAGATGGAAATGCTGAGCTATCTCCTGCCATGATTGCTAATTCAAGAGGCCAGTCTGCAGCCAGTTCAATTAAATCCAAACAGTTTGCATGTACATAAAGAAATTGATGCATGTACAAAAAAAATGTACATAAAGAAAATGTTTTGACTTTGAGGCCAGGCAATAAACCAGATAAAGATCCAGCAACAAATGTAACGGAGCTGATCCAATACAGTCACAAGATTGGCATCCATCAGACCATTTGGAAAATTGGCCAAATATCTCCAGTCTACAAAAAAAATAGGATAAATTCTATCAAACTGACCGATGAAGATGTCAACAACAGCATTGTCATGGTACACCCTAACCAACAACCTTTTCATTAATGCCGAGTTTCAATGTTGACAGGAAATTTCTGGTCCAAACACCATCACAATCTTGATCCAAAGAAGGACCCAAGAGCTGAAATACAATGGTGAGGTGCAATGTCTAATCTTGACATTTAATTGAGTGTGGTTTCAAGGTACCCTGGTTAATCTGGTCAGTGGGAATCATGGTCAAAACACTCCAATATCTGGGATCATACTTGCATAAAGGTTGCGGATGATGGAGGTGAATCATTTTCATTTGCAGGACATCGTTGGTGGACTTCTTCAGGGAAATGTCCTACACTTGACTAACTTCAGCAATCCTCATTAATTAACATTCTTCCCATTTCAATTCAAAAGTGGAAATATCTATTGAATGTTCAATTCCATTCATACCCTCTCAGCAAATGGAGTAGTCCAAGTCTGTACGCAGGAAGATGTAGACAACATTCTGGCATGGCATGAAAGTTGCAAGTAACATTTGCACACCCTGCTGACCAATTATTCAACTGAAACAGCCTAAAATACATTGTGGCAGGAAGAGCTGATCAGAGACTGGGTAACCCTCTAGCACATCTCTCATCTTTTCGTTCACCAATGGTCTTCCACCATTAGTCAGGATTGTGATGGAATTCTCTGCCAATGCCAAGATGAACACAGCCCCAATAATTGTTAATCTCAATATCATCTGGGACAAAGCTGCCTATTTGATTACCATACATCCACACCATGAGGGGTGTGCCATGCACAAAATGCACTGCAGTCAGTCCCCTTAGCTACTTCAATGCAACACAATGCCCCAGTAAAACTTGTGAGATCTATCTTCAAGTTGTACAATAACAGATGGTGAATGGGAATGCCGGCAAATTCCCCTCCAAGTCACTCACTGTCCTGACACTGAAAAACATTGGAATTCCTTAATCGTTACCTATTTAAGGGCTTGTCCCACTTAGGCGATTTTTTCATCGAATGCCGGCGACTGTCACAGTCGTAGCAGGTCACCGAAAAAGTGGCGATTAGACCCCCCCCAACGACAATGTCTACGACAACCTACCACCTAGTCATTGTCAAGCTACGGCAAGCTACCGACAACCACTGACCCATTAGGACGTCCACCTACAACCACACCTACGACAACCTACGACCACACAGGCGACAACCTTCGACAACTGAAGTCAACCTACGTCCACCCACGACAAGCTACGACAAGCAATGAACCTGTCGGCGACAACTGAAGACAATTCAGTCGCCATTACCAGTGGTCGGTTGACGTAGATAGTCGCCAATGGAATTTACCGGTCAGCACCCGGGAACAACCAACGTCACCTGGTGACAACCTACGACAGGAGAAGACAAGCTACGTCAAGCTACGCCAAGCCCACAGTCACCAAAAAGTTTTGAACATTTCAAAATCTTCAAATTCAAAAGACTCTTTAGGTGACTTAAGGAGACTACTCATGATCATACAGGCGTCACCCCGCGACCATATTGCAACAGCTTGGTCACCTGTAGTCGCCGAAAAAATTGCCTAAATGGGACAGGGGCTTTAATTCCTGAAATTTCCTGCTCATTAATAAATAATGTGGGAATTGTCTTGCCCTGTCCTAGGTCAGATAAGTCCAACACTGACTTGTCTGTCCTCCACCTTCTCCAGTGCCAGAGAAAAGCCATATGCAAACTATCAACCTGTTTATTTCTCCTTCTCTCTGACACTCCCCCACTGGATCCTTACACCCTCATTGTACCCCCACTCCTCCCTCTGCCCCCATTTGTCACCCCCATCATTCAATTCCATTCTTCCTTTCCTATCCAATTCCAGAATCTGCAGCATTTATTCTCCACTGATTTCCTCCCAGCCTCTGCTGTCATCTCCACCCTTCCCTCCAATGGGAAGACCAACTCTCAACAACTCCTCACCTGTATCCATCTATTGCTTGCGAGCTCTTGCCCCACCTCATTATATTGGCCGCTTCCCCTTAATTCTTTCAATCAATTATCAATTTCTCTCCACAAATACTACCTGATCTGCTGTGTTCTCCTGTTGTTCTCCTTTTATTGCAATAAATACAACACCAATTGACCCACCAGTTGTTATTTAAACTTACCCATTGCATTCTGTAGTTGAATGAGATCCTGCAACTTAGTTCACTAGACCCAAAGCCTTTGGAAGTACAAGATGAAAAAATGGAATAATTGCTGTTCATTATAGAATAAAAAGGCATATAAAAATAACAAGGATGGTGAATGATACTTGGTAGGAGAATTCCAAAGATCCACATACATCAGAGAAGAAATGCTCCCTTATTTCTGTTTGAAACTATGACCATCTGTCTAGATAACTCCAGCTCAGGGTAACATTTTCTCAGCATTCACTTATCAATTGCTCATTGAATCTTACGTGTCCCAATAAAATCACACCACTTTTTTATACTCCATTGAGTCCCTAACCCTAATGCACTCAACCTGATAGTTTTTCTTCATACACCAACCCCATCATCTCAGGAAGCCGCCCTGGTGAACCCTCTCCGCACTGCCTCTAATGCAAGCACATCTTTCTTTATGGAGATCAAAACTGCACACAATACTCCAGGTACAATGGCACCAGCACCCTGCTAATTTTTGTATCAATATTTCCCCATTAATACCCCAGAACCAGTATAATGAAGACTGACATTTTATTAGCATTTCTAATTGATACCTGTACCACTTCATGTGTTTCACAATCTAGAACCCCGGATACCTTTTTAACACAACATTTTGATTACTCAATCTGTTTAACTAATAATTTGCTTTTTAATTGTGCAACTCACCCCCATTATAATAATCCATCTGGCAACTTGTTGCCCACCTGCTATCCCTTTGCAGGCACTTTCTGGCCTCCTCACAATGTTTTATCAGCATTTTCTCTGTAGTAAAGCGGCTGTCCCACTGGGGCAACCTAATCTGTGAGTTTAGACAAGTTTGCCCTCGACTCAAACTCACAGCATGGTCAACACGTGGTTCTCGGAGGTCCTATGAGGTCACTGGAACTCTCCTTCATGCTCGAGGGAAGTTCCCGAATATTCGCGGCCTCAGCTAGGTCATGGAAAATCTTTCAGCATGTTGAAAATTTTCCGCGAGTAAAATTTGGTCAGCATGGTTCTTTTTAACTCGTAGTACAGTGGAGTGGGGTCGCTATTTAGTTACAGGCAGTCGAGGGCAACCATAGGCAATCTCTTTCGCTGACAGGGCAATTTGATTGGCTCAATGGAGTTTTCAAGGAAAATTGATCGGTAGGTAAAATGCCAGCTAAACTTTATTATACTTCTTTAAAGTGTCTCCACTCCGCCCACCCTTCTCCCACCCTTCTCCCACCCCTTCTCTCTCCTTCTCTCCCCCTCCCCCGCGCTCTCCAAGGGACTTACCGTGCAGCCGTCTTTTACCTTCCTCTTCATCGCGGGTCTGAGTTTCAGACAGCGCTCCCCCGCTTTCCCTGGCCCCCGCTGTGTGTGTGTGTGTTCGATCGGTCCAGCTCGTGGTTTCAACGCTGACGGTCCATCCAGCTCGTGGTTTCCCAGGCGAGGACCCTCGAGCTTGAAGGTCGAAGACACTCTTCTTAACTCGCGGATTAGGTCGCCGCAGTGGGACAGCCTCTTTATAGCTGAACTGCCTGGATAGCACACAAAACAAAGTTCTTAGGCTTTCTCAGTACATGTGAAACTAAGAAAGCAATGTTATAATACCAATCTTACTAACTCATCTACGTTTGTCTCTTCGGCAAATTTTATAACATCCAAGTCATCATTAGTTGAGGCCCCAGCAATGATTGCCATTCTGAAATAAAACTCTTTATCCCAGTTAAGTTTTATATTAGTTACCTATTCCCATGTGAATATATAACCCCTAACCCCATGCACTCTTACCTAATCGGTGGGATTTTATGACTCTTCATATCAAATACTTTTTTGATAACCCTTACATCAGTGGTTCTTAACCTGGGGGTCGTGACCCCCCTATGGGGGTCATTTCGGGCTTTACTGGGGTCATGAAGGGGACACAAATAACATATCAATTTGTTGAGCCCATGTTTAGGAACCTAACAAAGATACATACCACATACAGGTTTTGTTCGCGTGTGCGCGTACTGGTGCTAAAAAGGTTAAAAACCACTGCTTTACATGGTATCTCATCAAAAGACTGCAAATGCTAAAAATCTGATGGAACATATTTACAGCAATTGTGTCTGCAATGTAATGACAGATGACAGGTTAACATTTCATTTATGCTAACTGAAAAATCAGAGGAAGGCTATGAATAAACTAGAAATATAATAGTAAAAGTTAGAAAATTAATTGATGTGTTACATGACAATTCGTCTGCTTAATGGCGTAGCAGTAACCTTTTGAAAGATATAATCGACCATCTTAATAGGGAGTGAAAAGACATTTAAGGGGTGAAATAATGAAGAGTTAGGAAATAAAATATCATGGGCCAAATGGTGCTGCATGAAATCATTGAAGGGTCCCGACCCGAAACGCCACCTATCAATGTTCTCAAGTGATAATCGCATTCCTTGCTCACCTTTACTTGGGCTAGCTATGAAACAAAGACATTTAGTTTAGTTTAGTTTAGAGATACAGCGTGGAAACAGGCCCTTCGGCCCACCGAGTCTGCACCGACCAGCAATCCCCGCACGCTAACACTATCTTACACACACAGAGACAAGTAACATCAAGCCAATTAACCTACAAATCTGTAGATCTTTGGAATGTGGGAGGAAACTGAAGATCTCGGTGAAATCCCATGCAGTCACTGGGAGAAGGTACAAACTCCGTACAGACACCCCCCATAGTCAGGATCGAACCCGGGTCTCCGGCGCTGCAAGCGCGGTAAGGCAGCAACTCTTCCATTGTGCACCGTGCAACCCAGATCAATACAAAAATAATATTTTCTGGTTGGTTAGAATAAACAATAATTTAAAGTATATCAAATTTGAAGTAAATAATTACAAAATAAATTAAAACCTTCATAAAAAGGAAAAATAAAAAACAGAATAAAGCAAATGAAACGTAATTCAAATCGTTCAAATATTAAAACACAACAAAATAAATAAAATTCATGCCTTCCGCTTTGCCCTCTAAATTGCAGGGCAATGGATAGAAAGTGTGGACAAGTCTAGATTGGTCTTCCAAGGATAGATGGGCTAACTGGAGATTTCCTGTGTTGTGATTTTCATATGGCCCTAGTCCCAATCTCTTTTTTTCACTAGACTGGTTGACCTCCAATCCAAAATGGAGCTGAGCCCCTGCCATGCAATTGCTTCCTTCCTCACACCCATACAAATGATAATATCACACCCTGCTGCCATCCTTCCCATTCTACAGATGCACTGTGTCACTCCATTAGATTTGCTGGTCAGATTTGCTGCTCAATACAAAAACCTTTTCTGGTTGGTTAGAATAAACAATAATGTAATTCTTTCATTAAAATATAATGGTCCACTTGTGTAATGGGAGATTATTATATAGTTCAAGGAATCTTTCCTAAAGCCACTATGATTGAAGACAGGGATAAGGAGATAGTTTTGTTACGCACTCACAAGCTCTCCACGAAACATTCAATGCCGTCGAAAGATAAATCTTCAAAACACAGTCTCTTAATTAATAGTTTATTTATAGTCATAGTAAAAACTGTAAGATATTCATCCAAATTTATTTTTGTTTAAGTGCATTTTGATCTTACTCTTAGTCAAATTTCATGCATGGTCGAAAGCTGTGCCTTCCCCATGCTTCTTCAAAACTAAAACTAAAAACTACTAGCACGTCTGCGTGAGAATCCCAGCCTCAAACACGCTTCTGACTACGTGATAAATCCCACCTGCATAATTACAGGCAGATAAAATTTAAAGGTAATTGGTTATAGTTATAACATACTGAGTTAAGCTAAATGGTTACTACATATAGGCTTTAGCCATTCTCTGTCTAGCTTACAGAGAAACTGTGGTCCATTGATCCATCTCTTATTGTTTAAGAAGCGGTCTGCTGTTAGTCCTCTAGAACCTTCATCCGCAGGATTTTCCTTTGTGTTAACATATGGAAACATCAGTAACTCACAATACAAAAGATTCTGTTTGCTACAAATGCCAGAACACGTTTGTTCTCATTGTTGGAGTATTTAAGCATTTAATCCAGAAGATAGATTCTTCCAGTTGAAGCTGTGGTTCTTTTTGCATGAATATGTCAATTTTAACAGCTAAGACTGCGGCAGTAAATTCCATTCTGGAAATTGAAATTTGTTTCAATGGTGCCAATCTGGCCCTTCCCATTAAGAATGCAACCTGTACTTCTTTGTTATCATTTTTCAGTCTTAGATATGAAACAGTACCATAGCCACTTTCACTGGCATCTGAGAAATGATGCAGCTGTGCACTTCTGATTTTACCAAAGCTTGTAGGCTTCATGCACCAGTCCACTTTGAATTCTGAGATCTTGTTGAGATCTGCTAACCATTCTGTCCATCGGTGAGAAGACGTTTGTTTTATACTCTCATCCCATCCAAGATTTCCTTCCAAAGATCCTGCTAAATCAACTTGACTGGCAATGTAAATGGTGCAAGAAATCCCTGAGGGTCGTAAACAGAACCAATCACGGATAGGATACCACTTCTAGTACGTGGTCGCTTTTGAATCGAGATTCTGAACTTGAACACATCTGTTTCAATGCACCACTGCAGTCCCAATGCTCTTTCCATTGGCAAATTTTATTTGTCCAAATCTAGCTCCGTGGTCTCTTTGGCTCTATTATCTGGTGGAATACTTTCCAATACAACACGACTGTTGCTGAACCACTTGGAAACCGCAAATCCTCCCTTATTGCAGAGGGAAGTCAGATGTTTTACCATTTGAATTGCTTTCTGCTCTGCAGACATGGATTTTAAGCAATCATCCAAATAGAAATTATTCTTCACAGTGGTTATCACTTCTTCTGGAAAGTGAGCTTTATTGTCCTCTGTGGTCTTCTTTAATTCAAAGTTTGCACAACTTGGTGATGACACTGCTCCAAAGAGATGTACCTTCATCCGGTAATCAACAAGATCTTGTTGTGCATCCCCTTCAGGCCACCATAAGAATCGCAAGTAGTCAATGTGTTTTCTGATATTTTGACAATGAAACATCGCTCTAATATCAGCCATCAAAGCAATTGGTTCTTGTCTGAATTTAATGAGAACTCCAATGAATGAGTTGGTAAGGTCTGGACCTTGCAGTAGTTGACAGTTAAGTGATTTTCCTTTGAAGATTGTAGCACTGAAAGACTATCCTCAAGGTCCCTTTCTTTAAGAGATACACCCCATTGTGTGGAATGTACCAAAGCTCTCCATCACTTCGTTTTTATTGGTGTGTTGGTACCATTTTGACGTAATCATTGTCAATCATATCCTTTAGGAAAGACGTATATTCCTCATGAAATTTTGTATTCTTGCCAAACTTGCGTTTCAGATTCTGGGTGCGTTGCTCTGCCATATGACGATTATTCGGCAAACTAACACTTTCTTGTTTGAAAGGTAAGTCCAGACAATAGTGTCCGTCTATCATCTGTACTGAGTAGTTCATAATATCCAAGAACTTTAACTCTTCCCTGGACATTTCTTCTGGTTCCTTACTGATACTTTCAGTGAAGTCATGATTGTATTGCTTGATCAATAGCTTTTCTAATTTACCAGTAGATATCTGATTTACAGTAGCGGCAGGGTAGTTCTTCTGGTTCCTGCTTTTGTTGTTCCTTCTCAGGGAACCATAGATAACCCATCCTAGTAAGGGTTTCACAGCAAATGGTCCACCCCCTTGGCTCCTCACAGTCTGTATAGGCTGAACAAGGGTTTTGGCCCGAAACATTGCCTATTTCCTTCACTCCATAGGCGCTGCCTCACCCACTGAGTTTCTCCAGCTCTTTCGTCTACCTTCGATTTTCCAGAATCTGTAGTTCCTTCTTAAACATACACATTGTAAATATTGTTGCAAAGCTTTACTTTGCTAGATGTTGATTAGGTTAAATGTTGAGCCTTGTCTGGGTTTCATGAATAACTGGGCAAATGTTTGCTTCCTTCCAGAAGGTATTGGTTACTGTGTTATTGGGTTAGGGAAATGTCTGTCAAGTACTGTGTTGGTCAATATCTGTTATTGGACTGTAAAGAAACCACCCCCATATGGTTCGACCCCTCAAGATGCGGTGACCTATAAAAGGTATCTCCCACGAGGTCCTGCGTCGATCTTCTGGGAGAATGCTTGGGACTGCGTGACCTTTTGGAGTGTCTCTGCTTGCATGAGGCTAGGAGGGCTTGGACAAGCAGATGCAAGGATCGAACCCGCGGTGGTTAGGTATAGTAGTGGGGAACTGTTATTGTGTTTTTCCAAAATAACGTTTAGATGCGTAAGTGCTTGACTCAGTATTTTATTGACTGAAACTAGACTAGGGGGAAGCTTAGAATGAGCTATTTACGTTGGGGGCTTATCCAGGATCGCAACAGACCCCCAAACACAGGTTTGTGATTAAGGGTGTTGAGCTGTCTCGATAGTGAGTGCAGAAATCGGCGCCGCTGTGCAGTTTTCGCATTGATTTTCAGTACTTCACTAGTCGGAGCAGATCGATCATTAGCGGGCTCGAGAAAAGGTCCCAACGAGATCGTAGAACAGAGTCTAGCAAGCATGGGGGGGGGGGGGAGGGGGGGGGGGAGGGGGGGGGAGGGGGGGGGGGGGATGGAGGGGGGAGGGGGGGGGAGGGGGGGGGGATGGAGGGGGGAGGGGGGGGGAGGGAGGGGGGGGGGGGAGGGGGGGGGGAGGGGGGGGGGAGGGGGGGGGGATGGAGGGGGGAGGGGGGGGGGGAGGGAGGGGGGGGGGGGAGGGGGGGGGGTAGATAGCATTCCTTTGGGCTAGGAGCCCATAAAACCAGGGTGGAGTTAGAACCCCTGCTGGGTTTTGGTTAGAGGCCCTTTCCTAGGTTAGAGGCCCAAAACTTGGTCGTAGTTGGCAGACTGCTGCTGCTTAACGAGATCCAAACACGCATCTGTTCCCAGATTTGGTATCCAATTGGTGGGGTATTGAAATACAAGTCTGGTTTACGTGCTAAGCGGTGAACATTTGACCTGTCATTGCTGGGAGTGCTGATTGGAAAGTTGCGTTCCAAAAATCAGCATCGACTGCCAGCACGAAGAGGCTAGGCGCTGACACCTGTGGTGTCAAGCAGGTGTAAAGGAAGTCCTTTTGAAGAGGTAAAACCTAGGTTGGTTGGAGGCCACGCCTGTGTGAAGATATCTGAATCCCTCCCTGGAGTGATGGACCAGGAATCTCGTAAAGGCACTGGGCTCAGTGGCTAGAGTATAGATTGGCTGGGAATACTCTAGTCCATTCGAGATTTCATGGGGCAATTTAATTTGAATTCAAGAGCCCGCATATGTGTAGTGGAACGCACCAAAACTAGTTGGTCCGAGAACGCGTTTAGATTTGCAGAATCAAATTTCCAAATAGAGAATTTCACATTGAAGTTCTGACGGTACAGTAGAATTCAAATTTGGTATAACTAGAACATCGGAGTTTGTGCATGTTTGAGATCGATTTCGAATAGCAGCTGATCAACAATGAATAGTAACCATCTGATCGATTGTTGATTAGAACCTGATGGCGACAGCAACTGAGAGACGGGGACCTGGTTTACTTGGTGAAAAATACCCGAATGTGAGAGGTACCCCTAATTCTGTAGAACTTAGAGAGGAGGGATAGAGGTCCCCCTATAGAAGTCCAGTCTTAGCAGGGGGAAGTAACATTTAGGTGGACAAGTAGTCCATTTAAGAAGTAGTACCCCTCAGCAAAGAGTACCCTAGGAAGGGAAAAGCTTTGGTATCAGAGGGAGAGGTTCACTGATTGATAACAGCGCGGCATTGAGATCGAGTGTTTGTAAACTGTGCGCTAGCCTGTTAAATTATTATTGTAAATTGTAAATTGCCAACCAGCATCGTCATTTTTAAATATCTTTATCGGATCCGAATTGCATAAATACTTTGTGTATGTAAAGAGTATTTAGAGTGTGTTAAGATCGCGGCCCGCTACTTGTATTGTCTGTGTGAGTGCTTAAGGATTTTTGGGTGTTAGATAATTGAAGTAAAAGTGCGTTTGAATTCAATATATGTATTTGTTTAAATCGGGATTGTAGTAATGTTAGAATCCGATTCGTAGTGGTTCGATCAGGGTTCATATTCATTCGATCGCCGCGTCGGGGGAGGAGTTGTTCCATTGACCGAATACGCCATGAGGAGGATTTATTAGAGTGTGCGATTCATAATAAATGAATGATTGTGGTTTATGTAGGAGTATGGTTGTGCCTGATAATAATAATAAGTGATGTGGTTTATTGTCTGTCTACATTGTTATGTGTTTGGGGCTCATTTTCATGTGTTTCGATTGAGGGTTAAACAAGCTGCGAGAAGGTGTTTGATTGTGCTCGAATGTATTTGATTGTTCCCTGATGTACTCTGATTGAATGACTGAGGATTGTGGAAATTGTAAGGTTGACAAGAGTGTGTGGACTTGTGAGAGATAGGAGACAAATTTGAATAAGAGAGTAGGATTGGTGGAGCAAAGGAGCAAGTGCGAGGCTGCGGACTCTTCGGGCCATTAGTCACTGTTCAGGAGCGAGCCTGATAAATTTAGGTATTAAAATGAAGGAATGAAGGACTTAGGAATTCTGCTTCGGTTGTTCGGAGGCATGGGGAACAGCATAGATTGAGATATGACAGAAGAGGAAAGGAACCCATTGCAAATAATGTGTAATGAGTTCCCTCACAAGGTAGAGAAATTAAGAGATTTATCAGGAGCGTTAAATAAGAAAATAGGAAACAAGCTACGGCCACCGGGGGGTATTAGAATAGTAAATGGGATACAAGACATAGAACAAATTATTTGGCAGCAGAGTAATAACAAGAGTGAAAAATAATTAATAGGGCTATGGAGAAAATATTATGAGGAACGGAAGGCAAATAAAGAGGTTAAGAGGATGGCTAGTTGGGAAAAAGTGTTCGCTAAACTTGAAATAGAACTGAGAGAAGGTGAAGTAGATTGACTTCCAGGCAGTTGGAAGGACAGGAGTGGAGATGAAGGAAAACACCAGAGCAGGGAAAAGGCAGATCTCCTGGAAGGAAACTAGTCTCTGGAAATTTAAAGTTTAGGGATCTGATGGTTAGTGCTGACCTTGAGGGAGAAGGAGATGAATATTTGGAAGAATGGACAAATGTTAATGCTAGTGGAAGTTCACACCACCCACCATGTTCCTCTTGCGTTTCCCGGGCTTCACTCGCACCTTGTTTGACTTGTGTCCATAATAAATATTTTAGGTCTGCAGAACGTATAACAACTCCTGCAGATTCTACATATGAGCAGATTCTACCGATAGCAGATACTGGGGTGCCAGATTCTTTGACTCTATCCACCCCACCATTAATAGATCATCCAGTAGCTTATGGCACCCGGAGTAGAACAAAGAGGTTAGCTCCAGTAAGGAAGGTATGATAGATATAGTGCAACCGCCAGAATATTACTGTGAGCCACAACCTAGGCAGATCATACGAGTAGTGAGAAAGAGGAACGATTTATTTGAACAGTATCGGGAACCCCCTAGCGAATGGGAAGATTCATCTGAGGGTTAGACAGTGATTGAAGATACTGAGATAGATTTTGATGTAACTGAAAGTTTACAAATTGAACAGATATCGAATAGGCAGTTCCCAGTGAGGGAAGGGCTGGGTACAAGGGAGGGCATCAATCTCCTTCAAAAGGACCTAAAAGACTCTTGAAGCTGCGCAGAGCGGAGATTTTAAGGAAACTATGCAAAAAGAAGGAAAAAGCAAGAACAGTTTGTGAAAGGCATTTTCACAAAAGAAAAAATCGGATCCCTGAAAGCGTCAAAAAAGGTTGAAGGACACATCAGAACCATCCACACTGATGAGTTAAAAGATGAACCGTTTATTGTCCACGCTGACATCCCACCAATCTCACCCCCACAACATCAATTTGACATCAGCCCTCCCAAGCTGAGTGAGGTAAAAGAAGTAGTGACGAAGGCAAGAACGGCCTCTGCACCAGGCCCTAATGGTGTTCCGTATTGTGTCTGCAAGAATGCCCCAGATATTCTGAAATTCCTCGAAGGAACATGAGGGTTGCGTGGAAAAAGGAAGTTATCCCCAAAGCCTGGCGAAGAGCAGGGGGAGTCCTGATCCCAAAAGAAAAAAATCTTCCACCATCGAACAGTTTCGGCAAATAAACCTTCTTAACATAGAGGGCAAGATCTTTTTCAGTGTGGTGCAAAAAGACTTACAAAGTATCGGAAACAAAACCATTTAATTGATACGTCAATTCAAAAGACTGGCAGAGCAGGCTTCTCGGGATGCCTTGAACATACCAGCGTCATATGGCATCAAATCCAGACTGCTAAGAAAGAACGAAATAATCTGCATGTCTTGTTCCTCGATCTGGCCAATGCTTATGGATCAGTTCCTCATTCGCTACTGTGGACTGCTTTTGAATTCTTTCAGGTGCCGGCAATAACAAATCTGATAAAAAAAACTACTTCCAGGATCTGCAATTTTATCTCACAACATCAGACTTTACCACAGTGCGGCAACCACTGGATGTATACATCATGGCGGGGTGCACCATCTCCCCATTGACCTTCACTATGGCAATGAAGCTCATTATCAGAGCATCAAAATGGGTTGTGGGAGGAAAACGGTTACAGTGTAGTCAACGATTGCCACCGGTACGAGCCTATATGGATGAAATAACAACACTAAGAACAACTATCCCCTGCACCGAGACTTCTGGAAAAACGCCATCAAAACATCACATGGGCAAGGATGAAGATTAAACCCAGCAAGTGCAGAAGCATCTCCATTGTCAAAGATCAAGTGAAGGACCAAAGATTTCATATTAACGGAATACCTGTTCCAACTGTTTCAGAAATGCCAGTGAAGAGTTTGGGCCGATGGTATAATGCAAAGCTCAAGGACACCGAGCAATTTGAACAACTGAAAAAGGATACCATCATGCACATAGCTCGCATCAACAAGACCTTGCTACCAGGAAAACTCAAGCTGTGGTGCTTCCAATTTGGCATACTACCAAGAAACATGTGGCCTTCAACTATGTATGAAATCCCCATCAACGAAGTGGAAAAGCTGGAATGATCAGCACATGTGAAACAGTGGCTTGCACTTCCACGATGCTTAAGTGCTGTCGGACTGTGTGGGAGTGGCAAATTGGAATTACCCATTACAGGACTTGTGGAAGAGTTCAAATGCACTAAAGCAAGGTTGGTCATGGCTCTCACTGAATCTGAAGATACTGTTATTCGAACAGCGGTCCCATGTGTGGCAACGGGGAGGAAGTGGACCCCATCTGAAGCCGTTCAGAGTGCTAAGTCTGCTCTTCATTTCCGGGATATGGTTGGCCAAGTCCAACACGGGAGAGCCGGGCTTGGGCTCGTCCCAAAAGCTCCTCAATGGCACAAGGCAACAGCAGTGCAGAAAAGACGGCTCGTGGTGGAGGAGGTGAGAAGATGGGAGGAGGCAGAGCGACACGCCAAGGCCGTCTCAATGGCCAAGCAAGGCCAATGGACTAACTGGGAGAGCCTGGAAAAGTGGAAACTCAGCTGGCGTGAAATCTGGCAAATGGAAGGATCTCAACTAAGTTTTGTCATCAGAGCCACATGATGTTCTACCATCACCACAGAACCTGAAGCAGTGGTTCGGAGAAGACCCCACTTGCTCCCTTTGCCACGCACCTGGATCACTAAAGGGCCTGTCCCACCAGCATGCAACTCCATGCGATGAGCGCGACCTAACGTGGTCGCTTGAGCCTTCCAGCGTCGCGGGGCCGGTCCCACGTCAATCGCCGTAGCCGTGCGGAATTGTGCGGAGTTCGTCCCGACATCGTGCGGGGCTCCGAAAAACTGACTATGTTCGAAAATTCCGCGTGGCAACGGCTTGTCGGCTCATAGTCGCCTCGACGCATTACACACCGTCTCGACGTCGTGCCTCCGTGAACCTATCTGTAGGTGCCTCCGTGACCCTCTATGTGTGTGCCTCTGTGCCCCTCTCTGTGTGCCCCTCTCTGTCCTGGCGAACTTACCTGAAGACTTTGCTCCAAGTTCGCCTCACTTTGCGCCGCGTTGCGCCACTCACCCGACCTCCGCGCGGCCCTCGCTGCCGGTTTGGTCGCGCTTGCCGCATGCAGGCGCATGCTGGTGGGAACGGCCCTGTACAGGGGATCACCCGACCTCCGCGCGGCCCCCGCTTTTAGTTTGATCGCGCTCATCGCATGGAGTCGGATGCTGGTAGGACAGGTCCTTAAGGCACATTTTAACAGGATGCACCATGAGCCTCGGCCAAGGGCGTTACACTTGGCGGCATAACCAAGTTCTCAGACAGCTGTCATCAATCCTTGAACAGAGGCGAATGATTACAAATGCTTCCCCACCAACATCGGCAGGAAATGTCCACTTCACAACATTTGTACCAGCAGGCCAACCTCTAGACCACCAGATAACATCAATGGATGCAAGCATTCTGCAGCCTGCTCGGGATTGGAAAATGGAAGTGAACTTAGAAAAAAGGCTTGTGTTTCCCCCAGACATTGTGTTCAGACAACGCTCTGACCAGACATGGTCCTGTGGTCCACAACAGCCAAGTTGGCATATGTTCTGGTATTGACAGTTCCTTGGGAAGATGGTGTTGAAGAAGCTTCTGAGAGGGAAAAAAACCAAGTACTCTGAACTGGCAACTGAAGCTTCCCAGAATGGCTGGAAGACCAAGATTTATCCTGTCGAAGTGGGATGCAGGGGATTTGTTGCTACATCTATGACCAGGCTATTAAAGAAAATGAGGGGTGAGGGGTCGCTGCCTCCAACAAGCAATCAAATCATTATCAAATTCTGCGGAAAAAAGGCAATTGGATTTGGATCAAAAGGAGAGACACCAATTGGGCTGCATGATGAATACAGGAGGGTATGGAATTGAGGGGGGTGTAACTGGGACGCTAGGTATCACTGTTGAGCCCTCTGGAGATGTTGTGGGCTTATGAATGAAACGTCAAAGAAGGAGGCTTCCCACCTGATGACCCCAATGCCGTACCTACCCTACCTTTCACCACTCCAATCCCACTGCAAATAGCAAGAGTGCTGACTTATTACAGGGATTGAAACATCAAGTCCTATTAGCTCTACTAGCTGATTCGACAAGCGCAGTAAGTATAAATAATCCTCGTGCCACAGACGTCCATACTCTGTGGAAGCCCCATGAAATAATGGCAGTACTAAACAGAATCCCAGATAGAAAGAAGTCACCTACTGCTTTTATAGATTAGTTGAGAACCAAATGCGTGTATATCATGCAAATTCCCGGGATTTATGGGAGACTATACAACATATAATTACTCCAGCTGAAAATACCAAATTTCTAGACACCTAACATATGCAGCCTTGGCAAACATATTAGTGGTTGACAGTGCAAGAGACGAGGCTGTTTTAACGGCCCTTGCAAACACTTTTCAAAAGCCAAGTGATCTAACATGAAATCTGGAAATAAATCCAGAAAAGGGTGAAGGAACAGATTAATTTTTAGATCATTTTTCAAAATTATACATGGACCAATCAGGTGACTTAAACTATCAAAATGGAGCAAGTACCCCACAGTATTGTGCTATCTTATTAAATTGTCTCCCCATTACAGTAGCGGACTCAATTAAGACTGATAACAGGGACTGGTCTGAGAACCGCGCCAGTCAAATGGCCAGAGCTGTGAGGCACTATTGGAAGGATGGTAGGAAACGGGAAAATTATCCTGTAACTAGAAGAGAAACTGAACGTATGGTCAAGATGGAAGAACCAAGCTCTGACTCAGGATCATGGAGTCCCCAAATGTTAGCGAGGATCGGAATGGGAGAAATTAGAATCCCAGATTACTCAGATTATTATTACAATTATAATTCCAATTTACAACTCATTCCAATGGAACCAAGGGGTAAAACAAAGCCAACCATATTGCCTAATCAATGTTACACTTTTGGGGGGATGGAACACTGGAGTCGAGCCTGTCCGACAAGGGAGCGAGTGAGAGAGAGGGGTCAAGGAAAGGATTTCCGGGATTATGAAGAAATTAGAGATCCTAGAGGATATAGAAATATCAGAGATCCCAGGAATTACAGGAGATCCTTCAATTCAAGAGATTACTGGGATCCGAGAGTACAGAGAGAATAGCTGGCCGGAATGTCAGAAACCAAGAAGTCACACACTGTTTACTCAAACCAACCCATTCTCTAAATCCTGACTTACCCACTCGTCCAGGAATTGTGGACGCGGAGACATGACCCCTACTCTAGAACTTCCTAAAGTAATTTACCAGAATAAACAAATTGGATGTACTATCATAGTAAAAACTGAAGATCACAGAAAAGAAAATTGTAAACAATCTTATAATTGCCCAAGAAAACCCCTTAGAGCAAAGAACATTGTAAATCAAGGAGCTTGTCACATCTGTACACAATTATGTCATTGGAGTAAGGAATGTCCAATGAGAAGACAGAATATAGCAGAACGGAAGACAAATCAAGGGGCAATAAAGAAAGTAAGAAAAGGAGCCCAGTAGCTGGTGTCAGAAAGAATAAGAACTAAATAAAACTAAACTGGCACTAGGGAGAGAAGAAATGAACTTGTTGTGCAGGAGTAGGGATAGGAGTCATTAAACCATTGTGAATATGATCAATAACTTGTTATTAAGTTTGTGCCTCCTGGGCAGCATCACCTACACAATACTATCTGGGAAGTGAGGTAAATAGTATGTGGACCCTTGAGAACAGGCAGAAGATGCAGCTCAGGTAAGGTAACTCCGCAGAACAAAGACCAACAACAAGGGAGAAATGATACTGTCCCGTCCCTTTAAGATACATCTGGGTAGGCCAACAGATAGAGAAGGCTGCTCCTCAGTATCCCTATTCCTTTGAAACTAACATCAAGGAAGAAGAAGAAGATACCTACCCTAGTGCCCAACTTTGACTTCATCTTGCTTTTGACACCAGTGAAGGAAAAAGAAAATAACACCATCCAACTTTTTCTAAAATATACAGACAATCTATGACTATTGGGGCAAGCTCTAATTTGAAATAGACACTCCTCTGTGGTTTAGGGCAAAATACTCACTTTGCGACTAAATTTAGTTATAAAAATAAATTGATTTGAAAAAGGACTTATGGGATATAGTTTTAAAATAATTAGAGCATTGACTTGGCATTCTTCTCTTGACTCACACATAAGAGGATAATCGAAGATGGGACAGAACTATCTAGTTGCTATCAAGAAAGGGACAGACCCTAGTGAATATCAGAAATTAAGACATACCCTGGAAACGTTAGGTGATGGTATAGAATGATGAGGTAGACTGGAAATTTAACTAATGAGTTCCCCTCGGAGGGTCAATACAAATCATCTAAGAGTTACTCGGTGGTAAAAGGAAATTAGTTATGTGAAAGAACCCCTATTGACTGAGACGAGCCAACATACTGAGGAAGAAGTACTGGAGGATAAGTTTATTGAATTAGGAGGAGGAATAAAGAAATGGGAGTTGAGATATCAGAGTCGATGTATTTGGCCAGTGGATCTCAATTGTTTAACCCTTGATAGTAAAGCGGCTTCTATTATCAAGGTGGAACGAAATTGTCCTCCGATTCGGCATTCTTAATTGGCTTTATGATAAAATTGACCACATATGGAAATTGATTGATTAAATGTAAACAGCTGGGAATTCCACATGAATTGGAATGGAATTGGGTTATCGACCACAAAGCTGTTGAATGAGAAGGGTGAGACAGACCCTGAAATTTAAAATATTAAATTGAAGGCTGAGACTGAATTTGGTTAAATTGAAACATTCTTCATGGTTTGCTTTAAATAAGAGTCACGCATGTAGGGATATCTGGACTGAACCCAGCTGAAATTCATATGGGAACCCATCATCAGATATACATTAAAGAAAATTGTGTGAATACAGAGCGGGCTTATTAGTGTTGATCCTAGGATAGTAAAGAGTATATTATAGAGCAGAATATAATAGAGATACTTATAGTGAAATGGAAAATGGATAGTATTGACAGAACAGAATGACAGTGGAATGTATGGGAAAGCATTAGTACATGAATGGTAACTTGCTTTGTCCCAAGTGTTTCGGGAATTATAGGTTATAGGTTCGTCTATGGAAAGGGATGGAAGAATGGGCAACAACACGGATGGAGGGAATTCGCACCCACGAAAACGTGGGAGATGAAGACTCATCAGATAGAAATTATGAAGCTACGCCCAAGAAAACTTGGGAAGCTTGATAAGATTCTGGGAAGAAACATCATCGTCTTGTTGTTGTTAATAGATGGAAAATGTAATAGTCACACATATGTATATTTGGTTATCTGATTATCTGATTATCATAAATGATGGTTTATCATATATGATAAAAGGAAGAAATGTTAATTCTGGTCAAATTGGAGATGCCAGGACACTAAAATTGAGTAAAGGCTTCTGGGCTGCAAGGCCATTTGGTCAATTTAAATGTGCCTTCTGCAGAAATGGGACAAGCTGCAGAATGGTGCCAGCTTGTCTGGAGCCTAGATAAGAGTTGCAGGGAAAGAATGGGACATCGGCAGATTCTTACAATTAGGTGTAAATTGCATGAAACAGATTGGGTGAATGCAAACCAGATATACACATTGTAAATATTGTTGCACAGCTTTACTTTGCTGGATGTTGATTGGGTTAAGTGTTGAGCCTTGTCTGGGTTGCTTGAATGGCTGGGCAAATGTTGCTATGTTTGCTTCCTTCCAGAAGCTCAGTTTGAATACAATATATTGGTTACTGTATTATTGGTATGACCGACAGACTGGCATCAGGAGGGAAGCAGAGAGGACAAAATGGAAGGAGAGATTGTTGGTCAGTTGATGGAGGGTAGTGGTGTTGGGATGTAAATGTCAATCTTCCTCCTCCTGGCCCCGCAAATGTTTGATTAAAAATGCACTTGCCAGCTTTATTTATCTGTTAACCTTTAAAGAATACTGAGAAACTTGGCAAATCACATTTAAATAATATCAGGAAGGGAGCCATTTTAAATCTCAGAATCACACACTCCCCTCACCATGTGGCTTATTCTGCTGCCTCACATCCACTGCAGTCAAAATGGAAGAAAATGACTTGCATAGATCAGGGTCAATAACTGAGATTTTCACATATCTTTGATGTTCTCTGTTCCAAGTTTTTTTTAGATTGTCAGAACATTGTTCTTGTCACATTATGCAGAAGTAATGATTGAACCTTTACCAGCTTCGGTAGGAAGGGAGATATATTCTTTTGGCAACATAAAATATTGTTTACAGCTCTAAATACATTAATTCTGTCAGTCATTGTGAAAGGTATAAACTGCAGTATTAAGTTCTGTGGAAATTGACCAATATCGGAATAGTCCTTTTTATATCTATTTGATTTATAGTGTGCTATTTTAGTCTTTGATTGGATTTTACCTTGTGGTTAAATGACAAATAAATGTGAAACCATTAGTTTAGGAAAATGCTCATTATTTTGTCTTAATGCTAACGTTAGACTTTAAGTTTTTACTAACATTTGACAATTGAAACATATTAATATAGTATAAACTACTTGGTTTACAAACATTCTACTCTGGATATAATAGATTAATGTTGAATGTGAAAGTGTGATAATTTAAGATCAATATAATTAATAGTTTTTAATAAGAGTTGTAACATTGCAAGCAATAAAACTTACTCTGTTAAATCATTATATTTAACTTGATAATTTCCCAATTATTATTCATCACATTGCAAGAATTTTGTTTTCCTAAGATGTGCAAGAGTAAAGGTCTATGTTTTTTTCATTGTACAAGTGCCCTGAATTTGCTACCGTATCCACTAGCAATGTATTTATTTCTTGTATTTCATCTTAACAATAAGCTATTGCAATGCTGAAGGTCAGTAACAGGAACCGAAATTTGTATTTTAAACATGGTTCAGCTTTACAAGGTACCTATAATTAATAGCATTCTGCTGCAAAGGAAGAAATTGCATGGGTTAAACTTTATTAGTCATAGGAAGATCGTAGGAGTAGAATAAATTTAAATAAATATGCTGTCAGTCCCGTCAGAGGAAATGTTTTAAAGCTGAAACTGCAGTTTGGTCATAAAAATTATGCCTGATGAAAATCCTACCTGATGTAGTAAGAAACAAATTAAATGATTTCAAGATGCTGAAATAAAACAAAAGTTGCAAAGAATACCCAAATTAGACAGTATTTGTGGAGAGGCAAAGTTAACATTTCAGGTGATCTTTTTCCATCACATGTACTGCCTGACCCGCTATGTATTTCCAGCACTACCTGTATTTATTTCAAATTTGCCCCATATGCATTTTTTTGCTGAAAACATTGGAAATCCCTTAGCTTACTAGTTTGAGTGTAAATAAGGGTTTAGCTTACTTACCTTGCTTTCTTTTAAAATGTCTTTATGGCATATGGGCTGACTGCCATGGCCCATCAGTAAATGTCTGGAGGTGGACTGAAAATGTTGGAGTAACTCAGCGGGACAGGCAGCTTCTCTGGAGAGAAGGAATGGGTGATGTTTCAGGTCGAGACCCTTCTTCAGACTGATGTCAGGGGAGTGGGCGAGACTGATATAGAATGTAGTCGGAGACAGTAAGACTGGTGGGAGAACTGGGAAGGGGGCTGGGGGAGGGGGAGTCAAATTCTTTTGCATTTTAGTTCAAGCAGAACATCAACCTTTTTGGAAAAATTATACATCAGATGCGATCTTTTAAACATTTTCTTTTGTAAAACAGGATGCTATTTGTAAACAATTTGCTTTGTAGTGGCAATAATGCAACTTTATGGTTAAAGTAATGGGCGGTGTACCTGTGTGTACACTACAATGGAACTATTAATTATATTTTGTAATCTTTTCACTTATATAGATTGTGTTCCGAAAAATTAGTGATGTGAAACGTGAGGAGGAAGAAATGATGAGAAGAAAGAATGAGGCACCATTAAACCTACCTCCAGATCATCCAGTACGCAGACTTTTCCAAAGGTTTAGACAGCAGAGAGAGGCCCGTATGGCAGCTGAACGATTAAAGGAAGTCGATGATATGGAGAGAGGTCCCACACAATTACAAAGTCCTGCAATAGAGGCAGCAGCAACAACCAGTGTAGTTACAGTCACAGAAAGCCCTGCAACTCCAATACCTTCACAAGTGGTTAGAGCCACAACAGAGACATCAGATCAAGATAAATTGCAAGCTCCAACATCTGAGCAATTTACAATTACAAGGCAATCTGGAGAATCCAGTAAGCGAAAGGGTTGGTCAAAATTTAAAGATTCTACTTCTAAAGCAGAAGACTGGAATAACGTGTCCAAGGCAGAATCCATGGAAACCTTGCCAGAAAGAACTAAACCCCTTGAAGAGGTGTCTTTGAGAAAAACAGACTCATTTGACAGTGGCATCACAAAGAGTGATTTGAGATTAGACAATGCAGGGGAAGCACGGAGTCCTCAGGACCAAAGTCCTGTGCTTTCAGAGGCAAAACACGCTTTTTATCCGATTCCAGAACAAACACTTCAAGCCACCATATTCGATGTAAAGAATGAGCTGAAACAAGACTTAAAATCACTTAATAACAAGATAACTAATATTGAGAATCAACTTTCAGAAATACTGAGGATATTAAATTCAAGAAGCACACATTCACCACAGGAAATATTTGAAATATCAAGGCCAACAACCCCAGAATCTGATAAAGAAGATCAGCAGCTCTAACTGAACCAATCTTAACATTAATAAAAGTATAAACTGCAATGGGAAAATCCAGGTGAAAATGTAACTAGCTTTGTTCTATTTGACAATGAGCTCTTCACTGCAATAGTGGGACATAATCATGGTTTTTCCTGACTTTCCTTGGAGTCATGTACAAATCTATGTGTATAAATGCCACAGTTACAGAATGAAGACTGAAAATACTGCTGATTTTACTGATATGCTGGTGAATGTATGGTGATCAGTTTAAAAGTACTGAAATAATGAACACGCAATCTAAAAATATCTATGACAGACTGGCGTTTCACATCTTATCACAAAGGTAAATGCCCCTTTTTTTGGAAATTAATTAGGAAAATGCTGGATTCTTTGTTTTCCTGCTTAATGTGACAGCCATCTGCTTCAGCGTGTAATCAAAAGAAAATATAGGGATTTATACAGATCTGCACTATATTCCATTACATTTATTATTTACCGTTTTCTTACACCTTAGAACATAGTGCCCTTTACATTACATCTATTTCTTTGACTTTATACAGCAGAAACATGTCTAACTTTTTTTGAAATAACTAAGATCACACTAAATGATGCGTGCAGCTTTGCTCCATATTCATTTCAACCTTCACTTTTAAGCAAGTTAAATTGAAAAGTTAAAAAAAATTTGAGCAAAGGTTTCAATGGTTATTTTTTTGCCACAGGCTTGTTTATTTTTACTGTTCTGCTGTTTCTGCTTGCAGTTTTCTGACAACGCAGATGGAATTTTTCCTTCTGAAGCCACCAGTTTTTACCAGATGGTTCCATAGTCGCAGGCTTTCTCCGGTATCTTGTCTCAAACAGTTGATCGTCGCGTATCGCTCGTAGATAAATAATACCATAAACTTCAAATATAGGAGCTTGAAAATTGAGCCACGTTTGTACTCATTGTGTGTACATGTAAATCTGTGCATTAGTTACTAATAATGATCAGAACAGTGAATATCGGATGATTTCTCCTCCTCCAGTAGAGGTGATACAATAACTTGGACCATGCAAATAATATTCATGCTGGATACCAGTAGATTAACATCTGCAGCCCAAATCCTGGCAAATCCAAGGTAGCCAAATATTAACCATGCTAACCTTTGCATTAAGCAGTTCATTCAAACTTATCTAAATGACTCATTCACAGATGTCATTTGTGGATAAATTGTTATTTTAAATCCATTGTCAAAATTCAGGTCTTACTGGCAAATGGAAACATTTATTAAATGATACATGTTTAATCAGTTATGAATGTAATTTTACTAGAAACAAACCTCAAACAGCTCCAATCATAAAACCACCTTGTACTGTTACATAACCTAAAAGTTGTCATGGAATCTTGCTGCTTTTGTAGCATCCTGAATGATTCTGCTAAATGCACGAGAAAGTTATAAAATTACATATCTACTTAGACTATGAACTTGAATGCAACTATAAATGTAAAGGTTAATAATTTACAAGGATAAGTTTGGAGAAATCATTCAGTTTACAATTGAATTTCCTAAGAATCTAGTAGAAAGAACCAAGTTGTGACCTGATGTGTACAGAGATGGAAGATATTCTTCCACGGTAAGATCAACAGAACATCTAAGATTTAACACCTGAAAGGCAAAATTGAAACAAGCCTACATTCATCTGTTCAGCGAGGATCTGATCCTGAAGTAAAGAAGAACAATAAAGATTTTTAATACATCTGTTATGATTGCTGGAAGTAATAAATCTAGTTTCAGTTTCCTTTCTTGATATTTAGAAATGTTTAACAGATTTTACTGTTACAACTGATGTAAACTATGGCTCTGCACAACATTAAAAACTTTCCAAGGCATTCACAATTGACAATTACAAATGAATGGAATACAGAAGAGGTATACAGAAGAACCCAAGAATACTGGTAACATACCTGAAATAAAAAACAGTTTAATTCATTGTCACAAGTTACCAATTAAAATAATCCTTGTCTTTGCACAACAAACTGCAATTATTCCCAAGTAAGTTTTCCATAGATACCTTTATCCTTCAGTATAAAATGAATCAACAAATGCGACCACATAAGTCAGGTCTGCAAAGGAGAAATTTAAAATATAGAAAAAATGCATAATTTTTAATTGTTTCTGTGTACTTTTTCAATAGTTCAGAAGAACAGGTTATTTCTAATGCCTGAAATCCTACAAGAAACCTTGATTTCCAAAGAACCTAAGACTACTTTTATTTTGTCAGGAAATAAAAAATGAAAAATTATTAATTCTATTTTAATCTTGCTGCTATAAACATTTTTGCTGTACTGCAGAAATGGTGACAGTAATTTTGCAATATAGTGTATGAATCTGTTTTAGCAGCACAAGATGCTCACAATTACTTATAGGAACTTATTTAGCCAATTTAAACTCACGCAAACAGATTAACATTGTGTACAAAAGCACAAAGTTGTCAAATAAACACCGATGAGGTAAGAATACAAAATGTTTAACTATAAAAGGCCCAAAACCTGAGACTCATGAAAGTTACCAGTGGAAGGACAAATCCAGCCTTCAAAGTGACTGAAGAAATTGATATTACTCAGAAAGAAATGTTTTTTTTAATTTGTTTAATTTTTGCATGATATGCACATTGCAGTAGGATTAGAGCTTTGTAGGAATGTGCTTCACTTGTTTTATTTCCAAATCAAGGAAGCATCAGATAAATAACAATATTAGAGTCAGTCCAGTTTTACAATTTTATCATTAATATAATTCTGCACATATTCCCACAAGCATGAGTTTAGGAACTATTTTTGTGGTCAGCCAGGAAAGCTGCCAGTAGTGGCATATGTACCGATTTTGCAACATTGAATAAAATTTATGCACATCATATTAATATTCCTGTAATAAAATGAAACATTAAGCACAAATTGTCTGATTTATAAAGATATGTAAACTTTATTTATAAAAATAAAGAATATTTTATACATATTCAAGCTTTGTGTTTGTGTATAAAATTATAAAAATGGTGATTTTATGTATATTAAAATGGACCACATTACTTATATGAAACAAGGAATGGGAGGGCTGTCATCTTATTCATTGCTCGAGACTAAAATCTGGAAAATTCTCTCTTTTCTCTGGGAACCTTAACATTACAGCAATTTTATAGCACTCAAAATATTTCACTGATTGCAAATCCCTTTGGTCCATCTTTAGGTTAGGCAAAACACTAAAGGGCCTGTCCCACTAGCGCGCGATTACACACGGCAAGCGCGACAAATTCGGATGCGGGGGTCGCGTGGGGTCGCGTGGGGGTCGGGCGATCCCGGTGCGAGTTAACGTGAAGTTCGTGCGAAGTCCGCGGGAAAGTTGCGCGTGACGTAATTTTTCATGGGCTGCATAAACTTTCATAAACGTGGGCTGCAGGCTGCTTGTCTGTGATCACCATGGAGCACACACAGAAACATGGCTGCAGCTCCGTTGGGAGAACACGTGGTATGTTGTCTTCAAAACGCGCGCGTTTTATCTGTCGCGGTCATGCGCGTCGCACGACGTCGGGCAGTGACGTCATCACGCCACGCCACGCTGAAGACGCACGACGTCAAAACGTCAAGACGTTACTCACGTTCTCGATGCGATTCCGGCCGACAGGATTTTGCCGCGAGGAATTTTTGGACAGTGTCGGTTTTTGAAAGCTCCACGCGATGTCGAGACCAGCTCCACACAGCTCCGCGCAACTCCACGAGACTCCGGCGATCGAAGTGGGACAGGGTCACGCGAGGCCGGGCGGCTAAAGCGACCACGGTAGGTCGCGCTTGCCGTATGTAATCGCACGCTAGTGGGACAGGCCCTTAAATACATCAAAGTTTCCGTTAATTTCTTCAGAATGATTTGATTGCAAAATATTCTGGTGAATTAAAAGCAAATTATCTTACTCGAAACACAGGAAACTGCAGATGCTGGGATCTTGAGCAAACAACAAACCGTTGGAGGAACAAAGCGTATGGTATCATCTGTGGAAGGAATGGACAGATGAAGTTTCGGGTTAGGACCCTTTTTCAAACTGATGGAGTAAGAGAAAGTACTCTGGAAAAGATAGGTGGGGGTAGGGAAAAGCTTGGCAAGTGATAGGTGGACCATGTAGGTGAGAGTGAGTGAGTGAGTGACAAAGGCCAGAGGTGAAAAAGAGTCAAAAGGAAAGAAGTGGAGGAGTGAAATATAAAGCCAGAGAGAGGATGTGGGTGGAATGGCACAGGGGGACGAGGAAACGGGGAATAAGAGACGTGGATAGAAATGAGCCCATGCAGGAGGGGAAGAAGCAGGCTGATTAGGGAGTTACACAAAAAGCTGGAGAAACTCAGCGGGTGCAGCAGCATCTAAGGAGCGAAGGAGATAGGCGACGTTTCGGGTCGAGACCCTTCTTCAGGCTGATTAGGGAGATGGGAGAAATGTGTGCGCATCACGGCGGTGGCATTACTTGAAACTGGAGAAGCTACCCAAGCGGAATATGAGGTGCTATTCTTCAGTTTGCATGTGGCCTCACTCTGGCAATGGAGGGTGCCAAATACATAAAGGTCAGTATGGGAAGGGGAGTTAAAATGGTTTTCAACTGGGAGCTCCATGAGGCCTTGGCGGACAGAGCATAATTGCTCTGCATAGCGGTTGTCTCGCCGATGTGGCCATCTTTACATCAGAAGCACAAAATGCAATAAACAAGATTGGAAGAGGTGCATGTGAATCTCTGCAACACCTGGAAGGGCCAGTGGGGTTCCTGAATGGAAGTGAGAGGATGTAAAGGCAGGTGTTACATCCACTGCGATTCCAGGATAAAGTGCCCGGGGGGAGGAGTGGTTGGTTGGTGGAAAATGATGAGGGAATCAAGCAGTTGCAGAGCGTAGTGGATCTATGAAAAACGGTGGGGAGAGGAAGATATGACTCGTGGTGGGATCCCATTAAAGGTGGCAGAAAAGGTAAAGAATGATTTATTCGGTGCAGTTGCTGATGAGTTGAAAGGTGAAGAACAGGGGAACTCTATCTTTGTTCCTACAGGGAGGGAGGGAGTGCAAGAAGTGTCCCATCTTGTAACTCCATTTTTGAGGAACTTATTGGGTGGGTTAAGTAGCATCTGTAGAGGGAAATGAGACGTGTTTTGGGTCAGGACCCTTCTTCAGACTTGTTGTAGAGCAGAGATAGCTGGTGGGAAGAGGTTAGGGGAAGGGATGGTAAGTGATATGTGGATTCCGGTAAGAAGGGGTTGATTGGCAGATGAGACAGGTGAGGGAAGAGGAGAGTGAAAGCAGGAGATTTTGAAAGGGTGTAAATGGTGGGAACAGATAAGAAGAGAAATGCAGAGTGCAAAATGTAGAAACGGAGGGACAGTGGATGCAAGGGGATGCATTGGGAGGGAGTGTAAATAAAATTGGGGGACCCAGAGTAGGGAAGACTGGAAGAGTGATGAGGGGTCGAAGATGAGGGGAAGGGAATTGGGTAACCGGGGCAGCTGAGGGTGTTGGGGTAGGGGGGTGGAATTTGGGTAAATGAGAAGGTGATGGGATTGGCTCTTGTTGACAGGTAGCTTTAAAGGAGAGGGTGGGGGATGGAGAGAGGTGGGGTGGGAGAGGGGTGGGGGAACGGAGAGAGAAGTGGAAGGGTGGGGAGGGAGGGGGAGAGGGGTAGGGGAAGTGGTACAGTGTCCCCCTAGTCACATGTGTGGGGGATATTAGGTGGTACAGTGTCCTCCTAGTCACATATGTGGGGGATGAGGTACAGTGTCCCCCTAGTCACATGTGCAGGGGAAGTTGTATAGTGTCCCTCTAGACACATGTGTGGGGGAAGTGGTACAGAGTCCCCCTAGTCACATGTGTGGGGGAAGTGGTACAGTGTTCCTCTAGTCACAAGTGCGGGGGATATTAGGTGGTACAGTGTCCCCCTAGTCACATGTGTGGGAGAAGTGGTACAGATTTCCCCTAGTCACATGTGCACGGGGGTGGGGGTTGGGGCAGCATGTCCCTGAGGGTGGGTGAGGGGGTTAGAGAGGGGTGGGGTAAGGGGAAGGGGAGGGGAGGGGAGAGGAGAGGGGAAGGTGAGAGGAGAGGGGTTATGGAGAAGAGGAGAGGAAAGGGAGGTGGAGGGGAGAGGAGAGGGGGAGAAACGGGTAGGGGAGAGGTGGAGGGGGAGGGAGAGAGAGTGAAAGGAGAGGGAGAGAGGTGTGGAGAGAGAGGGGGTGAGAGGGGGGAGAGAGAGAGGGAAAGGAGAGGGGGAGAAGTGGGGAGGGGAAGGAGAGGGGAAGAGTGGTGAGTGAGGGAAAGAGGGGAAGCAAGGAGTGGTGCAAGAGCCATGGGAAGGGGGTGGGGGGATGAGGGGGATGAAGAGGGGTGGGAGAGAGAGGGGGTGGGAGCGGTAAGGAGAGAGGGAGATGGAGAGGGTGAGAGGGAGGAGGAGATGGGGGTGGGGGAAGGTGTGAGGGGGTTCAGGGAGGGGTGGGAGGGGAAGGGGAGAGAGGGGGAAGAGTGTGGAGGGAGGGGGGAGGGGTAGGGGAGAGAGGGAAGAGTGTGCAGGGAGGGGGAGAGTGGTAGGGGGAGGGGGAAGAGTGAGGAGGGAGGGGGAAAGCGGAGAGAGGGGGAAGAGTGGGGGGGAGGGAAGGGAAGGGAAGGGGGAGAGAGGGGTGGGGGAGGGAGATGGGGAAAGGTGGGGGATGGGGGAGAGAGAAGTGGTAATGGTGAGGGAGAGAGAGAGGGGGAAGGGGAGTGGTGGAAGAGGGATAGAGTAGGGGATAGGGGTGGGGGAGATAGGGGGGAGGGGAGAGAGAGGGTTGGGGAGGGAGGTAGGTGTGGTGGGAGAGGGGTGGGGGAAGGGAGAGAGAAGTGGATGAGTGGGGATGGAGAGGGGTTGGGGGAGTGGTGGAAGTTGGAGAGAGGGGTAGGGGAAAAGGGGTGCATGGGAGAGAGGGGAGGGAGGGGGAGAGAAGTGGAAGAGTGGGGGGGGAGAGGGGTAGGGGGAGTGGTGGAAGAGGGACAGTGTGGTAGGGGGAAGGGGGTGGGAGGGAGTAGTGGGAGATGGACAGGGGTAGGGGGGAAGGGGTGGGGAGAGAGGAAAGGGGCAGGAGGAGAGACGGAAGGGGGTGGGGGAGAGAGGGAAGGGGTGGGAGGAGGAGGGGGGTGAGGGGAGTAAGGGGAGGGGAGAGGGGAAGAGGGGAAGGTGAGAGCAGAGGGGTGATGGAGAAGAGGGGGGGAAAGGGAGAGGTGGCGGGGAGAGGAGAGGGAGAGGGGAGGTGAAGAGAGAGTGGAGGTGGTGAGAGAGCAGAGGGAGAGAGAGAAAGAGGAGGGAGAGTTGATTTTCTTGTAGAATTAAATCAAACAAGAATTTAAAAGAAAACAGTGAAAAATGTGGGTAAATTTAGCGGAGCAAATAACAGAGAATTAAAACTGTTAATAATGCTGTAAATTGAAATAGAGAATTTTTAAAAACGGATTTTTAATGGGGTTTTTTAAGCATTTTTAAAAAATGTCTTGTCTAATGTAAAGTATAGATACGCAATGAAAACTAGAAAATGAAATAAAATTATCACTTGTCTAAAGATAACATTTGATAAACACGGCTGTGAAAATCGGCAAAGAAAAAAGCAATCCCTTCAAAGTGGAGTAATGGAGTCCTTTGAATAAAGAGAGAATATTAAAAAACTGGGAAAATGTGTGTTAATTTGGCAGAGCAAATAACGAAGAACTTAATAAAAAGAATTATTCAATTATAAATAAATATTGAAAACATCGTCTACGTTTACCTTTTGAAAAAAGTGTAAATCGATAATAAGATTTTCGAATGTGTCAAATGAAAAATGAAAAAACGGCAGAAATCCAGCGTTTAGATCGATCGCTGTCGAGAAACGAAGTCCAAATGATCGTTGGGGAAGAAAGTTCTTGAAAAGGTTTCCAAGGCAACGCGAGCCGGCAATGTCCCCCCAGTCACATGTCCACACAGGCTGCTGGGGGGAGGGGCTGGGGCTGGGGCAAAGGTAGATGTAAATGAGATCCATTCTGATTGGCTATTTGCAAGAGATGACATTGTGACATCACACAATGGAAGGTGCTGGAACATCAGGAGGGGGGGGAGCTGGGGCTGGGGCAAATGTAAATGAGATCCGTTCCAATTGGACATCTGTGAGTGTTGGGCATTGTGACATCACACGATGGAATGTTTACCAACATTCTATGGGTGAGAGCAGTTTGATTCTTGAAAAGGGGGGGGGGGGAAGAATTAGACCAAGAATTACTAGACCAAGTGCAGACCCGTTGGGTCTGTTCCCCCAACGTGCGGTTGCAAGGGAGGGAGGGTGGGGCAGCATGTACCTGAGGCTGGGTGAGGGGGGTAGAGAGGGGTGGGGTAAGGGAGAGTAGAGGGGAAGGTGAGAGGAGAAGGGTTATGGGGAAGAGGGGAGAAAAAGGATGTGGAGGGGAGAGGAGAGGGGGAGAAACAGAGGTAGGGGAGAGGTGGAGAGAGAGTGGAGGGGGAGGGAAAGAGAGAGAAAGGAGAGGGAGAGAGGTGGGGAGAGAGAGGGGGTGAGAGAGGAGGGGAGAGAGAGAGAGAAAGGAGAGGGGGAGGGGTGGGGAGGGAAGGGAGGGGAAGAGTGGGGAGTGAGGGGTAGCAGGGAGTGGGGGAAGGTGTGAGAGGGTTCAGGGAGGGGTTGAGAGAGGGGTGGGAGGGGAAGGGGAGAGAGGGGGAGAGTGTGGAGGGGGAGAGGGGTAGGGGAGAGAGAGGGAAGAGTGGAGGGAGGGGGAGAGTGGTAGGGGAGGGGGAAGAGTGAGGAGGGAGGGGGAAGAGTGGGGAGGGGGAGAGAGGGGTGGGGGAGGGAGGGGGAAAGGTGAGGAATGGGGGAGAGAGAAGTGGTAGTGGGGAGGGAGGGTGAGAGGTGTAGGGGAGAGTGGTGGAAGTGGGAGAGAGGGAGGGGGGAAGGGGGAGTGGTGGAAGAGGGAGAGGAGTAGGGGGAAGGGGTGGGGGAGATAGGGAGGGAGGAGAGAGAGAGGGTGGGGGAGGGAGAGAGGTGGGGTGGGAGAGGGGTGGGGGACGGGAGAGAGAAGTGGAAGAGTGGGGAGGGAGGGGGAGAGGGGTAGGGGAAGTGATACAGTGTCCCCTAGTCACATGTGTGGGGGAAGTGGTACAGTGTCCCCCGAGTCACATGTGTGGGGGAAGTTGTAGTGTCCCTCTAGTCACATGTGTGGGGGAAGTGGTGCAGTGTCCCCCGAGTAACATGTGCAGGGGGGGGGTGGGGCAGCATGTACCTGATGGTGGGTGAGGGGGTTAGAGAGGGGTGGGGTAAGGGGAAGGAGAGGGGAGAGGGGAGGGGAAGGTGAGAGGAGAGGGGTTATGGAGAAGAGGGGAGGAAAGGGAGGTGGAGGGGAGAGGAGAGGGGGAGAAACAGGGGTAGGAGAGAGGTGGAGAGAGAGTGGAGGGGGAGGGAGAGAGAATGAAAGGAGAGGGAGAGAGGTGTGGAGAGAGAGGGGGTGAGAGAGGAGGGGGAGAGAGAGGGAAAGGAGAGGGGGAGAGGTGGGGAGGGGAAGGAGAGGGGAAGAGTGGTGAGTGAGGGGAAGAGGGGTAGCAGGAAGTGGTGCAAGAGCGGTGGGAAGGGAGTGGGGGGGAGATGGGGATGAGAAGGGGTGGGAGAGAGGGGGTGGGAGCGGTAAGGAGAGAGGGAGAGGGAGGAGGAGAGGGGGTGGGGGAAAGTGTGAGAGGGTTCAGGGAGGGGTGGGAGGGGAAGGGGAGAGAGGGGGAAGAGTGTGGATGGAGGGGTAGGGGAGAGAGAGGGAAGAGTGTGCAGGGAGGGGGAGAGTGGTAGGGGAGGGGAAGGAGTGAGGAGGGAGGGGGAAAGCGGAGAGAGGGGGAAGAGTGGGGGGGGAGGGAAGGGAGGGGGAGAAAGGGGTGGGGAAGGGAGATGGGGAAAGGTGGGGGATGGGGGAGAGAGAAGTGGAAATGGGGAGGGAGGGTGAGAGGTGTAGGGGAGAGTGGTGGAAGTGGGAGAGAGGGAGGGGAGGGGGGTGGGGGAGTGGTGGAAGAGAGATAGAGTAGGGGATAGGGGTGGGGGAGATAGGGAGGGAGTGGAGAGAGAGGGTTGGGGAGGGAGGTAGGTGTGGTGGGAGAGGGGTGGGGGAAGGGAGAGAGAAATGGAAGAGTGGGGATGGAGAGGCGTAGGGGGAGTGGTGGAAGTTGGAGAGAGGGAGGGGAGGGGGGTGGGGGAGTGGTGGAAGAGGGAGAGAGGGGTAGGGGAAAAGGGGTGCATGGGAGAGAGGGGAGGGAGGGGGAGAGAAGTGGAAGAGTGGGGGGGAGAGGGGTAGGGAGAGTGGTGGAAGTGGGACAGAGGGGTAGGGGGAAGGGGGTGGGAGGGAGTGGTGGAAGATGGACAGGGGAAGGGGGGAAAGGGGTGGGGGGAGAGGGAAGGGGCAGGGGGAGAGACGGAAGGGGGGTGTGGGAGAGAGGGAAGGGGGTGGGAGGAGGAGGGGGTGAGGGGAGTAAGGGGAGGGGAGAGGGCAAGGTGAGAGCAGAGGGGTGGTGGAGAAGAGGGGAGGAAAGGGAGAGGTGGTGAGGAGAGGAGAGGGGGAGGGGAGGTGGAGAGAGAGTGGAGGGGGAGAGAGAGTAGAGGGAGAGAGAGAAAGGGGAGGGAGAGTTGATTTTCCTGTAGAATTAAATCAAACACAACAAAAGAATTTAAAAGAAAACGGTGATAAATGTGGGTAAATTTAGCGGAGAAAATGACAGAAAATTAACACTTAAAAATGTTGTAAATTGAAATAGAGAATTTTTAAAAACGGATTTTTAATGGTTTTTTTTTAAGCATTTAAAAAAAAATACTTGTCTAATGTAAAGTATAGATACGAAATGAAAACCAGAAAATGAAATGAAATTATCACTTGTCTAAAGATTTTGAAAAAACACCTTTTGAAAAAAGTGTAAATCGATAATAAGATTTTCAAAACAAAAGTGTCAAATGAAAAATGAAATAACGGCAGAAATCCAGCGTTTAGATCGATCGCTGTCGAGAAAGGAAGTCCGAATGACCGCTGGAGAAGAATGTTCTGGAAAAGGTTTCCAAGGCAACGCGAGCCGGCAATGTCCCCCCAGTCACATGACGACACATGCTGCGGGTGGAGCGGCCGGTGCTGGGAAAAGGCAGATGTAAATGAGATCCATTCCGATTGGCCATTTGTGAGGGATGGCATTGTGACATCACACAATGGAACGTGCTGGAACATCAGGCGGGGGAGGGGAGGGCTGGGGCTGGGGCAGATGTATATGAGATCCATTCCGATTGGCCATCTGTGAGCCTTGGGCATTGTGACATCGCACAATGGAATGTTTACCAACATTCTATGGGTGAGAGCAGTTTGATTTTTGAAAAAGGGGGTGGGGGGGTAGAATTTTATTAAAAACGGTGTACGTAACGACGTCCAAACGTGACGGGGAGCGCCATTGGGAAAGCGCGAGCGTAACGTCGGGGCCGGTGGGAAAAACGGCGGTATCCGAGGGTCCGGTTTTGGCGGAGGGCGGAGAGCGGAGGGCGGAGACGCGGCAGACGGTAGTCGGCAGCAGCCACACAGTTTTAATATATACTAGACCAAGTGCTGACCCGTTGGGTCTGTTCGCCCAACGTGCGGTCGCAGGGGAGGTAGGGTGGGGCAGCATGTCCCTGAGGGTGGGTGAGGGGGGTAAAGAGGGGTGGGGTAAGGGAGAGGAGAGGGGTTATGGGGAAGAGGGGAGGAAAAGGAGGTGGAGGGGAGGGGAGAGGAGAGGGGGAGAAAGAGGGGTAGGGGAGAGGTGGAGAGAGAGTGGAGGGGGGGAGAGAGAGAGAAAGGAGAGGGAGAGAGGTGGGGAGGGAGGGGGTGAGAGAGGAGGGGGAGAGATAGAGAAAGGGTGGGGGGAAGATGGGGGTGGGGGGAGATGGGGGTGAAGAGGGTGGGGGAGAGAGGGGGTGGGAGGGGTGGGGAGAGAGGGAGATGGAGAGAGGGGAGAGGGAAGAGGAGAGGAGGGTGGGGGAGGGTGTGAGAGGGTTCAGGGAGGGAGGGGTGGGGGAGGGGGGAGAGAGGGGGGAGGGGAAGGGGAGAGAGGGGGAAGAGTGTGGAGGGGGGGGTGGTAGAGGGCTGGGGAAGAGTGGAGAGGGAGGGGGAGAGCGGAGAGAGGGAGAAGAGTGGGGAGGGAGGGAAGCGAGGAGAGGAGAGAGGGGTGGGCGAGGGAGGGGGAGAGGTGGGGGATGGGGAGAGAGAAGTGGAAGTGGGGAAGGAGGGGGAGAGCGGAGAGAGGGAGAAGAGTGGGGAGGGAGGGAAGGGAGGGGGAGAGAGGGGTGGGGGGGAGATGGGGAAAGGTGGGGGATGGGGGAGAGAGAAGTTAGAAATGGGGAGGGAGGGGGAGAGGTGTAGGGGAGAGTGGTGCAAGTGGGAGATAGAGAGGGGGAAGGGGGAATGGTGGAAGAGGGAGAGAGGAGTAGGGGAAAGGGGTGGGGGAGATAGGGAGGGAGGGGAAAGGGTGGGTGAGGGAGAGAGGTGGGGTGGGAGAGGGGTAGGGAAAGGGAGAGAGGTGGAAGAGTGGGGAGGGAGGGGGAGAGGGGTAGGGGGAGTGGTGGAAGCTGGAGAGAGGGAGGGGAGGGTGGTGGGGGAGTGGTAGAAGAGGGGTAGGGGAAGGGGGTGGGAGGGTGGTGGAAGGGACACGGGTAGGGGGGAAGGGTGCGGGGGAGAGAGAGAAGGGGAAGGTGGAGAGAAGGAAGGGGGTATGGGAGAGAGGAAAGGGTGTGGGAGGAGGAGGGGGGTGAGGGGAGTAGAGAGGGGTGGGGGAAGGGGAGGGGGAAGAGGGGGAGATGAGAGCAGAGGGGTGGTGGAGAAGAGGGGAGGAAATGGACAGGTGGTGGGGAGAGGAGAGGGGGAGGAAGAGGGGGAGGGGAGGTGGAGAGAGAGTGGAGGGGGAGATAGAGGAGAGGGAGAGAGTGGAAGGGGAGAGAGAGAAAGGGGAGGGAGAGTTGACTTTCCTGTCGAACTAAATCAAATAATAAGATTTTGAAAATTAAAAATAATTTAGATCGATCGCTGTCGAGAAACGAAGTCCGAATTACTGTTGGGGAAGAATGTTCTGGAAAAGGTTTCAAAGGCAACGCAAGCAAGCAATGTTCCCCCCAGTCACATGTGTGGGGGATAGTGGTACAGTGTCCCCCTCGTCACATGTGTGGGGGATGAGGTACAGTGTCCCCCTAGTCACAAGTGTGGGGGGAAGTGGTACAGTGTCCCTCTAGTCACATGTGTGGGGGATATTAGGTGGTACAGTGTCCCCCTAGTCACATGTGTGGGGGAAGTTGTACAGTGTTCCGCTAGTCACATGTGTGGGGGAAGTTGTACAGTGTCCCCCTAGTCACATGTGTGGGGGATATTAGGTGGTACAGTGTCCCCCTTGTCACATGTGTGGGGGGGGAGTGATACAGGTCCCCCTAGTCACATGTGTGGGGGAAGTGGTACAGTGTCCCCTAGTCACATGTGTGGGGTGGAGTGGTACAGTGTCCCCTAGTCACATGTGTGGGGGAAGTGGTACAGTGTCCCCTAGTCACATGTGTGGGGGAAGTGGTACAGTGTCCACCTAGTCACATGTGTGGGGGAAGTGGCACAGTGTCCATCTAGTCACATGTGTGGGGGAAGTGGTACAGTGTCCATCTAGTCACATGTGTGGGGGAAGCAGTACAGTGTCCCCAAGTCACATGTGTGGGGGATGAGGTACAGTGTCCCCCTAGTCACATGTGTAGGGGGGGGCAGGGCAGCATGTCCCTGAGGGTGGGTGAGGGGGTTAGAGGGGAAAAGGGGTGCGCGGGAGAGAGGGTAGGGAGGGGGAAGGGAGGGGGAGAGAAGTGGAAGAGTGGGGGGGGAAGGGGGTGGGAGGGAGTGGTGGAAGATGGATAGTGGTGGGGGAAGGGAGTGGGGGAGAGAGGGAAGGGTCAGGGGGAGAGAAGAAAGAATTATCTGTTCAATATGAATTAAATTGAAAATAAAGATAACATTTGATAAACACGGCTGTGGAAATCGGCAAAGAAAAAAGCAATCTCTTCAAAGTGGAGTCCTTTGAATAAAGAGAGAATATTAAAAAAACGGGAAAATGTGTGTTAATTTGGCGGAGCAAATAACGGAGAACATAATAAAAAGAAGTATTCAAATATAAATAAATATTGTAAACATCGTCTATGTTTACCTTTTGAAAAAATTGTAAATCAATAATAAGATTTTCAAAACAAAAGTGTCAAATGAAAAATGAAATAACGGCAGAAATCCAGCGTTTAGATCGATCGCTGTCGAGAAACGAAGTCCGAATGACCGTTGGGGAAGAATGTTCTTGAAAAGGTTTCCAAGGCAACGTGAGCCGGCAATGTCGCCCCAGTCACATGTCATCACAGGCTGCGGGGGGAGGGGCCGGGGCTGGGGCCAAGGCAGATGTAACTGAAATCCATTCCGATTGGCCATTTGTGAGGGATGGCATCGTGAGATCACACAATGGAACGTGCTGGAACATCAGGCGGTGGGGGGGGGGGGAGGGGCTGAGGTTGAGGCAGATGTAAATGAGATCCGTTCCGATTGGACATCTGTGAGCCTTGGGCATTGTGACATCGCACGATGGAATGTTTACCAACATTCTATGGGTGAGAGCAGTTTGATTTTTGAAAAGGGGGGGGAAGAAATATATTAAAAACGGTGTATGTAACGACGTCCAAACGTGACGGGGAGCGCCATTGGGAAAGCGCGAGCGTAACGTCTGGCCCGGTGGGAAAAACGGTGGTGTCCGAGGGTCCGGTTTTGGCAGAGCGGGACATCAAAGGGCAGAGACGTGGCAGACGGTTGTCGGCAGCAGCCACTCAGATTTAACATCTACCAGACCTAGTGCAGACAAGTTGGGTCTGTTCCCCCAACGTGCGGTTGCGGGGGGGGGGGGGGGGGGGAAGTGGCGGTGGAGGGGAGGGTGTGGAGGGGGTTTAGGGGAGGGAGGGTGGGGGAGGGCAGGGGGTTGGGAGAGAGAGAGAGTGCATGGTGGGGAGAGAGAGAGAGAGAGAGAGAGAGAGAGGTCGTGTTTTCTTCTCAGCTCTGCTAAGAGAAGGATTGAAGCAGCCTTTCAAGGATTTTGTCGTCGAAGAGGACACAGACACAGGGGGGTTTCATAGTTTAACTTATCGTTGGGCTGTTGAAGCTTTCCTCTGGTCTGGGATGCCTCCAACAGTGAGAGAATTCCTGAGTTTCTCCACATTGTCGAGGGTGCGGTTGTCGTTGGCGGATTGCCAATAGTGCCTGTGATCGTGGGTTTGGAATATTGGCGGTGTCTTTGTTGTTTTTAGCGCCGTTTCTCTGCCCTAAAGTCATTTTGCTCAGTGCGGCTGCCTGGCTTAATGTGAAGAAGGTACTTTTGCTTCCGGAGAGACTGCGATAGAGCTTTCCAAAAGCTGCTCTTGGCTGTGGATGAACCTGGGGACTTTCCTGCTTCAGCTGGAGGTTTCTGTTTTCTGCTGCCTGTCTTTGACTGTGCCTGTCTCTGGGACTTAACTTGGAGCTGTGCTGCTGAGGTGCCTGGAGCTGCTTTGTGGATGTGAGGATGGCGATGGAAGGGGCGCGGCCGAAGGTCCGGACCTACGCAGCGATGGCATCAGTGGCGGGTGCGAGGCCATCTGAGCTTGAGCCTCATGTTGACTTGGATGGGGACAGTTTTGGTATTTCTGTTCAAACTGGGCCTATGATGTCGAGGGGGGAAATTACGAAGGCCATGAATGAACTTCTTGGGAGGGGGGCTATTGTCTCTTCTGAGCTTGAAAGAGGAAAGGTGGAGATGATACTTAAGACCCGGGAGTGTGTGCCCCGAGCGTTGGAGGAGGGGATCTCAGTGGGGGGGGTCCACATACAGGTGGATCCGTGGGTATCAAGGGTGAGACCGGTTCTCCTGCGGAGCTGCCCCACCTATTTTTCGGATGCAGTACTTATTCCACACCTGTCCAAGTTCGGGGAGGTGCGGTCTAAATGTTTTCGTCTCTTGCATCCCGGGGGGGACCCGGAGGAAAAACGGGTCTTCAGTTTCAAGAGGAGGGTGTTCATGAAGGTGGGTGAGGGGGATGGTGCCGAGGGGAGTTTTGAGGTGGTGCATAAGGGTGTCCCCAGAACCGTGCGTTGGAGTTGGGGAAAGGCACGGTGTCATGCGTGCGGCGAATTTGGACATCTCCGTAGGGGAGTGTCTTTTTCGCGGGGGCACTGCTAGAGGTTCTAGTGCAGTGGCCCAGGAAAGCGCTGCTGGCCCATCTGGGGTGGCTTGTCAAACCTCAGCGGCGCGGGGTGGTACTGCTGACCCGGCTAAGGTTGCCAGTTCTGCCTTGGTGACCTGGGGCGGCAGTGCTAAGCCTTCTGGGTCCGTAGGTTCCGCTTTGGGGACCCTGGGCAGTGAGAGCCCATGCCCCCCATGCCCCCCACGTCTTGCGCCTGTGGCGGTGGATGGAGGTGGGGCGCAGGAGGAGGGGAGTGTTGAGGGGGGGTTTTGGGAGAAGCAGGGGAAGCACAACAAGAAGAAGGAGAGGGATAGGGCCGCCCGAGCGAAGAAAGTGCAATCGGGTGAGTTTAGCTCCAGTGTGGTGCAGACTGCACCTGCTGGGGCCCAGGGGGAAGTTGCGGTGGTTCGGAAGGGGGTAAAGAAGCCTAAACGTGTGGGTGGCAAAGTGGATGGGGGTAATGTGGGGGCGGATGACCCTTCCCTTATGGAGGTTACCGCACCTCCGCATGTGAGTGGGACTAAAAGGAGGCATCTGCCTGGTGAAGATGAGGAAGGGCGTGGGTCCAGAGCGAAGGGGATGTCTTTCTCCGGGCTTTCCACCACTGAGGTGGCTGAAAGTGGTCTTGACCCGGTGTCTTCTGGGTCGGTGGTTGGGCCTTCTCTTCATGGATCTACAGCGGGTGTCACAGGACTGGGTGCTGAAGTTGATTCCGGTGGAGTTGTGTCCACTGGGCGGGAGTCTGTCCCTTCATCTCAGGGGCCCTCTGAGGGAGTTATCTCGGCGGGTGCTGTGGTTAGCTCCCTTGGGTGTGTACCCTCTGGGTCGGACGAGGTCCCCTCGTTTCAGAGGCCTACTGAGGGTGCTAGCACGTTAGGTGACGTGGTTGGCTCCCCTGGTAGTGTGCCCTCTGTGATGGGGGATGTGCAGAGTCAGGCCGAGGGGGGAGTTTCGGGGGTGTTGTCGTTCAAGTCTGTGCTCCATATCAGTGCCAGTGGAGGAGCTGGGGGGCGGGATGCCTCACCGGATGAGCTGTCTGGGGTGAGTTTAATAGCAGGTGGCGATTCTCTGGGTGATGCCTGTGGAGAGGGCACTCTGGATGATGTGGAGGTCAGGGCTGTTATGGGTCGTGATCCTCTTTCAGACTCCGAGGGTGCCAGTGTTCCACAGGCCCTGGGGATGCCTCTTGTTGTTGCTTCCCCAGGCCCAGAAGAGGAGGGTGATGGTAGCGTGCAGGAGCCCAGCCATTCAGAGGGCTGCGAGTCTCAGGCAGGGGTGTCGGGACCCACCCCCAGCATTGATCCGGGGGGTCGTGTCATGGCTGAGGAGGGGGACAGCGATGCGGCCAGTGGGTGTGGCACAGAGAGTGATTTGTCAGAGAGTTCTGGTCTTTCTGAGGTTGTTGATTCAGGTGCGAGCGGGTTGGCCGTGAGCCCAGACTCCAAGGCCGTGTCTGAGGCGAAGCTTATTGTTGAGGTGCGAGAGTTCCTAAAAACAAGCCGTGCTTCCAAAACATTATGGGATGCTGCTACAAGGCGGTGGGGGGACTGTCTAGATTTGCAGGCGAGTCTCAAGGCTATCCTTAGTAACAAGGATAGTGGTCTTTCTGACTCGGATTTGGGGCAGTTTCGGGTTTTTTTGAAGGTCCTCAGAAAAGGAGTTCTTGAGACTACAGGGAGTGTGAGGGTCTCAATCTAATGTGCCTACACATTCACAGTAGCTACATTAAATTTAAATGGGAGTAGAGCGAGTTTTCGAAGATTTCAGCTCTTATCAGCCCTAAGGGAGGGGAGATTTGCAGTTTGTTATCTGCAAGAGACACATACCGTTGCTAGTGATGAACCTACCTGGCAACTGGAGTGGGAAGGGAGGGTTTATATGAGCCATCTCAGCTCAAGTTCGAGTGGGGTGGCTTTTCTGTTGGCCCCAAATTTTCTGCCAAGCATTTTAAAAGTGCAGGAAGTGGTGCCAGGACGTTTGCTCCATCTGGCCGTGAGCCTGGATGGCATGCCATTGCATTTCATTAACGTGTATGCCCCTAGCTCCGGCACGATGCAGGCCGGCCTACTTCGGGAGGTGAATGCTCTGTTGGGCACTATTGATAGGGGAGAGTGTGTCTTCCTTGGTGGGGACTTTAATTGCACACTTGAGGTGCGGGACCGTTCTGGTACTCAGTGTGCGCCTGCTGTAGTGAAGAAGCTGAGAGGCTTGATTGACTCCTTTGAGTTGGTTGATGCTTGGAGGGACCTTCACCCTGATTCCAATGCTTTTTCACGGAGGTCTGAGGGCGGTGGTTCCCGCATTGATCGGTTTTATATTTCCCGAGCGTTTGTTTCCCGTGTCTCAGCGGCCTCAATGCGGCTGGTGCCGTGCTCGGACCATTGTCTGGTGCGTGTGGATTTTAATCCAGCGTGCGCTCGGGCTGGGTCCGCGTACTGGCACTTTAACAACAGGCTGCTGGAGGATCGGTGTTTCCGGGAGTCATTCACTCGGTTTTGGGTGAAGTGGAGAGAGAGGCAGAGGTGCTTCTCTTCCCTTAGGCAGTGGTGGGATGTGGGTAAAGCTCACATCCGTCTCTTTTGCAAGGAATATACATGGGGGTCGACTGGGAGGCGGGACTCCGCGGTCGAGAAGCTGGAGAGGGAGATACAGGACGCTGAGTCTCGCCTGGGTCAGTTTGGTGAAGACTCCAGCGAATGGGGAGAGTTTCAGAGGAAGAAGGAGGTTTTGAGGAGTCTGCTGCTTGAGCGATCTCGAGGCGCATATGTGAGGTCTCGGGTCCAGATGCTGCACGAGCTGGACCGATCGTCGCCTTTCTTTTTCTCTTTGGAGAAGGGGCGGGGAGCTCGAAAACAGCTCGTGGAGTTGCTTGCAGATGATGGCTCCTCTGTCACTGAGCCAGAGAGGATTAATGCCTTGGTTAGGTCCTTTTATGGCTCCCTGTTCTCTGCGGAAGGATTCAGTGTGGAGGCTCAGCAAGATCTGTGGGAGGGTCTACCGACCGTAGATAGGGAGGAGGCTGATCTTCTTGATGGCCCCTTATCTTTGGAGGAGTTGACTCGCGCCTTGCATCAGCTCAGGAGGGGTAAGTCCCCCGGGCTGGATGGGTTGACGGTGGAGTTTGTTAGAGCTTTCTGGGACATCCTAGGGGGTGACTATATGTTGGTTCTGGGGGAGAGCCTGGCGACTGGAGTGATGCCTCTCTCGTGGCGTAGTACGGTTGTTGTCTTGCTGCCTAAGAAGGGCGAACTCCGTTTGTTGAAGAACTGGCGTCCAGTCTCTCTCCTTTGCACAGAATATAAAATTTTTGCACGGGCAATGGCAAATCGCCTGGGCTCCGTGCTGCATCAATTGATTCATCCTGATCAATCTTATACAGTCCCTGGCCGGTCCATCCAGGATAACATCCACCTGGTTAGGGACCTGATTCATTTAGTCCAGGGTACTGGTGAGTCAGCTGCTTTTCTGTCTCTTGATCAGGAGAAGGCTTTTGATAGGGTGAAGCATGAATACCTATTTGGGTCGTTGCAAGCGTTTGGGTTTGGACCACACTTCGTGGCCCGGGTCCGGCTTTTGTACGCTGCTGCGGAGTGCCTTGTAAAGGTTAATGGCGCGGTGCTAGCTCCTTTTCATTTTGGGAGGGGGGTCCGCCAGGGGTGAGCTATGTCGTGCAAGTTGTATTCGGTCTGTGTGGAGCCGTTCCTGTGTCTTCTTCAGAGGAGGTTGACAGGCCTGGCCCTACCTGGCCCGCGGGTTGAGGTGATTCTATCGGCGTATGCCGATGACGTACTTCTTATGTTCACTGATCCTGGTGACCTGCGGAGGATGCGTGACTGCCAGGAGATTTTCTCAGCTGCATCTTCTGCTAGGATTAACTGGAGTAAGTGCTCTGGACTTTTGGTGGGTCAGTGGCGGGTAGACTCCCTGCCGGAGGAGATGGCATTGTATGCGTGGAGTACCACGCACCTCCTCTATCTGGTGGTGTACCTGAGTCCCACTGAGGATGTTTGGCCGGCAAACTGGCAAGAGTTGGAGACGAAGGTGGTTGCTCGGCTGGGGCGCTGGTCAGGCCTGCTTGGAGTTCTCTCCTTTCGGGGGAGGGTGCTGGTCATAAACCAGCTGGTGGCCTCTATGTTATGGTACCGGCTGGCTACTCTTGTCCCGCCCTCTATATTTGTAACTGCTATACAGAAGAAGCTGGTGGATTTCTTTTGGGGAAATAGGAAGCATTGGATTTCCGCGGCGGTCCTGAGTCTTCCGTTAGAGGAGGGAGGCCAGTCCTTGGTGTGCGTGCGTACCCAGGTGGCGGCTCTCCGTCTCAGGACTCTGCGGAGATACATGTATGTAGAGAACCCTCCCAGATGGCACGCTCTGGCCACGTATTTTTTTCGTCAGGGTCGTTGCCTAAGGGGGGTCTCGCGGCTCCCGGTGGCGGGCGTCAGTCGACCCGCTCTAAGGGGCTTGCCTGTTTTCTACAGGGATGTGTTAAGAGTGAGGAATTTGGTGGTGTTCAGCCAGAGTGTTGTTCCACGAGGAGAGGGGGATGTTGTGGCTGCGGGTGTGGCTGGTCCTCATCCTGTCATGGTGGGTGTCGAGGAGAGGCGCGAGCCTAGAGTGGTTCAGATAGAGCTTACCCCCGCTCCGTCAGATCTGCTCATCGGGCCTAGGCTCCGGGATATTTCTCGGCCTCCGGCTCCGCATAATCTGAGCTGCCTTTCTGAGATGACCAGCATGTCATTTTGTGATGCAAGGAGACGCGCACTGTATAGGATGCTCCTGCACATTCTGAACCACCGTGCCTTCGTCTCCCGTCCTGACTCACCATGGAGGACGGTGTTACCACCCGAAGGCAGCGGGGGGCCCCAGTGGGGGTCCTTCTATAAGGGAGTCGTACCCCTTTATATTGGGGACCTGGGGTGGAGAGTGCTGCATGGAGCGGTGGTTTGTAATAAACTTTTGAGTCGGTTCACGGGCTCGTCTGCCGCATGTATTTTCTGCGGAGAGGAGGAGACCGTATTCCATGTGTATATGGAGTGTGTGAGGTTACTGCCCCTGTACCAATATCTGAAGGGGCTGTTCCTCAAGTTCTGGCTGCATTTTAGCCCCACAATCCTGGTGTTTGGACACAAGGCAGGGAGTGGGGAGAGCCGAGTGTGGGGGGGGGAATTACCAAGATGGCCATTCGTGGGTCCAGGCAGCGGGCGGTCGACGGTCAGGCGAGAGGCGGCTGCCTGCCCCTCTTTCGGGCCTACGTCCGTGCACGTGTGTCCCTGGAGAGGGAACACGCGGTGTTCACGGGGACTCTGGAGGCCTTCCGTCAGCGCTGGTCACCGCGTGGGGTTGAGGCGATTATAAATGAATGTACTGTTGTACTACAATGATCTGTTCGTTATAGTGTGATTTTTGATTGTGTTTTGATGTATTGTATTTTATGATTTGTGTCGAATAAAGTTTTTGAATTGAAAAAAAAAAAAAAGAGAGAGAGAGAGAGAGAGAGAGAGAGAGAGCGTGGGGGGGAGAGAGAAGCAGCTTCTGACTTGGGGAAACCCACAGCTCCAATGAGCGCGCAGGGCTTCACGAGCTGCGCTACCAGTCATGAGAAGCTTCAGCGCGTGATCCACTAGCGGAACGGAGCTATAGAATATTTCTTCTGCAGAACTTATGAGTAGATTCAGCGCGTGAGCAATCGCTGCCTTGAGATCTGTAGAACAAAGAAGCTATAGTGGAACGGAGCTGTAGAACATTTGTTCTGCAGAACTTTCTCGATCTTTCTGCGCCTTTAATCCGCGGCGGGGGGGGCGGGGCCTGGAGGCAGGTGGGCATGGATTGGTGGGCATGTGGGCATTGTGACGCCAGCAGCTGGCAAGCGCCGTTTATATTTAAAAAAATTAGTTTTGTGACTTCAAAATCTGGGGAAATAATTGACCAAGGAGTGGATTTCTGAACTCATAAGTTAAATCCCTACGCGTTTTTTGCGTTTGGTTTTCGAGGAGGGGGGGCGGGGCGGCATGCGGCATCTCGCACACACTAACTACCCCCACACACACACACTAACTACCCCCCATGATATTATATTAATATTATTGATTTGTTCCTTTTACCCCATAACCGCCCAATCCACTGATGCATAGCCCCCACCTCGCAGGCCCATCTAGAGAGAGAGGGGGAGTAGAGAATGAGGGCAGAGAGAGAATGGGGAGAGACAGAGACAGGAGGGATGGAGACAGAGGGAGAGGGGGGGGGAAAGAGAGAGATGGGGAGAGAGGGGGGAGAGGTGGGGGGAAGGGAGGTGGAGGGGAGGGGGTGGATGGGTGTGAAGGGGGAGGGGGTTTTAGGAGAGGGAGGGTGGGGGAGGGGAGGGAGCTGGGGAGGAAGGAGGAGGAGGAAGAGAGAGGGGGGTAGGGAGATGGGGGGCAGCGAGATGCATGGAGCGATCTGAGGGCGGTGAAAAGCAGCAGGACCAACCGATTGTTGCTTCCGCCAGCGTGACAGAGCTGCGGGGGGGGGGGGGGGGGCAGACGATTGTGTATACAGCAAAGAAGCACCGGCTTCTGACTCTCTGGAAACCCACAGCTGGAATAAGCGCGCAGGGGATGGGAGGGGCGCGCAGGCAGGCGGGGCTTTGCGAGCTGCGCCGGCTGTGAGGAGAAAGTTCAGCACGTGAGGAGTTGATGCCCTGAGATCTGAAGAACAAAGAATGCAGCTGTGGAATGCAGCTGTAGAATCTTTCATCTGGAGAACTTCCTCGATCTTTCTGCACCTTTAATCCACAGCAGCGGGGGGGGGGGGGGGGGGGGGCAGGACGCATGCACTCTTTAATATTTATAACGCAAAGTTAAATGAGAAACGATTCAATTAAAGACAAATAAAGAAATTAACAATGAAATTCAATCAAATGTTAATGTGAAAAAAATAATATTTTAAATGAAATGCACTCTTTAAGAATTATAAATTAAATGGAGACAGAAAGATAAATTGTCTCAAAATTATGTCTTACTGCCATACAAACGACTGAAAAATTAAAAATGAGCTTTCTATGACAATTAACTATGGAAGCAGATTCTTATCTGGAGACAAATAGAAATCCGGACTTTGTTCTTCACAAACCAAATCAGAATGACGGTTGGTGAAGAATTCGAAAAACAGTTGAGCGTTCAGATGCAGCGCGCGTCTCACGCACCAAAGCTGTTGGAGAGGAGGAGCGCGTGTCGTCACACACAGCGGGTCCTTTGTAAGTTCTAAAGAAGGAACTGCAGATGCTGGAGAATCGAGGGTTACACAACAAAGCTGGAGAAACTCAGCGGGTGCAGCAACATCTAAGGTGTGAAGGGGTAGGGGGAAGGGGGCAGGGGAGGGGGTTGGGGGAGTGGTGGAAGAGGGAGAGAGGGGTAGGGGAAAAGGGGTGCACGGCAGGGAGGGGGAGAGAGGTGGAAGAGTGGGGGGAGAGGGGTAGGGGGAGTGGTGGAAGAGGGACCGAGGGGTAGGGGAAGGGGGTGGGAGGGAGTGGTGGAAGATGGACAGGGGTAGGGGAGAAGGGGGCGGGGGAGTGGGAAGGGGCAGGGGGAGAGACGGAAGGGGGGTGGGGGAGAGAGGGAAGGGGGTGGGAGGAGGAGGGGGTGAGGGGAGTAAGGGGAGGGGAGAGGGGAAGGTGAGAGCAGAGGGGTGGTGGAGAAGAGGGGAGGAAAGGGAGAGATGGCGGGGAGAGGAGGGGGAGGGGAGGTGGAGAGAGAGTGGAGGGGGAGAGAGAGGAGAGGGAGAGAGAGAAAGGGGAGGGTGAGTTGACTTTCCTGTAGAATTAAATCAAACACAACAAAATAATTCAAAAGAAAACGGTGAAAAATGTGGGTAAATTTAGCAGAGCAAATAACAGAGAATTAAAACTGTTAAAAATGCTGTAAATTGAAATAGAGAATTTATAAAAACGGATTTTTAATGGGGTTTTTTTAAGCATTTAAAAAAAAGCATAGATATGCATTGAAAACCAGAAAATGAAATAAAATTATCACTTGTCTAAAGATAACATTTGATAAACACGGCTGTGGAAATCGGCAAAGAAAAAAGCAATCCCTTCAAAGTGGAGTAATGGAGTCCTTTGAATAAAGAGAGAATATTAAAAAAAACGGGAAAATGTGTGTTAATTTGGCAGAGCAAATAACGGAGAACTTAATAAAAAGAATTATTCAAATATAAATAAATATTGAAAACATCGTCTACGTTTACCTTTTGAAAAAAGTGTAAATCGATAATAAGATTTTCAAAACAAAAGTGTCAAAGGAAAAATGAAAAAACAGCAGAAATCCAGCGTTTAGATCGATTGCTGTCGAGAAACGAAGTCCAAATGACCGTTGGGGAAAAATGTTCTGGAAAAGGTTTCCAAGGCAACGCGAGCCGGCAATGTTCCCCCAGTCACATGTCAACACATGCTGCTGTGGGGAGGGGCTGTGGCTGGGGCAAAGGTAGATGTAAATGAGATCCATTCCGATTGCCCATTTGCGGGGGATGGCATTGTGACATCACACAATGGAACGTACTGGAACACCAGGTGGGGGGGGGGGGGGGGGGTGGGGCTGGGGCTGGGGCAGATATCAATGAGATCCATTCCGATTGTACATCTGTGAGCGTTGGGCATTGTGACATCGCACGATGGAATGTTTACCAACATTCTATGGGTGAGAGCAGTTTGATTTTTGAAAAGGGGGGGGGGGGGGGGAACGATTTTATTAAAAACGGTGTACGTAACGACGTCTAAACGTAACGGGGAGCGCCATTGGGAAAGTGCGAGCGTAACTTCTGGGCCGGTGGGAAAAACGGCAGCGTCCAAGGGTCCGGTTTTGGCGGAGCGCGACATCAAAGGGCGGAGATGCGGCAGGCGGTTGTCGGCAGCAGCCACACAGTTTTAATATATACTAGACCAAGTGCAGACCCGTTGGGTCTGTTCCCCCAACGTGCGGTTGCAGGGGAGGGAGGGCTGGGCAGCATGACCCTGAGGGTGGGTGTGGGGGGAGAGAGGGGTGGGGTAAGGGAGAGGAGAGGGGAAGGTGAGAGGAGAGGGGTTATAGGGAAGAGGGGAGAAAAAGGAGGGGAGAGGAGAGGGGGAGAAAGAGGGGTAGGGGAGAGGTGGAGGGGGAGAGAGAGAGAAAGGAGAGGGAGAGAGGTGGGGAGGGAGAGAGGGTGAGAGAGGAGGGGGAGAGATAGAGAAAGGGTAGGGCGAGAGGTGGGAAGGGGAGGGAGAGGGGCAGAGTAGGGAGTGAGAGGGAGAGGAGTAGCAGGGAGTGGTGCAAGAGCGAGGGGAAGGGGTGGGGGGAGATGGGGGTGAAGAGGGGTGGGGGAGAATGAGGGTGGGAGGGGTGAGGAGAGAGGGGAGAGGGAGGAGCAAAGGGGGTGGGGGAAGGTGTGAGAGGGTTCAGGGAGGGGGTGATGAGGGGTGGGGGAGGAGTGGGGGAGAGAGGGAGGAGGGGAAGGGGAGAGAGGGGAAAGAGTGTGGAGGGAGGGGGTGGTAGAGGGATGGGGAAGAGTGGGGAGGGAGGGGGAGAGCTTTGAAGGGGGAGGAGGGAAGGGAGAAGGGGAGTGAGGGGTGGGGGAGGGAGGGGTAGAGGTGGGGGATGGGGGAGAGAGAAGTGGTAGTGGGGAGGGAGGGTGAGAGGTGTAGGGGAGAGTGGCGGAAGTGGGAGAGAGAGAGGGGGAAGGGGAGTGGTGGAAGAGGGAGAGAGGAGTAGGGGAAAGGGGTGGGGGAGATAAGGAGGGAGGGAAGAGAGAGGGTGGGTGAGGGATGGGGGAAGGGAGAGAGGTGGAAGAGTGGGGAGGGAGGGGGAGAGGGGTAGGGGAGTGGTGGAAGTTGGAGAGAGGGAGAGGACGGTGGTGGGGGAGTGGGGGAAGAGGGAGAGAGGGGTAGGGGGAAGGGGGCAGGGGAGAGAGGGAAGGGGTAGGTGGAGAGAATGAAGGGGGGTGGGGGAGAGAGGGAAGGGGGTGGGAGGAGGAGGGGGGTGAGGGGAGTAGAGAGGGGTGGGGGAAGGAAAGAGGGGGAGGTGAGAGCAGAGGGGTGGTGGAGAAGAGGGGAGGAAAGGGAGAGGTGACGGGGAGAGTAGAGGTGGAGGAAGAGGGGGAGGGGAGGTGGAGAGAGAGTGGGGGAGAGAGAAGAGAGGGAGAGAGTGGAAGGGGAGAAAGAGAAAGGGGAGGGAGAGTTGACTTTCCTGTAGAATTAAATCAAATAATAAGATTTTGAAAATTAAAAATTAAAAAACAGCAGTAATCCAGTGTTTAGATCGATCGCTGTCGAGAAACGAAGTCTGAATTACCATTGGGGAAGAATGTTCTGGAAGAGGTTTCAATGGCAACGCAAGCAAGCAATGTCTCCCCAGTCACATGTGTGGGGGAAGTGGTACAGTGTCCCTCTAGTCACGTGTGTGAGGGAAGTGGTGCAGTGTCCCCCTAGTCACATGTGCAGGGGGGGTCGGGGCAGCATGTCCCTGAGGGTGGGTGAGGGGGTTAGAGAGGGGTGGGGTAAGGGGAAGGGGAGGGGATAGGAGAGGGGAAGGTGAGAGGAGAGGGGTTCTGGAGAAGAGGGGAGGAAAGGGAGGTGGAGGGGAGGGGAGAGGTGGAGAGAGAGTGGAGGGGGAGGGAGAGTGAGTGAAAGGAGGGGGAGAGGTGGGGAGTGGTGGGAGAGGGGAAGAGGGGTAGCAGGGAGTGGTGCAAGAGCGACGGGACGGGGTGGGGGGGAGATGGGAATAAAGAGGGGTGGGAGAGAGAGGGGGTGAGAGCGGTAAGGAGAGGGAGATGGATATGGGGAGAGGGAGGAGGAGCGGGGGGTGGGGGAAGGTGTGAGAGGGTTCAGGGAGGGGTTGAGAGAGGGGTGGGAGGGGAAGGGGAGAGAGGGGGAAGAGTGTGGAGGGAGGGGGGGTAGGGGAGAGAGAGGGAAGAGTGTGCAGGGACGGGGAGAGTGGTAGGGGGAGGGAGAAGAGTGAGGAGGGAGGTGGAAAGTGGAGAGAGGGTGAAGAGTGGGGAGGGGGAGGGAAGGGAGGGGGAGAGAGGGGTGGGGGGGGGAGATGGGGAAAGGTGGGGGATGGGGGAGAGAGAAGTTAGAAATGGGGAGGGAGGGGGAGAGGGTAGGGGATAGTGGTGGAAGTGGGAGAGAGAGAGGGGGAAGAGGGAGTGGTGGAAGAGGGATAGAGGAGTAGGGGAAAGGGGTGGGGGAGATAGGGACGGAGGGGAGAGCAAGGGTGGGGGAGGAAGAGAGGTGTGGTGGGAGAGGGGTGGGGGAAGGGAGAGAGGAGTGGAGGGGTCGGGAGGGAGAGGGTTAGGGGAAGTGGTGGAAGTTGGAGAGAGGGAGGGGAGGGGGGTGGGGAAGTGGTGGAAGAGGGAGAGGAGTAGGGGAAAAGGGGTGTATGGGAGAGAGGGGAGGGAGGGGGAGAGAAGTGCAAGAGTGGGGGGGGAGAGGGGTGGGGGAGTGGTGGAAAAGGGACAGAGGGGTAGGGGAAGGGGGTGGGAGGGAGTGGTGGAAGATGGACAGGGGTCGGAGGAAGGGGGGTGGGGGAGAGAGGGAAGGGGCAGGGGAGAGAAGGAAGGGGGTGGGGGAGACAGGGAAGGGTGTTGATGGACGAGGGGGGTGAGGGGAGAAGAGAGGGGTGGGGGAAGGCGAGGGGAGAGGGGAAGAGGGGAGGTGAGAGCAGAGGGGTGGTGGAGAAGAGGGGAGGAAAGGGAGAGGTGGCGGGGAGAGGAGAGGGGGAGGGGAGGTGGCGAGAGAGTGGAGGGGAGAGAGAGGAGAGGGACAGAGAGAAAGGGGAGGGAGAGTTGACTTTCCTGTAGAATTAAATCAAACACAACAAAATAATATAAAAGAAAACAGTGAAAAATGTGGGTAAATTTAGCGGAGCAAATAACAGCGAATTAAAACTTTTAAAAATGTTGTAAATCAAAATAAAGAGAGAATTTTAAAAAACGGATTTTTAATGGGGTTTTTTTAACCATTTTTAAAAAATTACTTGTCTAATGCAAATTATAGATATGCAATGAAAACCAGAAAATGAAATAAAATTATTACTTGTCTAAAACAGCAGATGATATAAGCGCAAGGTATTTAAACACAATTATCTGTTCAATATGAATTAAATTGAAAATAAAGATAGCATTGGAAAAACACGGATGTGGAAATCGGCAAAGAAAAAAAGCAATCTCTTCAAAGTGGGGTAATGGAGTCCTTTGAATAAAGAGAGAATATTAAAAAACAGGGAAAATGTGTGTTAATTTGGCAGAGCAAATAATGGTGAACTTAATAAAAAGAATTATTCAAATATAAATAATTATTGAAAACATCGTCTACGTTTACGTTTTGAAAAAAGTGTAAATCGATAATAAGATTTTCAAAACAATAGTGTCAAATGAAAAATGAAAAAACGGCAGAAATCTAGCGTTTAGATCGATCGCTGTCGAGAAACGAAGTCCGAATGACCGTTGGGGAAGAATGTTCTGGAAAAGGTTTCCAAGGCAACGCGAGCCGGCAATGACCCCCCAGTCACATGATGACACAGGCTTCGGGGGGAGGGGCCAAGTGCAGACCCATTGGATCTGTTCCCCCAACGTGCGGTTGCAGGGGGGGGGGGGATGGGGTGGCGGTGGAGGGGGTTTAGGAGAGGGAGGGTGGGGGAGGGCAGGGGGTTGGGAGAGTGAGAGTGCATGGTGGGGAGAGAGAGAGACAGACAGAGAGAGAGAGAGAGAGAGAGAGAGAGAGAGAGAGCGAGCGTGGGCGGGGGAGAGAGAAGCGGCTTCTGACTTACAACCCACAGCTGCAATGAACGAGCAGGGCTTCACGAGCTGCACTACCGGTCATGAGAAGCTTCAGCGCGTGATCCAATAGGGGAACGGAGCTATAGAATATTTCTTCTGCAGAACTTATGTGTAGATTCAGCGCGTGAGCAATCGCTGCCTTGAGATCTGTAGAACAAAGAAGCTATAGCGGAACGGAGTTGTAGAACGTTTGTTCTGCAGAACTTTCTTGATCTTTCTGCGCCTTTAATCTGCAGCAGGGGGGGGGGGGGGCTGGAGGCAGGTGGGCGTGGATTGGTGGGCATGTGGGCATTGTGACGCCAGCGGCTGGCAAGCGCCGTTTATATTTTAAAAAATTAGTTTTGTGACTTCATAATCTGAGGAAATAATTGGCCAAGGAGTGGATTTCTGAACTCATAAGTTAAATCCCTACGCGTTTTTTGCATGTGGTTTTCGAGGATGGGGGGGTGGGGCGGCATGCAGCGTCTCACACCCACTAACCACCCCCCCCCACACACACTAACTACCCCCTTAATATTATATTAATATTATTTATTTGTTCATTTTACCCCATAACCACCCTATCCACTGACGCATAACCCCTACCTCGCAGGCGCGTCTACAGAGAGAGGGGGGGGCGTAGAGAGTGAGGGCAGAGAGAGAATGGAGAGAGACAGAGACAGAAGGGCAGGAGACAGATGAAGAGGGGGGGAGGAGGGGAGAGAGAGAGATGGAGAGAGAGGGGAGGGGGTGGGAAGGGAGGGGGAGAGGTGGGGGGAAGGGAGGTGGAGGGAAGGGGGGAGGGGGTGGATGGGTGTGAAGGGGGTTTTAGGGGAGGGAGGGTGGGGGAGGGGAGGGAGCTGGGGGAGGAAGGAGGAGGAGGAAGAGCCGATTGTGTATAGGATCTTTGGTAGAGAGCAGAGAGGAAGGAAGGAGAGGGGAGGAGGTGAGTAGAGAAAGGGGGGGAGCAGGGCTGCTAAATGAAGAGGGAGAGAGAGAACCGGCTTCTGACTCTGGAAACCCACAACTGGAATGAGAGGCGGGGCTTCACGAGCTGCGCCAACAGTGATGAGAAGTTTAAGTGCGTGATCCTATAGCGGAGAGGAGTAGCTTCAGCGTGTGAGGAGTCGCTGCCCCGAGATCTGTAGAACAAAGAAGCTATAGCGGAACGGAACTGTAGAATGTTTGTTCTGCAGAACTTTATCGATCTTTCTGCGCATTTTAATCCACAATGGCGGGGGGGGGCCTGGAGGCAGGTGGGCCTGGATTGGTGGGCATTTTGACGTCAGCAGCTGGTGAGCGGCGTTTATGTTTTAAAAAAAGAGTTTTGTGATAAATTGTATTCAAAATCTGGGGAAATAATTGACCAAGGAGTGGATTTCTGAACTCGAAATCGAAATTCTGAAAGTTAAATCGAAATTGTAAAAATCTCTGGTTTTCTAGGAGTTACGTTGGACACACACAACGTGTGGTTAAGGGGGTGGGGGGGGGGGGGGGGTGGCATGCGGCGACACACACGCTAACTACCCCCCTTGATATTATATTAATATTATTAATTTGCTCCTTTTACCCCATAACCGCCCTATCCACTGACGCATAGCAACCAACTCGCAGGCACGTCTAGAGAGGGAGGGGGGGGTAGCGAGTGAGAGCAGAGAGAGAATGGGGACAGAGAGAAAGGGGCAGAGATAGAAGGGCAAGAGACAGAGTGAGATGGGGTGGAGGGGAGGAGGAGAGGGAGGGTGGGTGAGGGGGGTGTGTTGGGGAGGATAGGTGAGAGAGATGGGCGGAGAGAGAGATGGGAGGAGAGAGAGGGGGGGAGAGAGGGGGGCTGAGAGCAGGGAAGGGAGAGGGGGGGAGGGAGAGGGGGGAGGGGAGAGGGGGGAAGGGGAGAGGGGGCAAGAAGGGTGTGCAGGGGGATTGGGTTGACGTAACTCGGCCTTGCAACGCCCGCAGCAGTTGATAACAGCCAGCTGACAACAGCCTTTTAAAGTCGCTAAGGCAAGACGCGTTCACCCAGGAGCGAGTGTTGACAGCAAAGAAGCACCGGCTTCTGACTCTCTGGAAACCCACAGCTGGAGTGAGCTTGCAGGGAATGGGAGGGGTGCGCAGGTGGGCGGGGCTTCGCAAGCTGTGCCGGCTGTGAGGAGAAAGTTCAGCTCGTGAGGAGTTGATGCCGTGAGATCTGAAGAACAAAAAAAGCTATAGCGGAATGCAGCTGTAGATCATTGATCCGGAGAACTTTCATGATCTTTCTGCGCCTTTAATCCACAGAGGCAGGGGGCGGGGGCCGGGACGCGTGCACGCTTTAATATTTATAACGCAAAGTTAAATGAGAAACAATTCAATTAAAAACAAATAAAGAAATTAACAATGAAATTCAATCAATTGTTAATGTAAAAAAAATAATATTTTAAATGAAATGCACTCTCTAAGAATTATAAATTAAATGGAGACAGAAAGATAAATTGTCTCAAAATGATGACTTACTGCCATACAAACGACTGAAAAATTAAAATGAGCTTTCTATGACAATTAACTATGGAAGCAGATTCTTATCTGAAGACAAATGGAAATCCGGACTTTGTTCTTCACAAACCAAGTCAGAATGACGGTTGGTGAAGAATTCGAAAAACAGCTGAGCGTCCAGATGCTGCGCGCGTCTCACGCACCAAAGCTGTTGGGATGGAGGAGCACGGGTCGTCACACACAGCGGGTCCTTTGTAAGTTCGTCTGGAGTTCGGGGGGAGGGGCGTGTGTTGTCACACACACTAAGCGTGCCGGCCCCCAGAGTCACACACACTTTTTAAAAATGGATTTTTAATGTGGTTTTTTAAAGCAGTTTTAAAAAATTACTTGTCTAATGTAAATTATAGATATGCAATGAAAACCAGAAAATGAAATAAAATTATCACTTGTCTAAAACAGCAGATGATATAAGCGTAAGGTTTTTAACCACAATTATCTATTCACTATGACTTAAATTGAAAATAAAGATAACATTTGATAACACGGCTGTGGAAATCGGCAAAGAGAAAAGCAATCTCTTCAAAGTGGAGTCCTTTGAATAAAGAGAGAATATTAAAAAAAACAGGAAAATGTGTGTTAATTTGGCAGAGCAAATAACGGAGAACTTAATAAAAAGAATTATTCAAATATAAATAAATATTTTTTTAAATACAGATCAAAAAATATTAACAAAAATTTTATCTCAACGGTTAAGTTTAGTGATCAATAGATTAATACATCATGATCAAACAGGTTTCATTCCTAAACGTTATTCTACTTATAACTTAAGACGTCTGTTTAATATTATCTACTCGAAAGGAATGACTGATGTTGAACTAGCAGTTATATCCCTGGATGCGGAGAAGGCGTTTGACCAGGTTGAATGGCCTTATTTATTTAGGATAATGCAGAAATTTCAACTGGGAGAAGGATTTTGCAAATGGGTTAGAATTTTATATTCAGGCCCAACAGCAAGAATCCTAACAAACCAAATGTTATCAGCAAAATTCAATGTTTCTAGGGGTTGTAGACAAGGTTGCCCGTTATCACCGTTACAATTTGCACTCGCTATAGAATTATTAGCCGAAAGGATTAGAGTAGAACCAGAAATTTATGGATATAATACTAAAACTACAATTAATAAAATATCTTTATATGCAGATGATGTTTTATTGTATATAACAAAACCAGAGGTTAGCATCCCTAAAGTACTTGAAGTGATAAATGAATTTAATGAGTTCTCAGGATATAGAATTAACTGGAACAAAAGTGAAATTATGCCTATAACAGGAATTAAATTGAATAAATTACAAAAATTTCAATTTAAAATAGCTAATAATCAAATTAAATATCTTGGAATTATCAAAATCTTATAATTCTTTATTTAAATCTAATTTTCCTCAATTATTAAATAAATTAAAAACAAATATTTTATATTGGAAAACATTACCGATATCAATGATCGGTAGAATAAATGCCATTAAAATGATTTTTCTGCCTCAATTACTATATTTATTTCAAGCCATTCCGTTATATCTTCCTAATTTTTTTTTTTTTTAATTGATTCTATAGTTAATAGCTTCATTTGGGATAACAAAAATCATAGAATAAGTAAAACACACTTATGTAAATCTAAGATAAATGGTGGATTAGCTTTACCTAATTTTTTATATTATTTTTGGGCGGTTCAGATTAAGAACTTTAATTATTGGTTGATACAGATGGAACAAGACCCAGCTTGGTTAAGAATTGAAAAGGAAGATTGTTTCCCTTTCGACATAAGCACAATACTCCTTGCCCCAGGGGTGGTACAAAAAAAATTATATAAGGAAAACCCTATAATTTTAAATAATATACGTACCTGGAAACAAATCATTAAGACTTTACATTTAGAAACTATACCACTTTGTTTACCAATTATGAATAATCCTATGTTTAAACCTTCGACATTGGATGTGGGGTTTAGACATTGGAAAAATTTAGGAATAATAAGGATAGAACATCTTTACAGGAATGGGAAATTCCTCTCATTCCAGGAGTTGAAAGAGATTTATGGACTGCAAGCAAATAATCTATTTAGATATTTACAAATTAGAGATTATGTCAAATTAAATACGCTAAATTACAGAAATAGAGAGCCAGGTATACTGGATGAAGTACTTAACAAGCATCCAACAACAGAAAAATTAATAGCATATATATATAATATTTTTTTGGACAGGGAAATGCCAAAAACGGAACTATTCCGACAAAAATGGGAAAATGAAATTGGTTTACCTATAACAGAAGATTTATGGGAAGAAAGCTTACAACGAATTCATCGCTGTTCGTTAAATGCCAGACATACTTTGATACAATTCAAAGTAATACATAGATTACACTACTCAAAAAAGAAATTAAATAGAATTTTTCCTACTATATCACCATTATGTGATAAATGTCAGCACATAGAAGCCGATTTAAATCATAGTTTTGTAATATGTACAAAACTTAAAAGTTATTGGACTGAGATTTTTAAAATTATTTCCACAGTTTTAAAGATCACATTAAGCCCTGACTCAAAATTAATTATATTTGGGGTTTTCGATTCAAATCAAATTTTAACAGTAAATCAAAGAAATTTTCTGGATTACTGTTTAATAATTGGAAAAAAATTAATATTACAATTTTGGAAGGGACCATTATCCCCAACAATTAAAATGTGGACAGTGGAAATGTTGGAGACATTACAATTGGAGAGAATTAGATTTATCCTAATGGATAAACCTGAGATTTTTGAACAAATATGGTCTCCATTCACTGATTATATGAAGGGGTAGCTGGGCTCAGCATCTAAACTCAATGAGTACCCGGTGGAAAGATCAAACAAAAATGTTTAAGATCAGATTTATATACTTGTCTCTATATATTATAATTAGAAATTGTTCCATTCATTGATAAGTTGTATACCATTTTCTTTTCAACAAGTATTTTTATTTATTTTTTTTTTTTTGTTTTTTGTTTTTGTTTATTTTATTTTATTTTTTTTTCTCTTCTCTCTCTTCTTTATATTAATCAACTATAATCATACTCTTATAATTCTTCACTATTCTTTCTTTATAATTTTTTCACTCTATAAAAAAAAGTGAGGCCAATATATATATTTTGTTAACATTTATATAATTTTGGAAAGATGTATCAACTATATTTGGAAAAAAATGCTATATTATTTGTTATATGTATGGCCTCTAATAAAAATATATTCAAAAAAAAAAAGAATTATTCAAATATAAATAAATATTGAAAATATCGTCTACGTTTACCTTTTGAAAAAAGTGTAAATCGATAATAAGATTTTCAAAACAAAAGTGTCAAATGAAAAATGAAAAAACGGCAGAAATCCAGCATTTAGATCGATCGCTGTCGAGAAATGAAGTCCGAATGACCGTTGGGGAAGAATGTTCTGGAAAAGGTTTCCAAGGCAACGCGAGCCGGCAATGTCCCCCCAGTCACATGATGACACATGCTGCGGGGGGAGGGGCCGGTGCGGGGAAAAGGCAGATGTAAATGAGATCCATTCCGATTGGCCATTTGTGAGGGATGGCATTGTGATATCACACAATGGAACGTGCTGGAACATCAGGCGGGGAGGGGGGGCTGGGGTTGAGGCAGATGTAAATGAGATCCGTTCCAATTGGCCATCTGTGAGCCTTGGGCATTGTGACATCGCACGATGGAATGTTTACCAACATTCTATGGGTGTGAGCCCTTGATTTTTGAAAAAGTGGGGGGGGGGGGGGCGACGGATTTTATTAAAAACGGTGTACGTAACGACGTCCAAATGTAACAAGGAGCGCCATTGGGAAATCGCAAGCGTAACGTCTGGCCCGGTGGGGAAAACGGCGGCGTCCGAGGATCCGGTTTTGGCGGAGCATGACATCAAAGGGCGGAGACGCGGCAGACGGTTGTTGGCAGGCAGCCACACATTTTTTATATATACTAGACCAAGTGCAGAGCCGTTGGGTCTGTTCCCCAAATGTGCGTTTGCGGGGGGAGGGGGAGGGGGAGAGGGAGAGGGAGAGAGGGGGATGGGGGAGGGGGGGAGAGGGGGAGAGGGGGAGAGAGAGAGAGAGAGGGGGAGAGAGAGAGGGGGGGGAGAGAGAGAGTGAGGGAGGGAGGGGGAGAGAGAAACAGAGAGAGAGAGAGGGAGAGAGAGAGAGAGAGAGAGAGAGAGAGGTCGTGTATTCTTCTCAGCTCTGCAGTTGTGAAGGATTGAAGCTGCCTTTCAAGGACTTTGCTGTCGATGAGGGCACAGACACAGAGGGGCTTCATAGTTTAACTTATCGTTGGGCTGTTGAAGCTTTTCTCTGGTCTGGGGAGCCTCCATCTGTGTGAAGATTCCTGAGTTTCTCCACATTGTCGAGGGTGCGGTTGGCGTTGGCGGATTGCCAAGAGTGCCTGTGATCTCAGTGGGCTGAAGTTGTGCGGTGTCTTTGTCGTTTTTGGCTCCGCTTCTCTGCCCTAAAGTCATTTTGTCAGTGCGGCTGCCTGGCTTAATGTGAAGAAGGTACTTTTGCGTCCAGCGCGACTGGGATCGAGTTTCCCGTAAGCTGCTCTTGGCTGTGGAAGAACCTGGGGACTTTCCTGCTTCAGCTGGAGGTTTCTGTTTTCTGCTGCCTGTCTTTGACTGTGACTGTCTCTGGGACTTAACTTGGAGCTGTGCTGCTGTGGTGCTTGGAGCTGGTTTGTGCCTCTGTGAGGATGGCGATGGAAGGGGCGCGGCCGAAGGTCCGGACCTACGCAGCGACGGCATCAGTGGCGGGTGCGAGGCCATCTGAGCTTGAGCCTCATGTTGACTTGGATGGGGACAGTTTTGGTATTTCTGTTCAAACTGGGCCTATGATGTCTAGGGGGGTAATTACGAAGGCCATGAATGCACTTCTTGGGAGGGGGGCTATTGTCTCTTCTGAGCTCGAAAGGGGAAAGGTGGAGATGATACTTAAGACCCGGGAGTGTGTGGCCCGAGCGTTGGAGGAGGGGATCTCAGTGGGGGGGGTCCACGTACAGGTGGATCCGTGGGTATCCAGGGTGAGACCGGTTCTCCTGCGGAGCTGCCCCACTTATTTTTCGGATGCAGTGCTTATTCCACACCTGTCCAAGTTCGGGGAGGTGCGGTCTAAATGTTTTCGTCTCTTGCATCCCGGGGGGGACCCGGAGGAAAAAGGGGTCTTCAGTTTCAAGAGGAGGGTGTTCATGAAGGTGGGTGAGGGGGATGGTGCCGAGGGGAGTTTTGAGGTGGTGCATAAGGGTGTACCCAGAACCGTGCGTTGGAGTTGGGGAAAGGCACGGTGTCATGCGTGCGGCGAATTTGGACATCTCCGTAGGGAGTGTCTTTTTCGCGGGGGCACTGCTAGAGGTTCTAGTGCAGTGGCCCAGGAAAGCGCTGCTGGCCCATCTGGGGTGGCTGGTCAAACCTCAGCGGCGCGGGGTGGTACTGCTGACCCGGCTGAGGTTGCCAGTTCTGCCTTGGTGACCCGGGGCGGCAGTGCTAAGCCTTCTGGGTCCAGAGGTTCCGCTTTGGGGACCCTGGGCAGTGAGAGCCCAAGCCCCCCACGTCCCCTACGTCTTGCGCCTGTGGCGGTGGATGGAGGTGGGGCGCAGGAGGAGGGGAGTGTTGAGGGGGGGTTTTGGGAGAAGCAGGGGAAGCATAATAAGAAGAAGGAGAGGGATAGGGCTGCCCGAGCGAAGAAAGTGCAATCGGGTGAGTTTGGCTCCAGTGTGGTGCAGACTGCACCTGCTGGGGCCCAGGGGGGAGTTGTGGTGGCTCGGAAGGGGGGAAAGAAGTCTAAACGTGTGGGTGGCAAAGTGGTTGGGGGTAATGTGGAGGCGGATGACCCTTCCCTTATGGAGGTTACCGCACCTCCGCATGCGAGTGGGACTAAAAGGAGGCATTTGCCTGGTGAAGAGGAGGAAGGGCGTGGGTCCAGAGCGAAGGGGATGTCTTTCTCCGGGCTTTCCACCACTGAGGTGGCTGAAAGTGGTCTTGACCCGGTGTCTTCTGGGTCGGTGGTTGGGCCTTCTCTTCATGGATCTACAGCGGGTGTCACCGGACTGGGTGCTGAAGTTGATTCCGGTGGAGTTGTGTCCACTGGGCGGGAGTCTGTCCCTTCATCTCAGGGGCCCTCTGAGGGAGTTATCTCGGCGGATGCTGTGGTTAGCTCCCTTGGGTGTGTACCCTCTGGGTCGGATGAGGTCCCCTCGTTTCAGAGGCCTACTGAGGGTGCTAGCACGGTAGGTGACGTGGTTGGCTCCTCTGGTAGTGTGCCCTCTGTGACGGGGGATGTGCAGAGTCAGGCTGAGGGGGGAGTTTCGGGGGTGTTGTCGTTCAAGTCTGTGCTCCATATCAGTGCCAGTGGAGGTGCTGGGGGGCGGGATGCCTCACCGGATGAGTTGTCTGGGGTGAGGTTAATGGCAGGTGGTGATTCTCTGGGTGATGCCTGTGGAGAGGGCACTCTGGATGATGTGGAGGTCAGGGCTGTTATGGGACGTGATCCTCTTTCAGACTCCGAGGGTGCCAGTGTTCCACAGGCCCTGGGGATGCCTCTTGTTGTTGCTTCCCCAGGCCCAGAGGAGGAGGGTGATGGTAGCGGGCAGGAGCCCAGCCATTCAGAGGGCTGCGAGTCTCAGGTAGGGGTGTTGGGACCCACCCCCAGCATTGATCCGGGTGGTCGTGTCATGGCTGTGGAGGAGGATAGCGATGCGGCCAGTGGGGGGGGCTCAGAGTGTGATGTGTCAGACAGTTCTGGTCTTTCTGAGGTTGTTGATTCAGGTGCGAGCGGGTTGGCTGAGAGCCCAGACTCCAAGGCCGTGTCTGAGGCGAAGCTTATTGTTGAGGTGCGAGAGTTCTTAAAAATAAGTCGTGCTCCCAAAACATTATGGTGGGCCGTTACAAGGAGATGGGAGGATTGGCTAGATGTGCGGGAGAGTCTCGAGGCTATCCTTAGTAACAAGGATAGTGGTCTTTCTGACTCGGATTTGGGGCAGTTTCGGGGTTTGTTGAAGGTCCTCAAAAAAGGACATCCTGTGACTACAGGGAGTGTGAGGGTCACAATCTAATGTGTCTACACATTCACAGTAGCTACATTAAATTTAAATGGGAGTAGAGCGAGTTTTCGAAGATTTCAGCTCTTATCAGCCCTAAGGGAGGGGAGATTTGCAGTTTGTTATCTGCAAGAGACACATACCGTTGCTAGTGATGAACCTACCTGGCAACTGGAGTGGGAAGGGAGGGTTTATATGAGCCATCTCAGCTCAAATTCGAGTGGGGTGGCTTTTCTGTTGGCCCCAAATTTTCTGCCAAGCATTTTAAAAGTGCAGGAAGTGGTGCCAGGACGTTTGCTCCATCTGGCCGTGAGCCTGGATGGCATGCCGTTGCATTTCATTAACGTGTATGCCCCTAGCTCCGGCACGATGCAGGCCGGCCTGCTTCGGGAGGTGAATGCTCTGTTGGGCACTATTGATAGGGGAGAGTGTGTCTTCCTTGGTGGGGACTTTAATTGCACACTTGAGGTGCGGGACCGTTCTGGTACTCAGTGTGCGCCTGCTGTAGCGAAGAAGCTGAGAGGCTTGATTGACTCCTTTGAGTTGGTTGATGTTTGGAGGGACCTTCACCCTGATTCCACTGCTTTTTCGCGGAGGTCTGAGGGCGGTGGTTCCCGCATTGATCGGTTTTATATTTCCCGAGCGTTTGTTTCCCGTGTCTCAGCGGCCTCAATGCGGCTGGTGCCGTGCTCGGACCATTGTCTGGTGCGTGTGGATTTCAATCCAGCGTGCGCTCGGGCTGGGTCCGCGTACTGGCACTTTAACAACAGGCTGCTGGAGGATCGGTGTTTCCGGGAGTCATTCACTCGGTTTTGGGTGAAGTGGAGAGAGAGGCAGAGGTGCTTCTCTTCCCTTAGGCAGTGGTGGGATGTGGGTAAAGCTCACATCCGTCTCTTTTGTAAGGAATATACATGGGGGTCGACTGGGAGGCGGGACTCAGCGGTCGAGAAGCTGGAGAGGGAGATACAGGACGCTGAGTCTCGCCTGGGTCAGTTTGGTGAAGACTCCAGCGAATGGGGAGAGTTTCAGAGGAAGAAGGAGGTTTTGAGGAGTCTGCTGCTTGAGCGATCTCGAGGCGCTTATGTGAGGTCTCGGGTCCAGATGCTGCACGAGCTGGACCGAGCGTCGCCTTTCTTTTTCTCTTTGGAGAAGGGGCGGGGAGCTCGAAAACAGCTCGTGGAGTTGCTTGCAGATGACGGCTCCTCTGTCACTGATCCAGAGAGGATTAATGCCTTGGTTAGGTCCTTTTATGGGACCCTGTTCTCTGCGGAAGGATTCAGTGTGGAGGCTCAGCAAGATCTGTGGGAGGGTCTACCGACCGTAGATAGGGGGGAGGCTGATCTTCTTGATGGCCCCTTATCTTTGGAGGAGTTGACTCGCGCCTTGCATCAGCTCAGGAGGGGTAAGTCCCCCGGGCTGGATGGGTTGACGGTGGAGTTTGTTAGAGCATTCTGGGACGTCCTAGGGGGTGACTATATGTTGGTTTTGGGGGAGAGCCTGGCGACTGGAGTGATGCCTCTCTCGTGGCGTAGGACGGTTGTTGTCTTGCTGCCTAAGAAGGGCGAACTCCGTTTGTTGAAGAACTGGCGTCCAGTCTCTCTCCTTTGCACAGAATATAAAATTTTTGCACGGGCAATGGCAAATCGCCTGGGCTCCGTGCTGCATCAAGTGATTCATCCTGATCAATCTTATACAGTCCCTGGCCGGTCCATCCAGGATAACATCCACCTGGTTAGGGACCTGATTCATTTAGTCCAGGGTACTGGTGAGTCAGCTGCTTTTCTGTCTCTTGATCAGGAGAAGGCTTTTGATAGGGTAGAGCATGAATACCTATTTGGGACGTTGCAAGCGTTTGGGTTCGGACCACACTTCGTGGCCCGGGTCCGGCTTTTGTACGCTGCTGCGGAGTGTCTTGTAAAGGTTAATGGCGCGGTGCTATCTCCTTTTCATTTTGGGAGGGGGGTTCGCCAGGGGTGCCCTATGTCGGGCCAGTTGTATTCGGTCTGTGTGGAGCCGTTCCTGTGTCTTCTTCGGAGGAGGTTGACAGGCCTGGCCCTACCTGGCCCGCGGGTTGAGGTGATTCTATCGGCGTATGCCGATGACGTACTTCTTATGTTCACTGATCCTGGTGACCTGCGGAGGATGCGTGACTGCCAGGAGATATTCTCGGCTGCATCTTCTGCTAGGATTAACTGGAGTAAGTGCTCTGGACTTTTGGTGGGTCAGTGGCGGGTAGACTCCCTGCCGGAGGAGATGGCATTGTATGCGTGGAGTACCACGCACCTCCTCTATCTGGGGGTGTACCTGAGTCCCACTGAGGATGTTTGGCCGGCAAACTGGCAAGAGTTGGAGACGAAGGTGGTTGCTCGGCTGGGGCGCTGGTCAGGCCTGCTTGGAGTTCTCTCCTTTCGGGGGAGGGTGCTGGTCATAAACCAGCTGGTGGCCTCTATGTTATGGTACCGGCTGGCTACTCTTGTCCCGCCCTCTATATTTGTAACTGCTATACAGAAGAAGCTGGTGGATTTCTTTTGGGGAAATAGGAAGCATTGGATTTCCGCGGCGGTCCTGAGTCTTCCGTTAGAGGAGGGCGGCCAGTCCTTGGTGTGCGTGCGCACCCAGGTGGCGGCTCTCCGTCTCAGGACTCTGCGGAGATACATGTATGTAGAGAACCCTCCCAGATGGCACGCTCTGGCCACGTATTTTTTTCGTCAGGGTCGTTGCCTAAGGGGGGTCTCGCGGCTCCCGGTGGCGGGTGTCAGTCGACCCGCTCTAAGGGGCTTGCCTGTTTTCTATAGGGATGTGTTAAGAGTGAGGAGTTTGGTGGTGTTCAGCCAGAGTGTTGTTCCACGAGGAGAGGGGGATGTTGTGGCTGCGGGTGTGGCTGGTCCTCATCCTGTCATGGTGGTTGTCGAGGAGAGGCGCGAGCCTAGAGTGGTTCAGATAGAGCTTACCCCTGCTCCGTCAGATCTGCTCATCGGGCCTAGGCTTCGGGATATTTCTCGGCCTCCGGCTCCGCATAATCTGAGCTGCCTTTCTGAGATGACCAGCATGCCATTTTGTGATGCAAGGAGACGCGCACTGTACAGGATGCTCCTGCACATTCTGAACCACCGTGCCTTCGTCACCCGTCCTGACTCACCATGGAGGACGGTGTTACCATCCGAAGGCGGCGGGGGGCCCCAGTGGGGGTCCTTCTATAAGGGAGTTGTACCCCTTTATATTGGGGACCTGGGGTGGAGAGTGCTGCATGGAGCGGTGGTTTGTAATAAACTTTTGAGTCGGTTCACGGGCTCGTCTGCCGCATGTATTTTCTGCGGAGAGGAGGAGACCGTATTCCATGTGTATGTGGAGTGTGTGAGGTTACTGCCCCTGTACCAATATCTGAAAGGGTTGTTCCTCAAGTTCTGGCTGCATTTCAGCCCCACAATCCTGGTGTTTGGACACAAGGCGGGGAGTGGGGAGAGCCGAGTGTGGGGGGGGGACTTACCTGTCGGTTTGCTCCTTGGCCTGGCCAAGATGGCCATTCGTGGGTCCAGGCAGCGGGCGGTCGACGGTCTGGCGAGAGTCGGCTGCCTGCCCCTCTTTCGGGCCTACGTCCGTGCACGTGTGTCCCTGGAGAGGGAACACGCGGTGTTCACGGGGACTCTGGAGGCCTTCCGTCAGCGCTGGTCGCCGCGTGGGGTTGAGGCGATTATAAATGAATGTACTGCTGTACTACAATGATCTGTTCATTATAGTGTGATTTTTGATTGTGTTTTGATGTGTTGTATTTTATGATTTGTGTTGAATAAAGTTTTTGAAATGAAAAAAAAAAAAAAAAAAAAAAGAGAGAGAGAGAGAGAGAGAGAGGTCGTGTTTTCTTCTCAGCTCTGCAGTTGAGAAGGATTGGAGCAGCCTTTCCAGGATTTTGCCGTTGGAGAGGGCACAGACCCAGGGGGGCTTCATAGTTCAACTTATTGTTGGGCTGTTGAAGCTTTTCTCTGGTCTGGGGAGCCTCCATCTGTGTGAAGATTCCTGAGTTTCTCCACATTGTCGAGGGTGCGGTTGGCGTTGGCGGATTGCCAAGAGTGCCTGTGATCTCAGTGGGCTGAAGTTGTGCGGTGTCTTTGTCGTTTTTGGCTCCGCTTCTCTGCCCTAAAGTCATTTTGTCAGTGCGGCTGCCTGGCTTAATGTGAAGAAGGTACTTTTGCGTCCAGCGCGACTGGGATCGAGTTTCCCGTAAGCTGCTCTTGGCTGTGGACGAACCTGGGGACTTTCCTGCTTCAGCTGGAGGTTTCTGTTTTCTGCTGCCTGTCTTTGACTGTGACTGTCTCTGGGACTTAACTTGGAGCTGTGCTGCTGAGGGGCTTGGAGCTGGTTTGTGCCTCTGTGAGGATGGCGATGGAAGGGGCGCGGCCGAAGGTCCGGACCTACGCAGCGACGGCATCAGTGGCGGGTGCGAGGCCATCTGAGCTTGAGCCTCATGTTGACTTGGATGGGGACAGTTTTGGTATTTCTGTTCAAATTGGGCCTATGATGTCTAGGGGGGTAATTACGAAGGCCATGAATGAACTTCTTGGGAGGGGGGCTATTGTCTCTTCTGAGCTCGAAAGGGGAAAGGTGGAGATGATACTTAAGACCCGGGAGTGTGTGGCCCGAGCGTTGGAGGAGGGGATCTCAGTGGGGGGGGTCCACGTACAGGTGGATCCGTGGGTATCCAGGGTGAGACCGGTTCTCCTGCGGAGCTGCCCCACTTATTTTTCGGATGCAGTGCTTATTCCACACCTGTCCAAGTTCGGGGAGGTGCGGTCTAAATGTTTTCGTCTCTTGCATCCCGGGGGGGACCCGGAGGAAAAAGGGGTCTTCAGTTTCAAGAGGAGGGTGTTCATGAAGGTGGGTGAGGGGGATGGTGCCGAGGGGAGTTTTGAGGTGGTGCATAAGGGTGTACCCAGAACCGTGCGTTGGAGTTGGGGAAAGGCACGGTGTCATGCGTGCGGCGAATTTGGACATCTCCGTAGGGAGTGTCTTTTTCGCGGGGGCACTGCTAGAGGTTCTAGTGCAGTGGCCCAGGAAAGCGCTGCTGGCCCATCTGGGGTGGCTGGTCAAACCTCAGCGGCGCGGGGTGGTACTGCTGACCCGGCTGAGGTTGCCAGTTCTGCCTTGGTGACCCGGGGCGGCAGTGCTAAGCCTTCTGGGTCCAGAGGTTCCGCTTTGGGGACCCTGGGCAGTGAGAGCCCAAGCCCCCCACGTCCCCTACGTCTTGCGCCTGTGGCGGTGGATGGAGGTGGGGCGCAGGAGGAGGGGAGTGTTGAGGGGGGGTTTTGGGAGAAGCAGGGGAAGCATAATAAGAAGAAGGAGAGGGATAGGGCTGCCCGAGCGAAGAAAGTGCAATCGGGTGAGTTTGGCTCCAGTGTGGTGCAGACTGCACCTGCTGGGGCCCAGGGGGGAGTTGTGGTGGCTCGGAAGGGGGGAAAGAAGTCTAAACGTGTGGGTGGCAAAGTGGTTGGGGGTAATGTGGAGGCGGATGACCCTTCCCTTATGGAGGTTACCGCACCTCCGCATGCGAGTGGGACTAAAAGGAGGCATTTGCCTGGTGAAGAGGAGGAAGGGCGTGGGTCCAGAGCGAAGGGGATGTCTTTCTCCGGGCTTTCCACCACTGAGGTGGCTGAAAGTGGTCTTGACCCGGTGTCTTCTGGGTCGGTGGTTGGGCCTTCTCTTCATGGATCTACAGCGGGTGTCACCGGACTGGGTGCTGAAGTTGATTCCGGTGGAGTTGTGTCCACTGGGCGGGAGTCTGTCCCTTCATCTCAGGGGCCCTCTGAGGGAGTTATCTCGGCGGATGCTGTGGTTAGCTCCCTTGGGTGTGTACCCTCTGGGTCGGATGAGGTCCCCTCGTTTCAGAGGCCTACTGAGGGTGCTAGCACGGTAGGTGACGTGGTTGGCTCCTCTGGTAGTGTGCCCTCTGTGACGGGGGATGTGCAGAGTCAGGCTGAGGGGGGAGTTTCGGGGGTGTTGTCGTTCAAGTCTGTGCTCCATATCAGTGCCAGTGGAGGTGCTGGGGGGCGGGATGCCTCACCGGATGAGTTGTCTGGGGTGAGGTTAATGGCAGGTGGTGATTCTCTGGGTGATGCCTGTGGAGAGGGCACTCTGGATGATGTGGAGGTCAGGGCTGTTATGGGACGTGATCCTCTTTCAGACTCCGAGGGTGCCAGTGTTCCACAGGCCCTGGGGATGCCTCTTGTTGTTGCTTCCCCAGGCCCAGAGGAGGAGGGTGATGGTAGCGGGCAGGAGCCCAGCCATTCAGAGGGCTGCGAGTCTCAGGTAGGGGTGTTGGGACCCACCCCCAGCATTGATCCGGGTGGTCGTGTCATGGCTGTGGAGGAGGATAGCGATGCGGCCAGTGGGGGGGGCTCAGAGTGTGATGTGTCAGACAGTTCTGGTCTTTCTGAGGTTGTTGATTCAGGTGCGAGCGGGTTGGCTGAGAGCCCAGACTCCAAGGCCGTGTCTGAGGCGAAGCTTATTGTTGAGGTGCGAGAGTTCTTAAAAATAAGTCGTGCTCCCAAAACATTATGGTGGGCCGTTACAAGGAGATGGGAGGATTGGCTAGATGTGCGGGAGAGTCTCGAGGCTATCCTTAGTAACAAGGATAGTGGTCTTTCTGACTCGGATTTGGGGCAGTTTCGGGGTTTGTTGAAGGTCCTCAAAAAAGGACATCCTGTGACTACAGGGAGTGTGAGGGTCACAATCTAATGTGTCTACACATTCACAGTAGCTACATTAAATTTAAATGGGAGTAGAGCGAGTTTTCGAAGATTTCAGCTCTTATCAGCCCTAAGGGAGGGGAGATTTGCAGTTTGTTATCTGCAAGAGACACATACCGTTGCTAGTGATGAACCTACCTGGCAACTGGAGTGGGAAGGGAGGGTTTATATGAGCCATCTCAGCTCAAATTCGAGTGGGGTGGCTTTTCTGTTGGCCCCAAATTTTCTGCCAAGCATTTTAAAAGTGCAGGAAGTGGTGCCAGGACGTTTGCTCCATCTGGCCGTGAGCCTGGATGGCATGCCGTTGCATTTCATTAACGTGTATGCCCCTAGCTCCGGCACGATGCAGGCCGGCCTGCTTCGGGAGGTGAATGCTCTGTTGGGCACTATTGATAGGGGAGAGTGTGTCTTCCTTGGTGGGGACTTTAATTGCACACTTGAGGTGCGGGACCGTTCTGGTACTCAGTGTGCGCCTGCTGTAGCGAAGAAGCTGAGAGGCTTGATTGACTCCTTTGAGTTGGTTGATGTTTGGAGGGACCTTCACCCTGATTCCACTGCTTTTTCGCGGAGGTCTGAGGGCGGTGGTTCCCGCATTGATCGGTTTTATATTTCCCGAGCGTTTGTTTCCCGTGTCTCAGCGGCCTCAATGCGGCTGGTGCCGTGCTCGGACCATTGTCTGGTGCGTGTGGATTTCAATCCAGCGTGCGCTCGGGCTGGGTCCGCGTACTGGCACTTTAACAACAGGCTGCTGGAGGATCGGTGTTTCCGGGAGTCATTCACTCGGTTTTGGGTGAAGTGGAGAGAGAGGCAGAGGTGCTTCTCTTCCCTTAGGCAGTGGTGGGATGTGGGTAAAGCTCACATCCGTCTCTTTTGTAAGGAATATACATGGGGGTCGACTGGGAGGCGGGACTCAGCGGTCGAGAAGCTGGAGAGGGAGATACAGGACGCTGAGTCTCGCCTGGGTCAGTTTGGTGAAGACTCCAGCGAATGGGGAGAGTTTCAGAGGAAGAAGGAGGTTTTGAGGAGTCTGCTGCTTGAGCGATCTCGAGGCGCTTATGTGAGGTCTCGGGTCCAGATGCTGCACGAGCTGGACCGAGCGTCGCCTTTCTTTTTCTCTTTGGAGAAGGGGCGGGGAGCTCGAAAACAGCTCGTGGAGTTGCTTGCAGATGACGGCTCCTCTGTCACTGATCCAGAGAGGATTAATGCCTTGGTTAGGTCCTTTTATGGGACCCTGTTCTCTGCGGAAGGATTCAGTGTGGAGGCTCAGCAAGATCTGTGGGAGGGTCTACCGACCGTAGATAGGGGGGAGGCTGATCTTCTTGATGGCCCCTTATCTTTGGAGGAGTTGACTCGCGCCTTGCATCAGCTCAGGAGGGGTAAGTCCCCCGGGCTGGATGGGTTGACGGTGGAGTTTGTTAGAGCATTCTGGGACGTCCTAGGGGGTGACTATATGTTGGTTTTGGGGGAGAGCCTGGCGACTGGAGTGATGCCTCTCTCGTGGCGTAGGACGGTTGTTGTCTTGCTGCCTAAGAAGGGCGAACTCCGTTTGTTGAAGAACTGGCGTCCAGTCTCTCTCCTTTGCACAGAATATAAAATTTTTGCACGGGCAATGGCAAATCGCCTGGGCTCCGTGCTGCATCAAGTGATTCATCCTGATCAATCTTATACAGTCCCTGGCCGGTCCATCCAGGATAACATCCACCTGGTTAGGGACCTGATTCATTTAGTCCAGGGTACTGGTGAGTCAGCTGCTTTTCTGTCTCTTGATCAGGAGAAGGCTTTTGATAGGGTAGAGCATGAATACCTATTTGGGACGTTGCAAGCGTTTGGGTTCGGACCACACTTCGTGGCCCGGGTCCGGCTTTTGTACGCTGCTGCGGAGTGTCTTGTAAAGGTTAATGGCGCGGTGCTATCTCCTTTTCATTTTGGGAGGGGGGTTCGCCAGGGGTGCCCTATGTCGGGCCAGTTGTATTCGGTCTGTGTGGAGCCGTTCCTGTGTCTTCTTCGGAGGAGGTTGACAGGCCTGGCCCTACCTGGCCCGCGGGTTGAGGTGATTCTATCGGCGTATGCCGATGACGTACTTCTTATGTTCACTGATCCTGGTGACCTGCGGAGGATGCGTGACTGCCAGGAGATATTCTCGGCTGCATCTTCTGCTAGGATTAACTGGAGTAAGTGCTCTGGACTTTTGGTGGGTCAGTGGCGGGTAGACTCCCTGCCGGAGGAGATGGCATTGTATGCGTGGAGTACCACGCACCTCCTCTATCTGGGGGTGTACCTGAGTCCCACTGAGGATGTTTGGCCGGCAAACTGGCAAGAGTTGGAGACGAAGGTGGTTGCTCGGCTGGGGCGCTGGTCAGGCCTGCTTGGAGTTCTCTCCTTTCGGGGGAGGGTGCTGGTCATAAACCAGCTGGTGGCCTCTATGTTATGGTACCGGCTGGCTACTCTTGTCCCGCCCTCTATATTTGTAACTGCTATACAGAAGAAGCTGGTGGATTTCTTTTGGGGAAATAGGAAGCATTGGATTTCCGCGGCGGTCCTGAGTCTTCCGTTAGAGGAGGGCGGCCAGTCCTTGGTGTGCGTGCGCACCCAGGTGGCGGCTCTCCGTCTCAGGACTCTGCGGAGATACATGTATGTAGAGAACCCTCCCAGATGGCACGCTCTGGCCACGTATTTTTTTCGTCAGGGTCGTTGCCTAAGGGGGGTCTCGCGGCTCCCGGTGGCGGGTGTCAGTCGACCCGCTCTAAGGGGCTTGCCTGTTTTCTATAGGGATGTGTTAAGAGTGAGGAGTTTGGTGGTGTTCAGCCAGAGTGTTGTTCCACGAGGAGAGGGGGATGTTGTGGCTGCGGGTGTGGCTGGTCCTCATCCTGTCATGGTGGTTGTCGAGGAGAGGCGCGAGCCTAGAGTGGTTCAGATAGAGCTTACCCCTGCTCCGTCAGATCTGCTCATCGGGCCTAGGCTTCGGGATATTTCTCGGCCTCCGGCTCCGCATAATCTGAGCTGCCTTTCTGAGATGACCAGCATGCCATTTTGTGATGCAAGGAGACGCGCACTGTACAGGATGCTCCTGCACATTCTGAACCACCGTGCCTTCGTCACCCGTCCTGACTCACCATGGAGGACGGTGTTACCATCCGAAGGCGGCGGGGGGCCCCAGTGGGGGTCCTTCTATAAGGGAGTTGTACCCCTTTATATTGGGGACCTGGGGTGGAGAGTGCTGCATGGAGCGGTGGTTTGTAATAAACTTTTGAGTCGGTTCACGGGCTCGTCTGCCGCATGTATTTTCTGCGGAGAGGAGGAGACCGTATTCCATGTGTATGTGGAGTGTGTGAGGTTACTGCCCCTGTACCAATATCTGAAAGGGTTGTTCCTCAAGTTCTGGCTGCATTTCAGCCCCACAATCCTGGTGTTTGGACACAAGGCGGGGAGTGGGGAGAGCCGAGTGTGGGGGGGGGACTTACCTGTCGGTTTGCTCCTTGGCCTGGCCAAGATGGCCATTCGTGGGTCCAGGCAGCGGGCGGTCGACGGTCTGGCGAGAGTCGGCTGCCTGCCCCTCTTTCGGGCCTACGTCCGTGCACGTGTGTCCCTGGAGAGGGAACACGCGGTGTTCACGGGGACTCTGGAGGCCTTCCGTCAGCGCTGGTCGCCGCGTGGGGTTGAGGCGATTATAAATGAATGTACTGCTGTACTACAATGATCTGTTCATTATAGTGTGATTTTTGATTGTGTTTTGATGTGTTGTATTTTATGATTTGTGTTGAATAAAGTTTTTGAAATGAAAAAAAAAAAAAAAAAAAAAAGAGAGAGAGAGAGAGAGAGAGAGGTCGTGTTTTCTTCTCAGCTCTGCAGTTGAGAAGGATTGGAGCAGCCTTTCCAGGATTTTGCCGTTGGAGAGGGCACAGACCCAGGGGGGCTTCATAGTTCAACTTATTGTTGGGCTGTTGAAGCTTTTCTCTGGTCTGGGGAGCCTCCATCTGTGTGAAGATTCCTGAGTTTCTCCACATTGTCGAGGGTGCGGTTGGCGTTGGCGGATTGCCAAGAGTGCCTGTGATCTCAGTGGGCTGAAGTTGTGCGGTGTCTTTGTCGTTTTTGGCTCCGCTTCTCTGCCCTAAAGTCATTTTGTCAGTGCGGCTGCCTGGCTTAATGTGAAGAAGGTACTTTTGCGTCCAGCGCGACTGGGATCGAGTTTCCCGTAAGCTGCTCTTGGCTGTGGACGAACCTGGGGACTTTCCTGCTTCAGCTGGAGGTTTCTGTTTTCTGCTGCCTGTCTTTGACTGTGACTGTCTCTGGGACTTAACTTGGAGCTGTGCTGCTGAGGGGCTTGGAGCTGGTTTGTGCCTCTGTGAGGATGGCGATGGAAGGGGCGCGGCCGAAGGTCCGGACCTACGCAGCGACGGCATCAGTGGCGGGTGCGAGGCCATCTGAGCTTGAGCCTCATGTTGACTTGGATGGGGACAGTTTTGGTATTTCTGTTCAAATTGGGCCTATGATGTCTAGGGGGGTAATTACGAAGGCCATGAATGAACTTCTTGGGAGGGGGGCTATTGTCTCTTCTGAGCTCGAAAGGGGAAAGGTGGAGATGATACTTAAGACCCGGGAGTGTGTGGCCCGAGCGTTGGAGGAGGGGATCTCAGTGGGGGGGGTCCACGTACAGGTGGATCCGTGGGTATCCAGGGTGAGACCGGTTCTCCTGCGGAGCTGCCCCACTTATTTTTCGGATGCAGTGCTTATTCCACACCTGTCCAAGTTCGGGGAGGTGCGGTCTAAATGTTTTCGTCTCTTGCATCCCGGGGGGGACCCGGAGGAAAAAGGGGTCTTCAGTTTCAAGAGGAGGGTGTTCATGAAGGTGGGTGAGGGGGATGGTGCCGAGGGGAGTTTTGAGGTGGTGCATAAGGGTGTACCCAGAACCGTGCGTTGGAGTTGGGGAAAGGCACGGTGTCATGCGTGCGGCGAATTTGGACATCTCCGTAGGGAGTGTCTTTTTCGCGGGGGCACTGCTAGAGGTTCTAGTGCAGTGGCCCAGGAAAGCGCTGCTGGCCCATCTGGGGTGGCTGGTCAAACCTCAGCGGCGCGGGGTGGTACTGCTGACCCGGCTGAGGTTGCCAGTTCTGCCTTGGTGACCCGGGGCGGCAGTGCTAAGCCTTCTGGGTCCAGAGGTTCCGCTTTGGGGACCCTGGGCAGTGAGAGCCCAAGCCCCCCACGTCCCCTACGTCTTGCGCCTGTGGCGGTGGATGGAGGTGGGGCGCAGGAGGAGGGGAGTGTTGAGGGGGGGTTTTGGGAGAAGCAGGGGAAGCATAATAAGAAGAAGGAGAGGGATAGGGCTGCCCGAGCGAAGAAAGTGCAATCGGGTGAGTTTAGCTCCAGTGTGGTGCAGACTGCACCTGCTGGGGCCCAGGGGGGAGTTGTGGTGGCTCGGAAGGGGGGAAAGAAGTCTAAACGTGTGGGTGGCAAAGTGGTTGGGGGTAATGTGGAGGCGGATGACCCTTCCCTTATGGAGGTTACCGCACCTCCGCATGCGAGTGGGACTAAAAGGAGGCATTTGCCTGGTGAAGAGGAGGAAGGGCGTGGGTCCAGAGCGAAGGGGATGTCTTTCTCCGGGCTTTCCACCACTGAGGTGGCTGAAAGTGGTCTTGACCCGGTGTCTTCTGGGTCGGTGGTTGGGCCTTCTCTTCATGGATCTACAGCGGGTGTCACCGGACTGGGTGCTGAAGTTGATTCCGGTGGAGTTGTGTCCACTGGGCGGGAGTCTGTCCCTTCATCTCAGGGGCCCTCTGAGGGAGTTATCTCGGCGGATGCTGTGGTTAGCTCCCTTGGGTGTGTACCCTCTGGGTCGGATGAGGTCCCCTCGTTTCAGAGGCCTACTGAGGGTGCTAGCACGGTAGGTGACGTGGTTGGCTCCTCTGGTAGTGTGCCCTCTGTGACGGGGGATGTGCAGAGTCAGGCTGAGGGGGGAGTTTCGGGGGTGTTGTCGTTCAAGTCTGTGCTCCATATCAGTGCCAGTGGAGGTGCTGGGGGGCGGGATGCCTCACCGGATGAGTTGTCTGGGGTGAGGTTAATGGCAGGTGGTGATTCTCTGGGTGATGCCTGTGGAGAGGGCACTCTGGATGATGTGGAGGTCAGGGCTGTTATGGGACGTGATCCTCTTTCAGACTCCGAGGGTGCCAGTGTTCCACAGGCCCTGGGGATGCCTCTTGTTGTTGCTTCCCCAGGCCCAGAGGAGGAGGGTGATGGTAGCGTGCAGGAGCCCAGCCATTCAGAGGGCTGCGAGTCTCAGGTAGGGGTGTTGGGACCCACCCCCAGCATTGATCCGGGTGGTCGTGTCATGGCTGTGGAGGAGGATAGCGATGCGGCCAGTGGGGGGGGCTCAGAGTGTGATGTGTCAGACAGTTCTGGTCTTTCTGAGGTTGTTGATTCAGGTGCGAGCGGGTTGGCTGAGAGCCCAGACTCCAAGGCCGTGTCTGAGGCGAAGCTTATTGTTGAGGTGCGAGAGTTCTTAAAAATAAGTCGTGCTCCCAAAACATTATGGTGGGCCGTTACAAGGAGATGGGAGGATTGGCTAGATGTGCGGGAGAGTCTCGAGGCTATCCTTAGTAACAAGGATAGTGGTCTTTCTGACTCGGATTTGGGGCAGTTTTGGGGTTTGTTGAAGGTCCTCAGAAAAGGACCTCCTGTGACTACAGGGAGTGTGAGGGTCACAATCTAATGTGTCTACACATTCACAGTAGCTACATTAAATTTAAATGGGAGTAGAGCGAGTTTTCGAAGATTTCAGCTCTTATCAGCCCTAAGGGAGGGGAGATTTGCAGTTTGTTATCTGCAAGAGACACATACCGTTGCTAGTGATGAACCTACCTGGCAACTGGAGTGGGAAGGGAGGGTTTATATGAGCCATCTCAGCTCAAATTCGAGTGGGGTGGCTTTTCTGTTGGCCCCAAATTTTCTGCCAAGCATTTTAAAAGTGCAGGAAGTGGTGCCAGGACGTTTGCTCCATCTGGCCGTGAGCCTGGATGGCATGCCGTTGCATTTCATTAACGTGTATGCCCCTAGCTCCGGCACGATGCAGGCCGGCCTGCTTCGGGAGGTGAATGCTCTGTTGGGCACTATTGATAGGGGAGAGTGTGTCTTCCTTGGTGGGGACTTTAATTGCACACTTGAGGTGCGGGACCGTTCTGGTACTCAGTGTGCGCCTGCTGTAGCGAAGAAGCTGAGAGGCTTGATTGACTCCTTTGAGTTGGTTGATGTTTGGAGGGACCTTCACCCTGATTCCACTGCTTTTTCGCGGAGGTCTGAGGGCGGTGGTTCCCGCATTGATCGGTTTTATATTTCCCGAGCGTTTGTTTCCCGTGTCTCAGCGGCCTCAATGCGGCTGGTGCCGTGCTCGGACCATTGTCTGGTGCGTGTGGATTTCAATCCAGCGTGCGCTCGGGCTGGGTCCGCGTACTGGCACTTTAACAACAGGCTGCTGGAGGACCGGTGTTTCCGGGAGTCATTCACTCGGTTTTGGGTGAAGTGGAGAGAGAGGCAGAGGTGCTTCTCTTCCCTTAGGCAGTGGTGGGATGTGGGTAAAGCTCACATCCGTCTCTTTTGTAAGGAATATACATGGGGGTCGACTGGGAGGCGGGACTCAGCGGTCGAGAAGCTGGAGAGGGAGATACAGGACGCTGAGTCTCGCCTGGGTCAGTTTGGTGAAGACTCCAGCGAATGGGGAGAGTTTCAGAGGAAGAAGGAGGTTTTGAGGAGTCTGCTGCTTGAGCGATCTCGAGGCGCTTATGTGAGGTCTCGGGTCCAGATGCTGCACGAGCTGGACCGAGCGTCGCCTTTCTTTTTCTCTTTGGAGAAGGGGCGGGGAGCTCGAAAACAGCTCGTGGAGTTGCTTGCAGATGACGGCTCCTCTGTCACTGATCCAGAGAGGATTAATGCCTTGGTTAGGTCCTTTTATGGGACCCTGTTCTCTGCGGAAGGATTCAGTGTGGAGGCTCAGCAAGATCTGTGGGAGGGTCTACCGACCGTAGATAGGGGGGAGGCTGATCTTCTTGATGGCCCCTTATCTTTGGAGGAGTTGACTCGCGCCTTGCATCAGCTCAGGAGGGGTAAGTCCCCCGGGCTGGATGGGTTGACGGTGGAGTTTGTTAGAGCATTCTGGGACGTCCTAGGGGGTGACTATATGTTGGTTTTGGGGGAGAGCCTGGCGACTGGAGTGATGCCTCTCTCGTGGCGTAGGACGGTTGTTGTCTTGCTGCCTAAGAAGGGCGAACTCCGTTTGTTGAAGAACTGGCGTCCAGTCTCTCTCCTTTGCACAGAATATAAAATTTTTGCACGGGCAATGGCAAATCGCCTGGGCTCCGTGCTGCATCAAGTGATTCATCCTGATCAATCTTATACAGTCCCTGGCCGGTCCATCCAGGATAACATCCACCTGGTTAGGGACCTGATTCATTTAGTCCAGGGTACTGGTGAGTCAGCTGCTTTTCTGTCTCTTGATCAGGAGAAGGCTTTTGATAGGGTAGAGCATGAATACCTATTTGGGACGTTGCAAGCGTTTGGGTTCGGACCACACTTCGTGGCCCGGGTCCGGCTTTTGTACGCTGCTGCGGAGTGTCTTGTAAAGGTTAATGGCGCGGTGCTATCTCCTTTTCATTTTGGGAGGGGGGTTTGCCAGGGGTGCCCTATGTCGGGCCAGTTGTATTCGGTCTGTGTGGAGCCGTTCCTGTGTCTTCTTCGGAGGAGGTTGACAGGCCTGGCCCTACCTGGCCCGCGGGTTGAGGTGATTCTATCGGCGTATGCCGATGACGTACTTCTTATGTTCACTGATCCTGGTGACCTGCGGAGGATGCGTGACTGCCAGGAGATATTCTCGGCTGCATCTTCTGCTAGGATTAACTGGAGTAAGTGCTCTGGACTTTTGGTGGGTCAGTGGCGGGTAGACTCCCTGCCGGAGGAGATGGCATTGTATGCGTGGAGTACCACGCACCTCCTCTATCTGGGGGTGTACCTGAGTCCCACTGAGGATGTTTGGCCGGCAAACTGGCAAGAGTTGGAGACGAAGGTGGTTGCTCGGCTGGGGCGCTGGTCAGGCCTGCTTGGAGTTCTCTCCTTTCGGGGGAGGGTGCTGGTCATAAACCAGCTGGTGGCCTCTATGTTATGGTACCGGCTGGCTACTCTTGTCCCGCCCTCTATATTTGTAACTGCTATACAGAAGAAGCTGGTGGATTTCTTTTGGGGAAATAGGAAGCATTGGATTTCCGCGGCGGTCCTGAGTCTTCCGTTAGAGGAGGGCGGCCAGTCCTTGGTGTGCGTGCGCACCCAGGTGGCGGCTCTCCGTCTCAGGACTCTGCGGAGATACATGTATGTAGAGAACCCTCCCAGATGGCACGCTCTGGCCACGTATTTTTTTCGTCAGGGTCGTTGCCTAAGGGGGGTCTCGCGGCTCCCGGTGGCGGGTGTCAGTCGACCCGCTCTAAGGGGCTTGCCTGTTTTCTATAGGGATGTGTTAAGAGTGGGGAATTTGGTGGTGTTCAGCCAGAGTGTTGTTCCACGAGGAGAGGGGGATGTTGTGGCTGCGGGTGTGGCTGGTCCTCATCCTGTCATGGTGGTTGTCGAGGAGAGGCGCGAGCCTAGAGTGGTTCAGATAGAGCTTACCCCTGCTCCGTCAGATCTGCTCATCGGGCCTAGGCTTCGGGATATTTCTCGGCCTCCGGCTCCGCATAATCTGAGCTGCCTTTCTGAGATGACCAGCATGCCATTTTGTGATGCAAGGAGACGCGCACTGTACAGGATGCTCCTGCACATTCTGAACCACCGTGCCTTCGTCTCCCGTCCTGACTCACCATGGAGGACGGTGTTACCATCCGAAGGCGGCGGGGGGCCCCAGTGGGGGTCCTTCTATAAGGGAGTTGTACCCCTTTATATTGGGGACCTGGGGTGGAGAGTGCTGCATGGAGCGGTGGTTTGTAATAAACTTTTGAGTCGGTTCACGGGCTCGTCTGCCGCATGTATTTTCTGCGGAGAGGAGGAGACCGTATTCCATGTGTATGTGGAGTGTGTGAGGTTACTGCCCCTGTACCAATATCTGAAGGGGTTGTTCCTCAAGTTCTGGCTGCATTTTAGCCCCACAATCCTGGTGTTTGGACACAAGGCGGGGAGTGGGGAGAGCCGAGTGTGGGGGGGGGACTTACCTGTCGGTTTGCTCCTTGGCCTGGCCAAGATGGCCATTCGTGGGTCCAGGCAGCGGGCGGTCGACGGTCTGGCGAGAGTCGGCTGCCTGCCCCTCTTTCGGGCCTACGTCCGTGCACGTGTGTCCCTGGAGAGGGAACACGCGGTGTTCACGGGGACTCTGGAGGCCTTCCGTCAGCGCTGGTCGCCGCGTGGGGTTGAGGCGATTATAAATGAATGTACTGCTGTACTACAATGATCTGTTCATTATAGTGTGATTTTTGATTGTGTTTTGATGTGTTGTATTTTATGATTTGTGTTGAATAAAGTTTTTGAAATGAGAAAAAAAAAAAAAAAAAAAAAAAAAAGGGAGAGGGAGGGAGAGAGAGAGAGAGAGAGAGAGAGAGAGAGAGAGAGAGAGAGAGAGGTCGTGTTTTCTTCTCAGCTCTGCAGTTGAGAAGGATTGGAGCAGCCTTTCCAGGATTTTGCCGTTGGAGAGGGCACAGACCCAGGGGGGCTTCATAGTTCAACTTATTGTTGGGCTGTTGAAGCTTTTCTCTGGTCTGGGGAGCCTCCATCTGTGTGAAGATTCCTGAGTTTCTCCACATTGTCGAGGGTGCGGTTGGCGTTGGCGGATTGCCAAGAGTGCCTGTGATCTCAGTGGGCTGAAGTTGTGCGGTGTCTTTGTCGTTTTTGGCTCCGCTTCTCTGCCCTAAAGTCATTTTGTCAGTGCGGCTGCCTGGCTTAATGTGAAGAAGGTACTTTTGCGTCCAGCGCGACTGGGATCGAGTTTCCCGTAAGCTGCTCTTGGCTGTGGACGAACCTGGGGACTTTCCTGCTTCAGCTGGAGGTTTCTGTTTTCTGCTGCCTGTCTTTGACTGTGACTGTCTCTGGGACTTAATTTGGAGCTGTGCTGCTGAGGGGCTTGGAGCTGGTTTGTGCCTCTGTGAGGATGGCGATGGAAGGGGCGCGGCCGAAGGTCCGGACCTACGCAGCGACGGCATCAGTGGCGGGTGCGAGGCCATCTGAGCTTGAGCCTCATGTTGACTTGGATGGGGACAGTTTTGGTATTTCTGTTCAAACTGGGCCTATGATGTCGAGGGGGGTAATTACGAAGGCCATGAATGAACTTCTTGGGAGGGGGGCTATTGTCTCTTCTGAGCTCGAAAGGGGAAAGGTGGAGATGATACTTAAGACCCGGGAGTGTGTGGCCCGAGCGTTGGAGGAGGGGATCTCAGTGGGGGGGGTCCACGTACAGGTGGATCCGTGGGTATCCAGGGTGAGACCGGTTCTCCTGCGGAGCTGCCCCACTTATTTTTCGGATGCAGTGCTTATTCCACACCTGTCCAAGTTCGGGGAGGTGCGGTCTAAATGTTTTCGTCTCTTGCATCCCGGGGGGGACCCGGAGGAAAAAGGGGTCTTCAGTTTCAAGAGGAGGGTGTTCATGAAGGTGGGTGAGGGGGATGGTGCCGAGGGGAGTTTTGAGGTGGTGCATAAGGGTGTACCCAGAACCGTGCGTTGGAGTTGGGGAAAGGCACGGTGTCATGCGTGCGGCGAATTTGGACATCTCCGTAGGGAGTGTCTTTTTCGCGGGGGCACTGCTAGAGGTTCTAGTGCAGTGGCCCAGGAAAGCGCTGCTGGCCCATCTGGGGTGGCTGGTCAAACCTCAGCGGCGCGGGGTGGTACTGCTGACCCGGCTGAGGTTGCCAGTTCTGCCTTGGTGACCCGGGGCGGCAGTGCTAAGCCTTCTGGGTCCAGAGGTTCCGCTTTGGGGACCCTGGGCAGTGAGAGCCCAAGCCCCCCACGTCCCCTACGTCTTGCGCCTGTGGCGGTGGATGGAGGTGGGGCGCAGGAGGAGGGGAGTGTTGAGGGGGGGTTTTGGGAGAAGCAGGGGAAGCATAATAAGAAGAAGGAGAGGGATAGGGCTGCCCGAGCGAAGAAAGTGCAATCGGGTGAGTTTAGCTCCAGTGTGGTGCAGACTGCACCTGCTGGGGCCCAGGGGGGAGTTGTGGTGGCTCGGAAGGGGGGAAAGAAGTCTAAACGTGTGGGAGGCAAAGTGGTTGGGGGTAATGTGGAGGCGGATGACCCTTCCCTTATGGAGGTTACCGCACCTCCGCATGCGAGTGGGACTAAAAGGAGGCATTTGCCTGGTGAAGAGGAGGAAGGGCGTGGGTCCAGAGCGAAGGGGATGTCTTTCTCCGGGCTTTCCACCACTGAGGTGGCTGAAAGTGGTCTTGACCCGGTGTCTTCTGGGTCGGTGGTTGGGCCTTCTCTTCATGGATCTACAGCGGGTGTCACCGGACTGGGTGCTGAAGTTGATTCCGGTGGAGTTGTGTCCACTGGGCGGGAGTCTGTCCCTTCATCTCAGGGGCCCTCTGAGGGAGTTATCTCGGCGGATGCTGTGGTTAGCTCCCTTGGGTGTGTACCCTCTGGGTCGGATGAGGTCCCCTCGTTTCAGAGGCCTACTGAGGGTGCTAGCACGGTAGGTGACGTGGTTGGCTCCTCTGGTAGTGTGCCCTCTGTGACGGGGGATGTGCAGAGTCAGGCTGAGGGGGGAGTTTCGGGGGTGTTGTCGTTCAAGTCTGTGCTCCATATCAGTGCCAGTGGAGGTGCTGGGGGGCGGGATGCCTCACCGGATGAGTTGTCTGGGGTGAGGTTAATGGCAGGTGGTGATTCTCTGGGTGATGCCTGTGGAGAGGGCACTCTGGATGATGTGGAGGTCAGGGCTGTTATGGGACGTGATCCTCTTTCAGACTCCGAGGGTGCCAGTGTTCCACAGGCCCTGGGGATGCCTCTTGTTGTTGCTTCCCCAGGCCCAGAGGTGGAGGGTGATGGTAGCGTGCAGGAGCCCAGCCATTCAGAGGGCTGCGAGTCTCAGGTAGGGGTGTTGGGACCCACCCCCAGCATTGATCCGGGTGGTCGTGTCATGGCTGTGGAGGAGGATAGCGATGCGGCCAGTGGGGGGGGCTCAGAGTGTGATGTGTCAGACAGTTCTGGTCTTTCTGAGGTTGTTGATTCAGGTGCGAGCGGGTTGGCTGAGAGCCCAGACTCCAAGGCCGTGTCTGAGGCGAAGCTTATTGTTGAGGTGCGAGAGTTCTTAAAAATAAGTCGTGCTCCCAAAACATTATGGTGGGCCGTTACAAGGAGATGGGAGGTTTGGCAAGATGTGCGGGAGAGTCTCGAGGCTATCCTTAGTAACAAGGATAGTGGTCTTTCTGACTCGGATTTGGGGCAGTTTTGGGGTTTGTTGAAGGTCCTCAGAAAAGGACCTCCTGTGACTACAGGGAGTGTGAGGGTCACAATCTAATGTGTCTACACATTCACAGTAGCTACATTAAATTTAAATGGGAGTAGAGCGAGTTTTCGAAGATTTCAGCTCTTATCAGCCCTAAGGGAGGGGAGATTTGCAGTTTGTTATCTGCAAGAGACACATACCGTTGCTAGTGATGAACCTACCTGGCAACTGGAGTGGGAAGGGAGGGTTTATATGAGCCATCTCAGCTCAAATTCGAGTGGGGTGGCTTTTCTGTTGGCCCCAAATTTTCTGCCAAGCATTTTAAAAGTGCAGGAAGTGGTGCCAGGACGTTTGCTCCATCTGGCCGTGAGCCTGGATGGCATGCCGTTGCATTTCATTAACGTGTATGCCCCTAGCTCCGGCACGATGCAGGCCGGCCTGCTTCGGGAGGTGAATGCTCTGTTGGGCACTATTGATAGGGGAGAGTGTGTCTTCCTTGGTGGGGACTTTAATTGCACACTTGAGGTGCGGGACCGTTCTGGTACTCAGTGTGCGCCTGCTGTAGCGAAGAAGCTGAGAGGCTTGATTGACTCCTTTGAGTTGGTTGATGTTTGGAGGGACCTTCACCCTGATTCCACTGCTTTTTCGCGGAGGTCTGAGGGCGGTGGTTCCCGCATTGATCGGTTTTATATTTCCCGAGCGTTTGTTTCCCGTGTCTCAGCGGCCTCAATGCGGCTGGTGCCGTGCTCGGACCATTGTCTGGTGCGTGTGGATTTCAATCCAGCGTGCGCTCGGGCTGGGTCCGCGTACTGGCACTTTAACAACAGGCTGCTGGAGGACCGGTGTTTCCGGGAGTCATTCACTCGGTTTTGGGTGAAGTGGAGAGAGAGGCAGAGGTGCTTCTCTTCCCTTAGGCAGTGGTGGGATGTGGGTAAAGCTCACATCCGTCTCTTTTGTAAGGAATATACATGGGGGTCGACTGGGAGGCGGGACTCAGCGGTCGAGAAGCTGGAGAGGGAGATACAGGACGCTGAGTCTCGCCTGGGTCAGTTTGGTGAAGACTCCAGCGAATGGGGAGAGTTTCAGAGGAAGAAGGAGGTTTTGAGGAGTCTGCTGCTTGAGCGATCTCGAGGCGCTTATGTGAGGTCTCGGGTCCAGATGCTGCACGAGCTGGACCGAGCGTCGCCTTTCTTTTTCTCTTTGGAGAAGGGGCGGGGAGCTCGAAAACAGCTCGTGGAGTTGCTTGCAGATGACGGCTCCTCTGTCACTGATCCAGAGAGGATTAATGCCTTGGTTAGGTCCTTTTATGGGACCCTGTTCTCTGCGGAAGGATTCAGTGTGGAGGCTCAGCAAGATCTGTGGGAGGGTCTACCGACCGTAGATAGGGGGGAGGCTGATCTTCTTGATGGCCCCTTATCTTTGGAGGAGTTGACTCGCGCCTTGCATCAGCTCAGGAGGGGTAAGTCCCCCGGGCTGGATGGGTTGACGGTGGAGTTTGTTAGAGCATTCTGGGACGTCCTAGGGGGTGACTATATGTTGGTTTTGGGGGAGAGCCTGGCGACTGGAGTGATGCCTCTCTCGTGGCGTAGGACGGTTGTTGTCTTGCTGCCTAAGAAGGGCGAACTCCGTTTGTTGAAGAACTGGCGTCCAGTCTCTCTCCTTTGCACAGAATATAAAATTTTTGCACGGGCAATGGCAAATCGCCTGGGCTCCGTGCTGCATCAAGTGATTCATCCTGATCAATCTTATACAGTCCCTGGCCGGTCCATCCAGGATAACATCCACCTGGTTAGGGACCTGATTCATTTAGTCCAGGGTACTGGTGAGTCAGCTGCTTTTCTGTCTCTTGATCAGGAGAAGGCTTTTGATAGGGTAGAGCATGAATACCTATTTGGGACGTTGCAAGCGTTTGGGTTTGGACCACACTTCGTGGCCCGGGTCCGGCTTTTGTACGCTGCTGCGGAGTGTCTTGTAAAGGTTAATGGCGCGGTGCTATCTCCTTTTCATTTTGGGAGGGGGGTCCGCCAGGGGTGCCCTATGTCGGGCCAGTTGTATTCGGTCTGTGTGGAGCCGTTCCTGTGTCTTCTTCGGAGGAGGTTGACAGGCCTGGCCCTACCTGGCCCGCGGGTTGAGGTGATTCTATCGGCGTATGCCGATGACGTACTTCTTATGTTCACTGATCCTGGTGACCTGCGGAGGATGCGTGACTGCCAGGAGATATTCTCGGCTGCATCTTCTGCTAGGATTAACTGGAGTAAGTGCTCTGGACTTTTGGTGGGTCAGTGGCGGGTAGACTCCCTGCCGGAGGAGATGGCATTGTATGCGTGGAGTACCACGCACCTCCTCTATCTGGGGGTGTACCTGAGTCCCACTGAGGATGTTTGGCCGGCAAACTGGCAAGAGTTGGAGACGAAGGTGGTTGCTCGGCTGGGGCGCTGGTCAGGCCTGCTTGGAGTTCTCTCCTTTCGGGGGAGGGTGCTGGTCATAAATCAGCTGGTGGCCTCTATGTTATGGTACCGGCTGGCTACTCTTGTCCCGCCCTCTATATTTGTAACTGCTATACAGAAGAAGCTGGTGGATTTCTTTTGGGGAAATAGGAAGCATTGGATTTCCGCGGCGGTCCTGAGTCTTCCGTTAGAGGAGGGCGGCCAGTCCTTGGTGTGCGTGCGCACCCAGGTGGCGGCTCTCCGTCTCAGGACTCTGCGGAGATACATGTATGTAGAGAACCCTCCCAGATGGCACGCTCTGGCCACGTATTTTTTTCGTCAGGGTCGTTGCCTAAGGGGGGTCTCGCGGCTCCCGGTGGCGGGTGTCAGTCGACCCGCTCTAAGGGGCTTGCCTGTTTTCTATAGGGATGTGTTAAGAGTGGGGAATTTGGTGGTGTTCAGCCAGAGTGTTGTTCCACGAGGAGAGGGGGATGTTGTGGCTGCGGGTGTGGCTGGTCCTCATCCTGTCATGGTGGTTGTCGAGGAGAGGCGCGAGCCTAGAGTGGTTCAGATAGAGCTTACCCCTGCTCCGTCAGATCTGCTCATCGGGCCTAGGCTTCGGGATATTTCTCGGCCTCCGGCTCCGCATAATCTGAGCTGCCTTTCTGAGATGACCAGCATGCCATTTTGTGATGCAAGGAGACGCGCACTGTACAGGATGCTCCTGCACATTCTGAACCACCGTGCCTTCGTCTCCCGTCCTGACTCACCATGGAGGACGGTGTTACCATCCGAAGGCGGCGGGGGGCCCCAGTGGGGGTCCTTCTATAAGGGAGTTGTACCCCTTTATATTGGGGACCTGGGGTGGAGAGTGCTGCATGGAGCGGTGGTTTGTAATAAACTTTTGAGTCGGTTCACGGGCTCGTCTGCCGCATGTATTTTCTGCGGAGAGGAGGAGACCGTATTCCATGTGTATGTGGAGTGTGTGAGGTTACTGCCCCTGTACCAATATCTGAAGGGGTTGTTCCTCAAGTTCTGGCTGCATTTTAGCCCCACAATCCTGGTGTTTGGACACAAGGCGGGGAGTGGGGAGAGCCGAGTGTGGGGGGGGGACTTACCTGTCGGTTTGCTCCTTGGCCTGGCCAAGATGGCCATTCGTGGGTCCAGGCAGCGGGCGGTCGACGGTCTGGCGAGAGTCGGTTGCCTGCCCCTCTTTCGGGCCTACGTCCGTGCACGTGTGTCCCTGGAGAGGGAACACGCGGTGTTCACGGGGACTCTGGAGGCCTTCCGTCAGCGCTGGTCGCCGCGTGGGGTTGAGGCGATTATAAATGAATGTACTGCTGTACTACAATGATCTGTTCATTATAGTGTGATTTTTGATTGTGTTTTGATGTGTTGTATTTTATGATTTGTGTTGAATAAAGTTTTTGAAATGGAAAAAAAAAAAAAAAAAAAGAGAGAGAGAGAGAGGGAACACGCGGTGTTCACGGGGACTCTGGAGGCCTTCCGTCAGCGCTGGTCGCCGCGTGGGGTTGAGGCGATTATAAATGAATGTACTGCTGTACTACAATGATCTGTTCATTATAGTGTGATTTTTGATTGTGTTTTGATGTGTTGTATTTTATGATTTGTGTTGAATAAAGTTTTTGAAATGAAAAAAAAAAAAAAAAAAGAGAGAGAGAGAGGGAACACGCGGTGTTCACGGGGACTCTGGAGGCCTTCCGTCAGCGCTGGTCGCCGCGTGGGGTTGAGGCGATTATAAATGAATGTACTGCTGTACTACAATGATCTGTTCATTATAGTGTGATTTTTGATTGTGTTTTGATGTGTTGTATTTTATGATTTGTGTTGAATAAAGTTTTTGAAATGAGAAAAAAAGAAAAAAAAAAAAAAAAAAGAGAGAGAGAGAGAGGGAACACGCGGTGTTCACGGGGACTCTGGAGGCCTTCCGTCAGCGCTGGTCGCCGCGTGGGGTTGAGGCGATTATAAATGAATGTACTGCTGTACTACAATGATCTGTTCATTATAGTGTGATTTTTGATTGTGTTTTGATGTGTTGTATTTTATGATTTGTGTTGAATAAAGTTTTTGAAATGAAAAAAAAAAAAAGAAAAGGGAACACGCGGTGTTCACGGGGACTCTGGAGGCCTTCCGTCAGCGCTGGTCGCCGCGTGGGGTTGAGGCGATTATAAATGAATGTACTGCTGTACTACAATGATCTGTTCATTATAGTGTGATTTTTGATTGTGTTTGGATGTGTTGTATTTTATGATTTGTGTTGAATAAAGTTTTTGAAATGAAAAAAAAAAAAAAAAAAAAAGAGAGAGAGAGAGGGAACACGCGGTGTTCACGGGGACTCTGGAGGCCTTCCGTCAGCGCTGGTCGCCGCGTGGGGTTGAGGCGATTATAAATGAATGTACTGCTGTACTACAATGATCTGTTCATTATAGTGTGATTTTTGATTGTGTTTTGATGTGTTGTATTTTATGATTTGTGTTGAATAAAGTTTTTGAAATGAGAAAAAAAGAAAAAAAAAAAAAAAAAAAAGAGCGAGAGAGAGAGGTCGTGTTTTCTTCTCAGCTCTGCAGTTGAGAAGGATTGGAGCAGCCTTTCCAGGATTTTGCCGTTGGAGAGGGCACAGACCCAGGGGGGCTTCATAGTTCAACTTATTGTTGGGCTGTTGAAGCTTTTCTCTGGTCTGGGGAGCCTCCATCTGTGTGAAGATTCCTGAGTTTCTCCACATTGTCGAGGGTGCGGTTGGCGTTGGCGGATTGCCAAGAGTGCCTGTGATCTCAGTGGGTTGAAGTTGTGCGGTGTCTTTGTCGTTTTTGGCACCGCTTCTCTGCCCTAAAGTCATTTTGCTCAGTGCGGCTGCCTGGCTTAATGTGAAGAAGGTACTTTTGCGTCCAGCGCGACTGGGATCGAGTTTCCCGTAAGCTGCTCTTGGCTGTGGACGAACCTGGGGACTTTCCTGCTTCTGCTGGAGGTTTCTGTTTTCTGCTGCCTGTCTTTGACTGTGACTGTCTCTGGGACTTAACTTGGAGCTGTGCTGCTGAGGGGCTTGGAGCTGGTTTGTGCCTCTGTGAGGATGGCGATGGAAGGGGCGCGGCCGAAGGTCCGGACCTACGCAGCGACGGCATCAGTGGCGGGTGCGAGGCCATCTGAGCTTGAGCCTCATGTTGACTTGGATGGGGACAGTTTTGGTATTTCTGTTCAAACTGGGCCTATGATGTCGAGGGGGGTAATTACGAAGGCCATGAATGAACTTCTTGGGAGGGGGGCTATTGTCTCTTCTGAGCTCGAACGGGGAAAGGTGGAGATGATACTTAAGACCCGGGAGTGTGTGGCCCGAGCGTTGGAGGAGGGGATCTCAGTGGGGGGGGTCCACGTACAGGTGGATCCGTGGGTATCCAGGGTGAGACCGGTTCTCCTGCGGAGCTGCCCCACTTATTTTTCGGATGCAGTGCTTATTCCACACCTGTCCAAGTTCGGGGAGGTGCGGTCTAAATGTTTTCGTCTCTTGCATCCCGGGGGGGACCCGGAGGAAAAAGGGGTCTTCAGTTTCAAGAGGAGGGTGTTCATGAAGGTGGGTGAGGGGGATGGTGCCGAGGGGAGTTTTGAGGTGGTGCATAAGGGTGTCCCCAGAACCATGCGTTGGAGTTGGGGAAAGGCACGGTGTCATGCGTGCGGCGAATTTGGACATCTCCGTAGGGAGTGACTTTTTCGCGGGGGCACTGCTAGAGGTTCTAGTGCAGTGGCCCAGGAAAGCACTGCTGGCCCATCTGGGGTGGCTTGTCAAACCTCAGCGGCGCGGGGCGGTACTGCTGACCCGGCTAAGGTTGCCAGTTCTGCCTTGGTGACCTGGGGCGGCAGTGCTAAGCCTTCTGGATCCGTAGGTTCCGCTTTGGGGACCCTGGGCAGTGAGAGCCCACGCCCCCCACGTCTTGCGCCTGTGGCGGCGGATGGAGGTGGGGCGCAGGAGGAGGGGAGTGTTGAGGGGGGGTTTTGGGAGAAGCAGGGGAAGCACAACAAGAAGAAGGAGAGGGATTGGGCCGCCCGAGCGAAGAAAGTGCAATCGGGTGAGTTTAGCTCCAGTGTGGTGCAGACTGCACCTGCTGGGGCCCAGGGGGGAGTTGCGGTGGTTCGGAAGGGGGTAAAGAAGCCTAAACGGGTGGGTGGCAAAGTGGATGGGGGTAATGTGGGGGCGGATGACCCTTCCCTTATAGAGGTTACCGCACCTCCGCATGTGAGTGGGACTAAAAGGAGGCATCTGCCTGGTGAAGATGAGGAAGGGCGTGGGTCCAGAGCGAAGGGGATGTCTTTCTCCGGGCTTTCCACCACTGAGGTGGCTGAAAGTGGTCTTGACCCGGTGTCTTCTGGGTCGGTGGTTGGGCCTTCTCTTCATGGATCTACAGCGGGTGTCACAGGTCTGGGTGCTGAAGTTGATTCCGGTGGAGTTGTGTCCTCTGGGCGGGAGTTTGTCCCTTCATCTCAGGGGCCCTCTGAGGGAGTTATCTCATCGGGTGTTGGGGTTAGCTCCCTTGGGTGTGTGCCCTCTGGGTCAGACGAGGTCCCCTCGTTTCAGAGGCCTACTGAGGGTGTTAGCACGCTAGTTGACGTGGTTGGCTCCCCTGGTTGTGTGCCCCCTGTGACGGGGGATGAGCAGAGTCAGCCCGAGGGGGGAGGTTCGGGGGTATTGTCGTTCAAGTCTGTGCTCCATATCAGTGCCAGCGGAGGTGCTGGGGGGGCGTGAGGCCTCACCGGATGAGTTGTCTGGGGAGAGTTTAATAGCAGGTGGTGATTCTCTGGGTGATGCCTGTGGAGAGGGCACTCTAGATGATGTGGAGGTCGGGGCTGTTTTGGGTCGTGACCCTCAGTGCACCGCAGGCCCTGGGGATGCCTCTTGTTTTTGCTTCCCCAGGCCCAGACGTGGAGGGTGATGGTAGCGTGTAGGAGCCCAGCCATTCAGTGGGCTGCGTGTTTCAGTCAGGGGTGTGGGGACCCTTCCCCGGCATTGATCCTGGGGGTGGTGTCGTGGCAGAGGAGGGGGAGAGTGACGGGGCCAGTGTGTGCAGTGAGGATAGCGATTTGTCAGACAGTTCTGGTCTTTTTGAGCTTGTTGATTCAGGTGCGAGTGGGTTGGCTGCGCGCCCAGGCTCCAAGGCCGTGTCTCAGGCAAGTGTTATCCTTGAGGTGCGAGAGTTCCTAAAAACAAGCCGTTCCAGCAGAACCAGAAAGGTTGCTGCTCAAAGACGGTGGGGGGACTGGCCAGCTTTGATTAAGAGTCTCGAGGCTATCCTTGGCAACAAGGATAGTGGTCTTCCTGACTCTGAGAAGAGACAGTTTGGGGTTTTTTTGGAGTTCCTCAGAGGAGGAGTTCTTGAGTCTACGCAGAGTGTGAGGATCTCAATCTAGTGTGCCTACACATTCACAGTAGTTACATTAAATTTAAATGGGAGTAGAGCGAGTTTTCGTAGATTTCAGCTCTTATCAGCCCTAAGAGAGGGGAAATTTGCGGTGTGTTTTCTGCAAGAGACACATACCGTTGTTAGTGACTAACCCACCTGGCGACTGGAGTGGGAAGGGGGGGTTTATATGAGCCATCTCAGCTCAAATTCGAGTGGGGTGGCTTTTCTGTTGGCTCCGAATTTTCTGCCAAGCGTTCTAAAAGTGGAGGAAGTGGTGCCAGGACGTTTGCTCCATCTGGCCGTGAGCCTGGATGGCATGCCGTTGCATTTCATTAACGTGTATGCCCCTAGCTCCGGCACGATGCAGGCCGGCCTACTTCAGGAGGTGAACGCTCTGTTGAGCACTATTGATAGGGGAGAGTGTGTCTTCCTTGGTGGGGACTTTAATTGCACACTTGAGGTGCGGGACCGTTCTGGTACTCAGTGTGCGCCTGCTGTAGCAAAGAAGCTGAGAGGGTTGATTGACTCCTTTGAGTTGGTTGATGCTTGGAGGGACCTTCACCCGGATTCCACTGCTTTTTCGCGGAGGTCTGAGGGTGGTGGTTCCTGCATTGATCGTTTTTATATTTCCCGTGCGTTTGTTTCCCATGTCTCAGCGGCCTCAATGCGGCTGGTGCCGTGCTCGGACCACTGTCTGGTGCGTGCGGATTTTAATCCAGCGTGCGCTCGGGCTGGGTCTTCAACAACTTCAACAACTACTGGCACTTCAACAACAGGATGCTGGAAGATCGGTGAGTCATTCAGTCGGTTTTGGGTGAAGTGGAGAGAGAGGCAGAGGTGCTTCTCTTCCCTTAGGCAGTGGTGGGATGTGGGGAAAGCTCACATCCGTCTCTTTTGCAAGGAATATACGCGGGGGTCGACTGGAAGGGGGACTCAGCGGTCGAGAAGCTTGAGAGGGAGATACTGGACGCTGAGGCTCGCCTGGGTCAGTTTGGTGAAGACTGCAGCGAATGGGGAGAGTTTCAGAGGAAGAAGGAGGTTTTGAGGAGCCTGCTGCTTGAGCGGTCCCGAGGCGCATACGTGAGGTCTCGGGTCCAGATGCTGCATGATCTGGACCGAGCGTCGCCTTTCCTTTTCTCTCTGGAGAAGGGGCGGGGAGCTCGAAAACAGCTCGTGGAGTTGCTTGCAGATGACGGCTCCTCTGTCACTGATCCAGAGAGGATCAATGCCTTGGTTAGGTCCTTTTATGGGTCCCTGGTCTCTGCGGATGGATTCAGCGTGGAGGCTCAGCAAGATCTGTGGGAGGGTCTACGGACTGTAGATAGGGAGGTGGCTGATCTTCTTGATGGCCCCTTATCTTTGGAGGAGTTGACGCGCCTTGCATCAGCTCAGGAGGGGTAAGTCCCCCGGGCTGGATGGGTTGACGGTGGAGTTTGTTAGAGCTTTCTGGGATATCCTAGGGGTTGACTACATGTTGGTTCTGGGGGAGAGCCTGGCGACCGGGGAGATGCCTCTCTCGTGGCGTAGGACAGTTTGTTGTCTTGCTGCCTAAGAAGGGCGAACTCCGTTTGTTGAAGAACTGGCGTCCAGTCTCTCTCCTATGCACAGAATATAAAATTTTTGCACGGGCAATGGCTAATCGCCTGGGTTCCGTGCTGCATCAATTGATTCATCCTGACCAATCTTACACAGTCCCTGGCCGGTCCATCCAGGATAACATCCACCTGGTTAGGGACCTGATTCATTTAGTCCAGGGTACTGGTGAGTCAGCTGCTTTTCTGTCTCTTGATCAGGAGAAGGCTTTTGATAGGGTTGAGCATGAATACCTATTTGGGACGTTGCAAGCGTTTGGGTTTGGACCGCTTTTCGTGGCCCGGGTCCGGCTTTTGTACGCTGCTGCGGAGTGCCTTGTGAAGGTTAATGGCGCGGTGCTATCTCCTTTTCATTTTGGGAGGGGGGTCCGCCAGGGGTGCCCTATGTCGGGCCAGTTGTACTCGGTCTGTGTAGAGCCGTTCCTGTGTCTTCTTCGGAGGAGGTTGACAGGCCTGGCCCTACCTGGCCCGCGGGTTGAGGTGATTCTATCGGCGTATGCCGATGACGTACTTCTTATGTTCACTGATCCTGGTGACCTGCGGAGAATGCGTGACTGCCAGGAGATTTTCTCGGCTGCATCTTCTGCTAGGATTAACTGGAGTAAGTGCTCTGGACTTTTAGTGGGTCAGTGGCAGGTAGACTCCCTGCCAGAGGAGATGGCATTGTATGCGTGGAGCACCACGCACCTCCTCTATCTGGGGGTGTACCTGAGCCCCACTGAGGATGCTTGGCCGGCAAACTGGCAGGAGTTGGAGACGAAAGTGGTTGCCCGGCTGGGGCGCTGGTCAGGCCTGCTTGGAGTTCTCTCCTTTCGGGGGAGGGTGCTGGTTATAAACCAGCTGGTGGCCTCCATGTTATGGTACCGGCTGGCTACTCTTGTCCCACCCTCTATATTTGTAACTGCTTTACAGAAGAAGCTGGTAGATTTCTTTTGGGGAAATAGGAAGCATTGGATTTCCGCTGCGGTCCTGAGTCTCCCGTTAGAGGAGGGCGGCCAGTCCTTGGTATGCGTGCGTACCCAGGTGGCGGCTCTCCGTCTCAGGACTCTGCGGAGATACATGTATGTAGAGAACCCTCCCAGATGGCACGCTCTGGCTACGTATTTTTTCCGTCAGGGTCGTTGCCTAAGGGGGGCCTCGCGGCTCCCGGTGGCGGGCATCAGTCGACCCGCTCTAAGGGGCTTGCCTGTCTTCTACAGGGATGTGCTCAGAGTGAGGAATTTGGCTGTTTTCAGCAAGAGTGTTGTTCCACGAGGAGAGGGGGATGTTGTGGCTGCGGGTGTGGCTGGTCATGGTGGGTGTCGAGGAGAGGCGCGAGCCTAGAGTGGTTCAGATAGAGCTTACCCCCGCTCCGTCAGATCTGCTCATCGGGCCTAGGCTCCGGGATATTTCTCGGCCTCCGGCTCCACATAATCTGAGCTGCCTTTCTGAGATGACCAGTATGCCATTTCTTGAGGCGAAGAGACGCGCACTGTATAGGATGCTCCTGCACATTCTGAACCACGGTGCCTTCATCTCCCGTCCTGACTCACCATGGAGGACGGTGTTACCATCCGAAGGCTGGGGGGGTCCCCAGTGGGGGTCCTTCTATAAGGGAGTTGTACCCCTTGATATTGGGGACCTGGGGTGGAGAGTGTTGCATGGAGCGGTGGTTTGTAATAACTTTTGAGTCGGTTCACGGGCTCGTCTGCCGCATGTATTTTCTGCGGAGAGGAGGAGAACGTGTTCCATGTGTGTATGGAGTGTGAGAGGTTACTGCCCCTGTACCAATATCTGAAGGGGTTGTTCCTCAAGTTTTGGCTGCATTTTAGCCCCACAATCCTGGTGTTCGGACACAAGGCAGGGAGTGGGGAGAGCCGAGTGTGGGGGGGGGGGGGACTTACCTGTCGGTTTGCTCCTCGGCCTGGCTAAGATGGCCATTCGCGGGTCCAGGCAGCAGGCGGTCGACGGTCAGGCGAGAGTCGGCTGCCTGCCCCTCTTTCGGGCCTACGTCCATGCACGTGTGTCCCTGGAGAGGGAACACGCGGTGTCCATGGGGACGCTGGAGGCCTTCCGTAAACGCTGGTCACCGCGTGGGGTTGAGGCTATTATAAATAATGAATGTACTGTTGTACTACAATGATCTGTTCGTTATAGTGTGATTTTGATTATGTTTTGTTGTGTTGTATTTTATGATTGTGTTGAATAAAGTTGTTGAAATGAAAAAAAAGAGAGAGAGAGAGAGGGGGGTCGTGTTTTCTTCTCAGCTCTGCATTTGAGAAGGATTGAAGCAGCCTTTCAATGATTTTGCCGTCAGAGAGGGCACAGACGCAGGGGGGCTTCATAGTTTAACTTATCGTTGGGCTGTTGAAGCTTTCCTCTGGTCTGGGAAGCCTCCACCAGTGTGAAAAGAAAAAAAAAAAAGAGAGAGGGGGGGAGAGAGAGAGAGAGAGAGAGCGTGGGGGGGGAGAGAGAAGCGGTTTCTGACTTGGGGAATCCCACAGCTGCAATGGGCGCGCAGGGCTTCACGAGCTGCGCTACCGGTCATGAGAAGCTTCAGTGCGTGATCCAATAGCGGAACAGAGCTATAGAATATTTCTTACCTTTTGGACAGAAATTTTTAAGATAATTTTGAATGTTGTTAATACAAATTTGCTTCCTGACTCAAAATTAATAATATTAGGAATACTAGAAACAGATCAATTAATAACAATAAATCAAATAATTTTTATTGATTACAGTTTAATAATTGGGAAAAAACTAATATTGAAATTTTGGAAAGGTCCCACATCCCCCACAATCAAAATGTGGATCACTGAAATGTCGGAGACACTTCATCTGGAAAGATTAAGACTTGTCCTTCTGGGCAAGTTGGATCAATTCAGAGGGATATGGTCTCCATTTATTGAATATTTAAAGGGTCAAAGTGGTTCGGTGCGTGAACCTGACTGATGCATGAACGAAGAAATAGATGAAGATTTACATATAATAACCCATGGATATATCTTCAATGATGTACAAACTGCTTAATACTTCATTCATCTTTCTGAATCTCTATCTTTATTCAATTTCTCTCTTTCATTTCCAATCTATAATAAAAATGAAAAACTCATAGAAGTACAAATTACAAATAATTGTTAATATTAATAATATTAAGAATGTATATGACATGTATATAATTATCTTGATATGTACTTCTAATAAAAAATATTTAACAAAAAAAAAAGAATATTTCTTCTGCAGAATTTATGAGTAGATTCAGCGCGTGAGCAATCGCTGCCTTGAGATCTGTAGAACAAAGAAGCTATAGCGGAACGGAGCTGTAGAACGTTTGTTCTGCAGAACTTTCTCGATCTTTCTGCGCCTTTAATCCGCGGCAGGGGGGCGGGGCCTGGAGGCAGGTGGGCGTGGATTGGAGGGCATGTGGGCACAGTGACGCCAGCAGCTGGCAAGCGCCATTTATATTTTAAAAATTTAGTTTTGTGACTTAAAAATCTGGGGAAATAATTGAACAAGGAGTTGATTTCTGAACTCATAAGTTAAATCCCTACGCGTTTTATGCATCTGGTTTTCGAGGATGGGGGGGTGGGGCGGCATGCAGCGTCTCACACACACTAACCACCCCCACACACACACACTAACTACCCCCCTTGATGTTATATTAATATTATTGATTTGTTCCTTTTACCCCATAACCGCCCTATCCACTGACGCATAGCCCCCACCTCCCAGGCGCGTCTAGAGAGAGGGGGGGGGGGGCATAGAGAGTGAGGGCAGAGAGAGAATGGGGAGAGACAGAGACAGAATGGCAGGAGACAGATGGAGGGGGGGGAAGGGGAGAGAGATGGGGAGAGAGAGGGGAGGGGGTGGGAAGGGAGGGGGAGAGGTGGGGGGAAGGGAGGTGGTGGGAAGGGGGGAGGGGTTGGATGGGTGTGAAGGGGGAAGGGGGTTTTAGGGGAGGGAGAGTGGGGGAGGGGAGGGAGCTGGGGGAGGAAGGAGGAGGGGGAGGAGACGATTGTGTATAGGATCTTTGGTAGAGAGCAGAGAGGAAGGAAGGAGAGGGGAGGAGGCGAGTAGAGAAGGGGGGGGGGGAGCCGGGCTGCTAAATGAAGAGGGAGAGAGAGAACCGGCTTCTGACTCTGGAAACCCACAACTGGAATGAGCGCGCGGGGCTTCACGATCTGCGCCAACAGTGATGAGATGTTTAAGCGCGTGATCCTATAGCGGAGAGGAGTAGATTCAGAGTGTGAGGAGTCGCTGCCCAGAGATCTGTAGAACAAAGAAGCTATAGCGGAACAGAACTGTAGAATCTTTGTTCTGCAGAACTTTCTCGATCTTTCTGCGCATTTTAATCCACAACGGCGGGGGGGGGGGGGGGGGGGGGGGCAGGAGGCAGGTGGGCCTGGATTGGTGGGCATTGTGACGTCAGCAGCTGGTGAGCGGTGTTTATATTTTTAAAATTGAGTTTTGTGATAAATTTTATTCAAACTCTGGGGAAATAATTGACCAAGGAGTGGATTTCTGAACTCGAAATCGAAATTCTGAAAGTTAAATCGAAATTGTAAAAATCTCTGGTTTTCTAGGAGTTACGTTACACACACACGTGTGGTTGAGGGGGGGGGGGGGGCGGCATGCGGCGACACACACACTAACTACCTCCCACACACACGCTAACTAACCCCCTTGATATTATATTAATATTATTAATTTGCTCCTTTTACCCCCGCCCTATCCACTGACGCATAGCAACCAACTCGCAGGCGCATCTAGAGAGGGAGGGGGGGTAGCGAGTGAGAGCAGAGAGAGAATGGGGACAGAGAGAAAGGGGCAGAGATAGAAGGGCAAGAGACAGAGTGAGATGGGGTGGAGGGGAGGAGGAGAGGGAGGGTGGGTGAGGGGGGGTGGGTGGGGGAGGATAGGTGAGAGAAATGGGCAGAGAGAGAGATGGGAGGAGAGAGCGGGGAAGGGAGAGGGAGGGGAGGGAGAGGGGAGGGAGAGGGGGGAAGGATGGGAGGGGAAGGAGAGTGTGGAGGGGGATTGGGTTGACGTAACTCGGCCTCGCAACGCCCGCAGCCGTTGATAACAGCCAGCTGACAACAGCCTTTTAAAGTCGCTAAGGCAAGACGCGTTCGCCCAAGAGCGAGCGTTGACAGCAAAGGAGCACCGGCTTCTGACTCTCTGGAAACCCACAGCTGGAATGAGCGCGCAGGGGATGGAAGGGGTGCGCAGGTGGGCGGGGCTCTGCGAGCTGCGCCGGCTGTGAGGAGAAAGTTCAGCACGTGAGGAGTTGCTGCCCCGAGATCTGAAGAACAAAAAAGCTATAGCGGAATGCAGCTGTAGAATCTTTGATCTGGAGAACTTTCTCGATCTTTCTGCGCCTTTAATCCACAGTGGTGGGGGGGCGGGGCTGGGATGCATGCACTCTTTAATATTTATAACGCAAAGTTAAATGAGAAACAATTCAATTAAAAACAAATAAAGAAATTAACAATGAAATTCAATCAAATGTTAATGTGAAAAAAATAATATTTTAAATGAAATGCACTCTTTAAGAATTATAAATTAAATGGAGACAGAAAGATAAATTGCCTCAAAATGATGTCTTACTGGCAAACAAACGACTGAAAAATTAAAATGAGCTTTCTATGACAATTAACTATGGAAGCAGATTCTTATCTGGAGACAAATGGAAATCCGGACTTTGTTCTTCAGAAACCAAGTCAGAATGATGGTTGGTGAAGAATTCGAAAAACAGCTGAGCGTTCATATGCTGCACGCGTCCCACGCACCAAAGCTGTTGGGGGGGGGAGGAGCGCGTGTCGTCACACACAGCGGGTCCTTTGTAAGTTCTAAAGAAGGAACTGCAGATGCTGGAGAATCGAGGGTTACACAAAAAGCTGGAGAAACTCAGCGGGTGCAGCAGCATCTAAGGAGCGAAGGAGATAGGCGACGTTTCGGGTCGAGACCCTTCTTCTCGACCCGAAACGTCGCCTATCTCCTTCGCTCCTTAGATGCTGCTGCACCCGCTGAGTTTCTCCAGCTTTTTGTGTAACCCTCCTTTGTAAGTTCGTCTGGGGGGAGGGGCGTGTGTTGTCACACACACTAACCGTGCCTGCCCCCAGAGTCACACACACTAAGCGGGGAAGGGGGAGACAATTGGAAGAGTAGGGAGGGAGGGGGAGAGGGGTAGGGGGAAAGAGGGAAGGGGGAGAGGGGTAGGGGGAAAGAGGGAAGGGGGGTCGGGAAGAGAGGGAGGGATGGGGTGGGAGGAGGAGGGGGGAGGGGTGGGGGAGGAGAGAGGGATGGGGAAGGGTGAGAGAAGTGTCGGGGAGAGATGGGGAGGAGTGAGATGGGGTAGGGGAGGGAGGGGGAAGAGTGTGGAGGGAGGGGGAGAGGGGTGGGGGGAGAGAGGGGAAAGAGTGGGGTGGTAGTGAGGGAGGGGGAGGGGTAGGAGGCAGGTGGGCCTGGATTGGTGGGCATTGTGACGTCAGCAGCTGGTGAGCGGTGTTTATATTTTTAAAATTGAGTTTTGTGATAAATTTTATTCAAACTCTGGGGAAATAATTGACCAAGGAGTGGATTTCTGAACTCGAAATCGAAATTCTGAAAGTTAAATCGAAATTGTAAAAATCTCTGGTTTTCTAGGAGTTACGTTACACACACACGTGTGGTTGAGGGGGGGGGGGGGGCGGCATGCGGCGACACACACACTAACTACCTCCCACACACACGCTAACTAACCCCCTTGATATTATATTAATATTATTAATTTGCTCCTTTTACCCCATAACCGCCCTATCCACTGACGCATAGCAACCAACTCGCAGGCGCATCTAGAGAGGGAGGGGGGGGTAGCGAGTGAGAGCAGAGAGAGAATGGGGACAGAGAGAAAGGGGCAGAGATAGAAGGGCAAGAGACAGAGTGAGATGGGGTGGAGGGGAGGAGGAGAGGGAGGGTGGGTGAGGGGGGGTGGGTGGGGGAGGATAGGTGAGAGAAATGGGCAGAGAGAGAGATGGGAGGAGAGAGCGGGGAAGGGAGAGGGAGGGGAGGGAGAGGGGAGGGAGAGGGGGGAAGGATGGGAGGGGAAGGAGAGTGTGGAGGGGGATTGGGTTGACGTAACTCGGCCTCGCAACGCCCGCAGCCGTTGATAACAGCCAGCTGACAACAGCCTTTTAAAGTCGCTAAGGCAAGACGCGTTCGCCCAAGAGCGAGCGTTGACAGCAAAGGAGCACCGGCTTCTGACTCTCTGGAAACCCACAGCTGGAATGAGCGCGCAGGGGATGGAAGGGGTGCGCAGGTGGGCGGGGCTCTGCGAGCTGCGCCGGCTGTGAGGAGAAAGTTCAGCACGTGAGGAGTTGCTGCCCCGAGATCTGAAGAACAAAAAAGCTATAGCGGAATGCAGCTGTAGAATCTTTGATCTGGAGAACTTTCTCGATCTTTCTGCGCCTTTAATCCACAGTGGTGGGGGGGCGGGGCTGGGATGCATGCACTCTTTAATATTTATAACGCAAAGTTAAATGAGAAACAATTCAATTAAAAACAAATAAAGAAATTAACAATGAAATTCAATCAAATGTTAATGTGAAAAAAATAATATTTTAAATGAAATGCACTCTTTAAGAATTATAAATTAAATGGAGACAGAAAGATAAATTGCCTCAAAATGATGTCTTACTGGCAAACAAACGACTGAAAAATTAAAATGAGCTTTCTATGACAATTAACTATGGAAGCAGATTCTTATCTGGAGACAAATGGAAATCCGGACTTTGTTCTTCAGAAACCAAGTCAGAATGATGGTTGGTGAAGAATTCGAAAAACAGCTGAGCGTTCATATGCTGCACGCGTCCCACGCACCAAAGCTGTTGGGGGGGGGAGGAGCGCGTGTCGTCACACACAGCGGGTCCTTTGTAAGTTCTAAAGAAGGAACTGCAGATGCTGGAGAATCGAGGGTTACACAAAAAGCTGGAGAAACTCAGCGGGTGCAGCAGCATCTAAGGAGCGAAGGAGATAGGCGACGTTTCGGGTCGAGACCCTTCTTCTCGACCCGAAACGTCGCCTATCTCCTTCGCTCCTTAGATGCTGCTGCACCCGCTGAGTTTCTCCAGCTTTTTGTGTAACCCTCCTTTGTAAGTTCGTCTGGGGGGAGGGGCGTGTGTTGTCACACACACTAACCGTGCCTGCCCCCAGAGTCACACACACTAAGCGGGGAAGGGGGAGACAATTGGAAGAGTAGGGAGGGAGGGGGAGAGGGGTAGGGGGAAAGAGGGAAGGGGGAGAGGGGTAGGGGGAAAGAGGGAAGGGGGGTCGGGAAGAGAGGGAGGGATGGGGTGGGAGGAGGAGGGGGGAGGGGTGGGGGAGGAGAGAGGGATGGGGAAGGGTGAGAGAAGTGTCGGGGAGAGATGGGGAGGAGTGAGATGGGGTAGGGGAGGGAGGGGGAAGAGTGTGGAGGGAGGGGGAGAGGGGTGGGGGGAGAGAGGGGAAAGAGTGGGGTGGTAGTGAGGGAGGGGGAGGGGTAGGGGCAGTCCATCTATTCCCCACTCCCTATCACCCCCAATCCTCTTTCTCTATTCCCACACACATGATCAAGCGCTTCCACACTTTTTAAAAATGGATTTTTAATGGGGTTTTTTTAAGCAGTTTAAAAAAATTACTTGTCTAATGTAAATTATAGATATGCAATGAAAACCTGAAAATGAAATAAAATTATCACTTGTCTAAAACAGCAGATGATATATGTGCAAGGTTTTTAAACGTAATTATCTGTTCAATATGAATTAAATTGAAAATAAAGATAATATTTGATAACACGGCTGTGGAAATCGGCAAAGAAAAAAGCAATCTCTTCAAAGTGGAGTCCTTTGAATAAAGAGAGAATATTAAAAAAACGGGAAATGTATGTTAATTTGGTGGAGCAAATAACGGAGAACTTAATAAAAAGAATTGTTCAAATATAAATAAATATTGAAAACATCGTCTACGTTTACCTTTTGAAAAAAGTGTAAATCGATATAATAAGATTTTCAAAACAAAAGTGTCAAATGAAAAATGAAAAAACGGCAGAAATCCAACGTTTAGATCGATCGCTGTCGAGAAACGAAGTCCGAATGACCGTTGGGGAAGAATGTTCTTGGAAAGGTTTCCAAGGCAACGCGAGCTGGCAATGTCCCCCCAGTCACATGTCAACACAGGCTGCGGGGGGAGGGGCCGGGGCTGGGGCAACGTAAATGAGATCCGTTCCGATTGGACATATGTGAGCTTTGGGCATTGTGACATTGCATGATGGAATGTTTACCAACATTCTATGGGTGAGAGCAGTTTGTAACGACGTCCAAACGTGATGGGGAGTGCCATTGGGAGAGCGCGAGCGTAATGTCTGGCCCGGTGGGAAAAACGGCGGCGTCCGAGGGTCCTGTTTCGGTGGAGCGCGACATCAAAGGGCGGAGACGCGGCAGACGGTTGTCGGCAGCCGGCTGCACAGTTTTAATATATATATATATGACATGATATGATATGAGATGTTACATTTTGGGGCAAATCTGAAGGTTTAAGTTATTCTGGCATGTCCATGCAACTAAATCATATACACAAATTGTGTATAGAGCCATACAGCGAATGTAGAAAGATAAAGAGACAAATGAAATAATGCAAAAAGTAATTCTTGGTACAATCAAAATTAGAAAAAAACTCAAGTTCAAATGTTTTCTTACTAATGCATAGTACTGAAACAACAAGGTGCCCACAGTTGATGCTGAACTGTGACAGAAGTGAGATTTATCTTTTCCCGATATGCCAGCATTCACTTGTTTCCAAAGATGTTCAGTTAATAAGGACAAGGCTCTGCATTATGGCTGGGCACAAATGAGCCTCACTTACAAAACTGACTTTGACAACCAGCTAGGACATAGCCACAGGCTTTGTCAACTGCCTAACCTGATGACTACGTTCTTGATGAAAGTCTGAGATCCTGAAATTATCAAACATATTTGGAACCCATTGAAGGTCAAATTAATCATTGCACTACTTATAACACTTTTAAAAATTCCATGGAAATTGGGAGGCATCCAATTTTATCATTTTCCCTTATAGCTAGGTCTGCAATATGGCCAGTCCCTCTCAGCAAATATATGAAAACTAATTGGTCTATTAAACTCCAGCCTAAAACCCCTGATTGCCAAAACGATCAACAGCTTTGAACATACATGATAAAGGCTCCCTGACATTCACACATATTGAAAACCTAGTTAAAACCAATTCACTTTAGTTTGTCCCGCAGTAATACTCAAATGCTAGTTTAATTTTAAAAAATATTAGAAAGTACTTAATTTAAAGTATTAAAAACAGTTAACTCAGATAATTGTATTAAATGTAAATTACCTGAAACACATCATTCATCACCTTCCATGAAATGAATGAGGTCACTGACTCCATCGAGGAGATTTATCAGCATAGATACTGGGAAACTGGAAGATATTTAGCTTCCAGATGATTACAAAAGGAGCTGCCAGCATATCTTAGGAAAATGTGGACCTGTTATTCCTGCATCTAGTCTAATTTGGTGTAGGTTCAACATACAAAATCACCATCCTAGGTGGTGAACTGTAACAAGTTCAAGCTTTGTCACTGGCACCCATGAGAAGAGGAAGAGTGGAACTTCCATATTTGTGTAGAAATACTACACTTGTTGGTGCATATATGAAGAGACATGAGGTGGTCAATGCTGAGTAGTTTAAATCTCACAGTGAGCTCCTATCCTTTATGTTATCAGAACAAAATGAGCCACATTGAGCTGACTGACTGACACCATTTCCGCAGGGTACCATCAGCTTTCACATGGTTACCATTTAGTATGCTTGCACTTTCACATATACTCAGCCAGACAGAGGTCTGAAAAGTACTGGAAGTCAGGTCATTGTGTACAGCTCCTGTCCTAGGATTCAAAGTCAAGTCAAGTCAAAAGAGTTTATTGTCTTGTGTCCCTGACAGGACAATGAAAATCTTTCTTTGCATAGCACAACAGGACATAGAAGGCATTGACTACAAATGTTCATGGCAGATGTTCATGGATTCATGGCAGAACACCCAAGGATTCATGGCAGAACACCAACATGAAATGTGTTCAGATGGACTTCATATCCAGCCCTCAATTGTCATTTGAAAAGGGTGTGGTGATCCTATTACTCAACCGAGTTACTTCATAAAGTTATACAGCACGGACACAGGCACTTTGGTCCAACATCTCCGTGCCAACCAAGATGCCCCATCTACGCTAATCCCACCTGCCTGCATTTGGCCCATATCCCTCTAAACCAGTGCTTCTTAAACTGGTGAATGGTTCACCCAAGGGCGAATGAAATTATTTTGGGGTGAATGAAACTAGAGGGGTGAATGAAGGGTGAATGACTTAATTTATTCAGATGTTTATATATTGTTTTCTATATTTTAAAAAGGCATTGCCTTTAAAGTGGTTAGTAAGCTCTTATTGGTTTTAATGGCAGTGGAGATGGAAATTTGATTTTTTTTTTCTCTCTACCTCTGGTTTTCTCATTTCAAAGTAGCAGGATATTTCCCAAATTTACTGTAATATAACCTTTTAGGGAAGACAAGACGAGCTAGTGGGATCATAAATTTATAATTGGCAACACTGTAGGATCTCCGTAGGCAACTGTTGAACTGGAACTTTACTTTGTGTTGTCAATTTAGCTACTTTTCTGCTAGAACTAGAATTCAATATATATATACTGTCCTTCAATCAACCAGCACTTATTTGCATCAAGCAACATGAATTCTAGCTATATTTTGAACTAGCTTTCCAAGAACAAAACTGTAGTAAGCAAAGCCCGAAAGGGTAGGATGGGGCTGAAGCCCAGTGTTTAGATGTTGGAATGGTTTTTTATCATTCTAATAGAATGATTTTTCAACTCCAGTGGTAATTATACTTTTGTTTCATTCCTAGTTGCCTTTACATAATTTTAGGATGTTCAAAAAGTTGAATAAAATAAACACTTAAGAAATTAGTTAATTTATGTTTTTTAATCATGTGACAAAATAATTTATATTAAAAACTATGCACAAGGGAGAATAAGACGGAAATTACCAAAAGACATAAGGAAATTTAGTCGAGGGTGAATGAAATTTTGTGATAAAGACTCAAGGGTGAATGACACTGAAATAGTTTAAGAAGCACTGATCTAAACCATTCCGATCCATGTACGTCTTTTAAATGTTTCATCTACAGCTTATCACCCTGGCAACCATGACCTCACCCGACAAGAGACACAGGGACACTGTATTTGTCCTATCCATTCCTTCCCTATCCCCTCTGCCATTTAAAACTAACGAAAGTTAGTTTTTATGTTAAATGTCACCCATTCCTTTTCTCCAGGACCTGTCCTGCTGAGTTACTCCAGCATTGTGTATCTATCTTCGCTGTAAACCAGCATCTGCAGTTCCTTCTTACACTAATTAATGTTCTCTCTTTCTCAGTTCTTCAGCCTAACATATCTCTTTTCCTTTTCACAGATTCTACCTGACCTGCTGAATGTTTCTGCCATTTTTCATTCTTATTTCAGATATTCTGTACCTGTGGTTTTTAATTTCCACTCCTGAAAAACAAGTTCAAAAAGGTGGGGACTGCAGGCTGTGCCCAGGCTGGTGGGCTGGCTCCAGCATGAGTTAACTAATTCTTGTGAGAATCAGCCCTAGCAGAATACTTACTGCCCGATCAATTACAATTACTCAACAAATCTGATTTTTCTGTTGTGAAATGAAAAAATGTAACAAAGCATAACGGTATCGTTGACCCACTTTTGGTGTGATATTTCAATACTGCATCACATGTATATCAGGTTAATTCCAATAGATTTTAAAAATAATAATAATTTCACCCCTCAAATCTTCTTTTAGATTGGGTAATCAGATACTGATCTCTGATTTAACATATCCACTAACCTGTATTAATCTTTAGCTATACAAAACACATGTCTAATCCAAATTGGGTCTCACAACGTAGCTCACAGTGTATACACAAACCTAATCCTCCACAAATAAATTAGTGTATTGGGTTAGAAAGATGCACACATTCGTAAAATGTATGGAATAGTTTGTATAACAATCCTCTTGTGCACTTATATTCTTAAAATATTATGCGATGGAGTTCCATGTAGATACTTAAATAATTGAAAGCATCAAATAAAAGATTTTAAAAGATCATTTCAATATCTATTTTAAAAGTTATTTTAAAAATGAGCACAAAAGCATTGTACAAATATCAAATGGTTTATACTCTCTGTACTGAATAAAACTTTATTCAAATGGCATATCAAACAGAGAGATGCAAATATAACCAAAATGTTAATTATAAGAAATGTGTACTTTAAAATTTAAACAAAAACAAAATATAGTTACAACTACAATTTTGATTTCATAATGGAAATATCAGAATAACTAGAACTTTTATTTTTTGACTCTGTCGTATTCAATTCCTACTTGGCTGTAGCAGTAAAAATATCCAAAAACTACGATGGGTATCCATGGCCAACCTGCAAAACACAAGCAACAATTCTCACTTATTACATGGTTATTACTCACTTATTACTCACTTATTGATTCCTAAATAATATGTAGTTTTAATACAGATCTTACTTTGCATTTGAATTAGATTTTGCATTTAATTTTCTCAGCAATTGTATTTTGCTGACATCTAGATGTTAATCTCATTTTCTCTCCAACCCCCATCTTCCTCTGACATAGAATACTGTTGCAAGGAACTGGACAGCCCCTGTTTAATCCCACAGGCTGAACATCATCCATATTTCATCCTTCCAGCCAAGAAAACTTAATTGGCACAAACCTACATTTTAGCTGCTGATTTGATTGCCAACCTTCTCACTCCCAAATAAGGGACAAAAGGTTAAAATAAGGGACAAATTCCCAATGGCAATTCGTTGACCGACTAGGCCATGGCTAGGTGAATGATGAGTTGGCCCAGGTGCTGGACTGCACACAAAGCCCACCCGGCAGGCCAGCTCAGGCGTTTTGGCCCAGGCACCGGTCTTTGCGCCTCCTTAAAACTCCTCAGCTGACCCGCCGGCTGCTTTGCTGCATGCAAAGTCCAGCATCCCATCCAACTCCTGAACCGATGATCAGCCATGAGAAGGAGGGGTGGTGGTGTTGGTGGTAAGCGAAGGTCCGTAGGTCGGACAGCTGGCCGGGCTGCCGACCGATGGGGCCACGGGCGAGGCGCTGCTGCTGCACTCCATGGGCTGCATTACGTCGGGACGGGTGAGGCGGGGCCAGACGTGGCGCTCCAACTCGACAGTCCTCTAGACCCGAGTAGTAGCAGTCAAATATGGGACAAGGGTGGTTCCGTATGGGACAAACCAATTTAGCCCAATATACGAGATGTCCCGGCTAATACGGGACAGTTGGCAACCCTAGCTGCTGACCCCATATTTGTGTAGTTCAAAGATAACAACTATAACTCTCTTACATTGTGTAAAACACCATTGTAAATTAACATTGGGCAATCACAAACAACCATTATAACTCCCTAGAATTCCCACCTTGTGAAACCCTAGATATATCAGCAGAGATAAATGAAAGCTGATCAGATCCCTGTTGTTTGTGTTTGGCTTATTCTGGATTTTGGAACCTGTGAGAGTCCTGCACAGCTAGCACCTGTCTAGTAGCATGAGACCACATGTGGAAGATTCACAAAGAATAAAATAGTAACAACTTGATTGTAGTTTCTAATGCCATGATTTCTGTACTGTCATTTATTTTAAGATCCTCACAAATTTCTGTGCTAGCAAAAAGCTGCTATGCACTTCACTATAGTTTATGAGTGCTGAAAATTCAAGGTGTCCCCTATCTCGATGATGGATAAACAACAGTGTTGATTGTAGCAGCAAAAGGGCGGGCATGGTTCTGTATAAAGGTTGAAGCGGAATGATAGTAATGGTTGAACAGAAGGCGATACGAGTCCAGATTCAAAAAGGTATATGCAAGATTTAAGAGGACAGACTGATTGGGTTGAACCAAAGCATATTATTCCTACTTATTTTGATCTGATTACATCATGAAACCAATTGCATCAACAAGCTCCTGGTAATCACTTTAATAACAACATTTTTAAACCTTGCGCATCTTCGGTACAAACCAGCATCTGCAATTCCTTCCTACACACTTTCTTGCATTACTGACAAGTTGTTTTTAAATAGTGGAACATGATGTACCTGAGTCCTGTTAAAGTGTCCAGGTGTTCAGTGGGGAATTATTAAATCAGTGGCATCTTTGCCCATATACATTTTATTTATCATTCAAGCAATTGCAGTCTCTCCCAAAGGTCACGGTTGCAGTGTCCTCTTAAATAAATTCAATCATGCAGGTCTTCTGAAGCACTCAGCCCAATTGGCCAGTAAATCCAGAAGTAGTAAAACCATTCAGTTAAACCATTCAAAGCAACACGCTGCAACTATCAGATTCTTTGCATGCCATTAGCTCCATCTCCCGCTTGATCAATATGTTAAAACTGAATCAATTGAAAAACATTTAACTACATCAAGTGCATAACATTTGCTATAAAGACATATCACATATCAGACATTCCTTTTATGACTCAATATTGAGTGTATATTTGGTAGATGGATTGCAAGACAAGATATGCATTTTGAGTCTGTTATTTGAGGCAGCGTTGGCTAGAAAAATCAAATAGGCCACAGGAATGCCTTGAAATTCAACTGAGCTTGACAAATAATTCTAGATTTTTCCCCTAACATATTGCAAATTGAATCGAATGGTATTACATCACAACATTAAATTATGAACTTAAAAATAACATGTTTAATAGTAGTAGTCCAGCTTTTTGCATCTAACTTTGATTTTAACCAACATATGCAGTTCCTTCCTACACATTTGAAGTATAGTGTTCAGTTCTGGTCACCCTGCTGCAGGAAACATGTTATTAAGCTGGAAAGAGTGCAGAGAATATTTACAAGGATGTTGCCAGAACTTGGGGGCCTGAGCTAAAGGGAGATGCTGGGTAGGCTAGGAATCTATTCCTCGGAGCGCAGGAGGATGAGGGATGATTTTATCGAGGTGTATAAGATCATGAGAGGAATAGATAGGGTAGATGCGCAGAGTCTTTTACACAGAGTGGGGGAATCAATAACCAGAGGACATAGGTTTCAGGTGAGAGGGTAAAGTTTTTAATTTAAACCTGACTGTTCATTTTGAAATGGGATTATACGAGCTGTCAGAGGGGGGTAATTGAGCCAAGTACTACAACAAAGTTTAAAAGACAATTGGATAGGTACATAAATAGGAAAGGTTTGGAGGGATATAGGCCACACACCGGCAGGTGGGTCCAGTATAGAAAGAGCATCTTGGTTAGCATGGGCAAGATGAGCTAAAAAGCCTTTCTCCATGCTGTAAGTTATAACATTTTATGAGGATATACTCTTGCTGGGTGATTCCTAATATTGTTATGAATGATACAGTACTGCAGTGAACATTTTATGTAAACATGTTTTTGTTATTTGCAAACTGGTGTACTTTTGCCCAGGAGTGAAAAAGACTGCAAAAAGTTGTGAACACTGCCCAGTCCTTCACCGGCTCTGATCTCCCCACTGACAACGGGACGCAATTCTCCAGTCCAAGGTTCAAAGACTTTGCAAAGCGCTGGAACTTTAAACATGTAACCAGCAGCCCAGAATACCCACAGTCCAATGGACCTGCCGAACACGCTGTTCACAGTGCTAAACAATTTATGGAACACTCATTCCTGGAAAAATCTGATGTCTAGCTAGACCTGTTCAACCTGAGAAATATTGCCAGAGACGGTGTTTTAGGCTCTCCAGCCCAACGACTGATGTCTCGGCGAACAAGACCCCCACTGCCCGTGACTCAGGATCACTTAAAGCCTAAAGTTCTCTGCCCCGCTGTAATTCAAACACGTGTACAGTCCAATCGGAACGCGCAGAAATGTGCCTACAAGACCAGCAAGCCACTTAAGCCACTAATCTAAGGCCAAGTGGTACGTGTAAAGACAGACAAAGGACATACCAAACTGGGGCTCATCCATGGCCCAGTGAAAGAGCCATGTTCCTACCTTGTCGATGTCGGTGGTACCATCTACAGACACAACTGTCAACACATCCTTCCGGTGAAGGAACGACGTTCGGGGTCCAGGGTCCTGATGCCCCTCCACTGAACTTTAAAGTGATCGCTGTTCCAGTCGTTCCAGTACCTGCAGCTGCCACCTACCACCACTCCCCGCGTCGGTCTACGCCCTCTTCCCCACTTGTACCCGGTTCACCAGTACCCCCGCGATGGTCATCCCTTACGGTGTCTCCCCAGAGCCCTGTTGGCTCACCCAGACGTGCCCTTAACTTTTCAGAAGAAAAGGTTGATGAGACAGCTCCCTACCGTACGCGGACAGCCGCCTGTTAGATACGGCGACTATTGGTGAAAGACCTACTGTAAGCTTGGGGAACAACACTTTATCTTCCACCTGGGTATTTTACTGGTTTCTGGCTATCTATTGAATTCTACAGTGACAGGTAATTTTACTTCGGAGTCATGTGAGTGATTCCATGACGAAGGCCCGCCAGGCCGCATGTGCACCAGTACGTCAGCTGCATTGGCGCAAGCACCAGTCTGGCAGGACACAGCTCCTGCCGGTGGTAAGTTAAACTTAAAAGGTAAGTTTGGTTTTTTTCTTACCAGGGGTTTTCAGGCAGGAGCCTCTTTTTACAGCGTTTTTTTCCTGCCAGTTTCACAGCCCCACAAGTTGCCGGTTATGGACTGTGGGGAAATTCCAGTCCGACCGCAAATGCGGATAAACCGGCAAAATTGATCGGGTTGCGAGATAACGAGCCGCTAACAGTGCAGTTAGCGGCTCCCCAGCCTGCAGGGATGCCGTAAAAACGGCAAGAAATTTAAGCAGAGTCACTGACAGGGGGGTCAGTGGTCCCCAGCCTACAGGGATGCCGTAAAAATGGCAAGAAAATTAAGCAGAGTCACTGACAGGGGGGTCAGCGACTCCCAGCCTGTAGGATGCCATTGGAACGGCAAGGAAGCAACGCTGGAGCCACTGACAGTGGGGTCAGTGACTCACAGATGTTGGTCCCCAGTCAAGAAATTACTGGGACTCATTCAGCCCTATTTGGACTCAGGTGAGTCGGTCTATAAAGGGTTTCTCCTTATAATAAAAAGTATGTATTTTATAGTGTTTTTTCTTTAAGTAAAAGCTAAAGGCAAAGTAAAAAGTTATTGTTATATGTTGTGACAATGTTATAATTGTTTAAGCACAGGTTACTATGAATTATTTTTACCCTTCACAGGTAAAGCTGTACACTAAAAATGTTGATTTAGTGAGCTTACACAGCAATAGCGCGGGCCTATGGGACAGGCCGCGCCAGCAGCGCCTGACAGGGCTGCTTCATGTGTAAAATTTGCCGGCCCATGGGACAGGCTGCACCAGCAGCGCCTGATAGGGCTGCTTCATATATGAAAGTGCCGGCCTATGGGAGAGCCGTGCCAGCAGCACCTGATACAGGGCTGTTTCATTGTGACACTAACGGCCTATGGGAGAGCCGTGCCAGCAGCGCCTGATAGGGCTGCTTCATGTGTGAAGTGCCGGCCTATGGGAGAGCCATGCCAGCAGCGCCTGATGCAAGGCTGTTTCATGTCAAAAAGCGCCGGCCTTTATGAAAGGCCGCGCCAGCAACGCCTGGGACAGGGTTGCTCATATTCACACATATCTGCTCGCCCACAAGTCGGGAGATGATTCTCCACTGGGGCTAGAGAGCAAGGCCCACGGAGTCGGGGGAATTCCTCACCGGGGCTGGATAGTGCGTTGAAACGACTATTCTAAATACAGCAACTGTTATATACAGTGCTACAAATGTCTCCCTCTCGGAGGCAGAGACCAAGATGGGTCAGTATCCTGCTGACACTGAGTCTCAGGGTATGGCCATGGGGCATACCCAAAGGGATGAAGGGCACGTGTCAGAGGTACCTTTCCTGACAATAAAGTTGCCATCCCAGTAGAATATTCTATTGGGTTAAGGCCAATGGGTTCGTATCAGTATTTGTATCCTACGGCCTGCGGCAGCGCCTGTTAGGGATGCCTACAAATCACCCTCTCTGAGGAGGGAAGAGCAAAAGGTCAAGATAACTCCGGCTCTAAAAATGTCAATAGAACATACTCAATCACATATGTGCCGGCAGTGAACAACGTCAACAGGGGGATGTGAGATCCTGCAGCTGAATCGGTTATTCAGGTCGGTCTATTCTACAGGGGAAGAAGCCTGGCAGACGAATTAATTCGGCCAATGACGGGCAAAAGTCATCGTTCAGAACGCACCCCAGGCGCTCATCGGCAGTAGCGGTTCACTGAAGCTGGCGGCCACATGATAGCTCAGAAATTCCATGCACCTTCCAACCATGCTCAACTAAATGGGTGTAGCACTTCCAAATTTGGGTAGTGCACCGTTCACAAGTTGTAATATTTACATTTGTTTATACAACACACAAAGGGTAAAATTATTTGGTTGAGGCACAGCCGGAGCATTCCAAGTAAGTTTGGATTATGGCCAGCGTTTGGAAATTGGGCCAAAGTTCTCATGCAAACCACCCCTGCAATAAGGCAGGATTGGCATGTTATAATGAAGAATGGAGAGTATCGGGCATATGAACTTTCTGAATGTAAAAACTTATTCCTGACTACAACAGATTCATAAGGTAAGAGATACAAATCCCATTACAAAGGTTATCAAAGACAATATAACTGTACTATAACAGTAATGCTTTGTAGTATGGGATAAACTTTTTAAAAAAGGAGGGAGAGAGAAAGCGGGGAATTACAGACCAGTTAGTCTAACATCGGTAGTGGGGAAACTGCTAGAGTCTGTTATTAAAGATGGGATAGCAGCGCATTTGGAAAGTGGTGAAATCATTGGACAAAGTCAGCATGGATTTACGAAAGGTAAATCATGTCTGACAAATCTGATAGAATTTTTCGAGGATGTAACTAGTAGAGTGGATAAGGGAGAACCAGTGGATGTGTTATATCTAGACTTTCAGAAGGCTTTCGACAAGGTCCCGCATAAGAGATTAGCATACAAACTTAAAGCACACGGTATTGGGGGTTCAGTATTGATGTGGATAGAGAACTGGCTAGCAGACAGGAGGCAAAGGTTAGGAGTAAACGGGTCCTTTTCAGAATGGCAGGCAGTGACTAGTGGGGTACCGCAAGGCTCAGTGCTGGGACCCCAGCTATTTACAATATATATTAATGATTTGGAAGAGGGAATTCAATGCAACATCTCCAAATTTGCAGATGACACCAAGCTGGGGGGTATAGTTAGGTGTGAGGAGGATGCTTGGAGGCTGCAGGGTGATTTGGATAGGCTGAGTGAATGGGCAAATGCATGGCACATGCAGTATAATGTGGATAAATGTGAGGTTATCCACTTTGGTGGCAAAAACATGAGGGTAGACTATTATCTGAATGGTGGCAGATTAGGAAAAGGGGAGATGCAACGAGACCTGGGTGTCATGGATCATTGAAAGTAGGCATGCAGGTGCAGCAGGCAGTGAAGAAAGCAAATGGTATGTTAGCATTCATAGCGAAAGGATTTGAGTATAGGAGCAGGGAGGTTCTACTGCAGTTGTACAGGGTTTTGGTGAGGCCACACCTGGAGTATTGCGTACAGTTTGGTCTCCAAATCTGAGGAAAGACATCCTTGCCATAGAGGGGGTACAGAGAAGATTCACCAGACTGACTCCTGGAATGCCAGGACTTTCATATGAGGAAAGACTGGATAGACTCGGCTTGTACTCGCTGGAATTTAGAAGATTGAGGGGGGATCTTATAGAAACTTACAAAATTCTTAAGGGGTTGGTCAAGCTAGATGCTGGAAGATTGTTCCCGATGTTGGGGGAGTCCAGAACAAGGGGTCACAGTCTGAGGATAAGGGGGAATTCCTTTAGGACCGAGATGAGGAAAACATTCTTTACACAGAGAGTGGTGAGTCTCTGGAATTCTCTGCCACAGAAGATCATTGAGGCCAGTTCATCGGCTATATTCAAGAGGGAGTTGGATGTGGCTCTTGTGGCTAAAGGGATCAGGGGGTATGGAGAGAAGGCAGGTACGGGATACTGAGTTGGATGATCAGCCGTGATCATATTGAATGGCGGTGCAGGCTCGAAGGGCCGAATGGCCTACTCCTGCACCTATTTTCATATGTTTCTATGTTTCCCCCCACGCCACACCCGTTGACCCCCGCTGGGCCCATGCCACCGCCGCTAGGCCCACGCCACCTTCATCTTTGCCCCCCCCCCCCTGCCAGAAAGAGAGGGGAAGGAAGGGGAGAGAGAGAGTTGGAGGAGGGAAGAGGGAAAGGGGGATTATCTTTAGTGAGATTGCAAAATTAATGTAGGTTTTAGAGCTATTATATTTTCTCCTCCATATGAATTATTCCTCAATAACAATACTGAAAAATATGAATTCCATAGTTTGCGACATAAATATACATTTTAATGGGATCATTATATTCAGATGTAACATTTCCATTTCAAAATCGGGGGGGGGGGGGGGGGGGGGGGGGGGGGGGCTGTGGGGGCAAATATACGTCATGCCAATAGCGTAATCGTTAAACAGTTAAAAGATAGCCTAATCGATAAAGAGCTGAAAAGAGGAATCAGAGCTGCAAAGGAAAGGTACTCTGAGAAGTTGAGGAGCAAGTTCTCAGCTAATGACTCTTCTTCAGTTTGGAAGGGCATGCAAGAAATCACCAGCTATAAGAGGAAAGCCCCCCGCTCTTTGGACAATCATCAGCTGACGAACAGCCTGAATGAGTTTTACTGCAGGTTTGGACCGAGATGAGGAAAACATTCTTTACACAGAGAGTGAGTCTCTGGTGAGTCTCTGGAATTCTCTGCCACAGAAGGTAGTTGAGGCCAGTTCATTGGCTATATTTAAGAGGGCGTTAGATGTGGCACTTGTGGCTAAAGGGATCAGGGGGTATGGAGAGAAGGCAGGTACGGGATACTGAGTTGGATGATCAGCCATGATCATATTGAATGGTGGTGCAGGCTCGAAGGGCCGAATGGCCTACTCCTGCACCTATTTTTCTATGTTTCTATGTTTCTAAACTGTTTGTTGGTCATTGGGATTTACCTTTAATTATTATTAGCCTTGTCTCCGCCTTGTGGCAAGAGATTGGGGTTATAGCAATCTGTTACAAAACGTAGTTATTTTCATTAAGAGTAATTGGCAATATAGCAGCTGTGTTGTAGCTGAACAAATCAAGGAACTGATATTGTGTAAGTAGCAATTAGATCGTTGTTAACAACGTTGTGCTATTGTCAGCTGAGGCTACTTCAGCCACAATGATGAAGTAACAGTATTCAGCATTGCGGAACATGACAATAACTAATTGAACTTGAAACTCGCTACAGTCGTGTGGTCGGTTGAATTCAGTTATTATGAACTGATGTTTAGAACTCTAAGATGAGAAGTTCCAAATACCATCACCTACTCAAAGGTAGTGGAGATTGCATGAGTTACCAATTCTTCAGTTGTTGGTATCAACTAAATATATACACTAAATTCACCCATGAGTAAGGGGTTTTGAGCGAATATACATATTCTACATGCTCAAATTCAAGTTGCTGCTCTACAATGGTGGCATATGTTAGTCACATGATAATCAAGGAAAAATATCCTGTAATTAATCTCCTTGCCACTGGTGTATCATCCAGTTCAGATCAATGATAACACAGAATAAGTGTTGGATCTCGAAGTATGATGAAAGCATGGTTCAATACTTCATCGAATATTCATCATGTTAATGCATGTTTTTCACTCATCGCAAAAAATACGTGGCACAACAGTGCGGAGCAATACTTGCTCGCTTCAATAGGAGGAATGGTCTTTATGTCTTTCTCATTTTTTGCCTCATGAGCTGGGTCTTAAAACATTCAGCAAGACCTCGCTTGGGTTCGTACTGTCGGGCTGGCCAAGCATCCATGTTGCCTGCTTCATCAGGCATTATGGCACAACGGTATATGGTTATGCCAACAAATAAGAACTTGCCGTTTCAAACTGTGGTTCAGGAGACTGGCTTTTGCACAGTAAAACAATTATTGACCTACACATTTTGAATGGATTGACTTTTTCCTCAGGTTGTCACATCAAGCCCTGAAGGTGCTCACTGCAGTGTGCAGGGATAGCACCAAAAAAAGCAGTACATTCCTATTGAGGGGATCAGAAGTGTTTTGTTAAATGTTAATGCTACATTTAATACGGTACAGATTACTGACATTTCCAGCTCATTTTAAATGGTATTGACAATAATTCAGTTATAGCGACACTACAGCTGTGACAGAAGGGAACTACGCTCTCGGGTCCAACCTGGATATCGAGTTGTTAAAAGATCTTGACACAAGTTCTCCCACTACAAGATTATGCAGTTGGTTATTGAAAATGTGTGACCATTACTTCACCAAGGGGTTCCAGCTACATCCTTAGTTATGACACTTATATCAGCACAACGACGGCAAACATTGCAAACGTTGTGGCTAGATAGGATGGAATTAGCTGCAGGTGCCATTACATTTACATTCTGGTCTACACAACCAGAGTAGACTAGGGGTAGCATGATTGAAGATCATTTTGAACACCCCACGGTCTCACCTCTATGTTATCTAGGCCACCAGAATCCTAAGAAGTATGGAATCAGCACTGTTTATTAGTTAACAAACAACTACACAAAGGAAGGTCGGTTCAAACATTTTTCCAGGTGGCTGCAGCAGGTTCTGGGTTATACAGGTATTAACACTGATGATTGTATATCTCATTCCACCAGGTCAGTATCAACGTCAGCGTATCATTTAGATAGTGTGTTTACATCTCATTCCACTAGGGCAGCAGCTACGTCGGCAGCCAAGGCGAGGGACGTGCCCTTCGACCATATTTTGGCGGCCGCTGGATGGGCAAATGAGCTGATATTTCAGAATTTTTATCATCGGCCGATTGTCAATCCAGGACTATTTGCCTATGCCATTTTAAGTACCTAAATTTAAGGGGTACTGTCGTTTGTTTAAATAAACCCTATTTCTACATTGAATGCAATGTTACTACTAATGCATTTATTTCTCTTTTGAGTTAATCAATGCAGTCGGATGCCGAGATTTGTAATCTGCGACATGAAATCACAAAGCTTTGAACTCTTCACGGAATCACTCACGTGACTCCGAAGTAAAATAGTAAGATTAAATGAGAACTTACCAGTTTGAAGTTTGATCTTGATTTTAGGAGGATTTGATGATTACGTGCCCGCCACACCCAATCCTCTCTCAAAAAGGATCATATGATGGTTCTAGAGTCACTGATCTTACTATGTACTTCGGTGTTGTATATTTGTGATTTCATACCGCTGCTTTGAAGTTTGGTGCGCATGCGGCCTGGCTGGCCTTCTTCACGTAATCACCACCGTAACTCCTCATAAAATCAAGATCAAACTTCAAAGTGGTAAGTTCTCGTTTAATCTTACTATTTAGTTTCACTGTCTGTTTCAGAATGGCCCAAGACATTCACCTCTGATATTAGCTCAGTTTTTCTCTCTCCATTAGCAGAGTGTGACAGTTGAATATGACCTGTGCAGCATAACCTATCAAACAGATAACTTAATTTACAACTTATTTACTGGCCCATATACTTTGTCCTACCCGTCTCTCCCTTGCCCTCTGCCATTTGATAATAAATTGCCTTCCCTCCTTCCTAGTATTGATAATGAGTCTTTGACCTGAAATGTTGATTTGGTTTCTCTTTCTATAGATGTTGCCTCACCATGTGTTTCCAGCATTTTGTTTTTACGTTTGACTTTAGCTTTTTCTAATCAAGTTTTACACTGTGCTTTTCCATTGGGACATATTAACAGAAAGGTTTTCTTTTAAAGACAACAATGATTAAAAACAAGGCTAACAGGTGCAGGAAGAGAATGTCAAGCAGAGTATTTATTTGTAATTGGAGAGTGCTTGGCTTTGTGACCTGAAAATCTAATCCATAACAGATTATAAACACTGAAATTCAAGAATCTGTGTGTTTGGACACAGAAAGGCTGCATGGAAATGCAAAGTCTAGAGAAAATAAAAATATGCAAGATGTTCAAGAGAACACAACATTGTAGTAGAAAAAAAAATCATTTTCAATATTCCAAGATTCTCCACAACAGGCCAGGTCTGAGTTACTGGCATGCAATCACCTCATCTCTGATGAAAAAACTCCTTGGTTCGCTCATCACTATCCTCAGCACTCCCCTACCCTTCCAACCCCAAACAATGTAATACTTATCCTTGCACCTCCTCTCATTTTCATCCAGGGAGCAGAAACGGCTCTTCCAGGTTAGGCAGACATCCACTTGCTCTATTCCCATCTAGTCTATTGCATTTGTGCTCTCGATGAGACATCTTGTGCATCAGCTAAACCAAGCATGGGCGAGATGACAATTTTGCTGACCACAAGTGCTCTCTGACTGCATAAGCTTGCTGGAGCTCCCAGTTGCCAGTCATTTTAACTCCCCTTCCCATTCAGATTTTTTTATCCTTGATCTCCTCCACTGCCAGAGTGTGCTACATGCAAACTAGAAAGACACCACTTCATATTCTGCTTGGGTATCTTACAACCCAACAGCATGAACACTGAATTCTATATTTTCACGTAATATCTCATTGAATTCTCTCAATCGACACACTACCCCCCCCCCCCCTTCACCCAGTGCACCCATTTCTCTAACCACTCCGTCACCCTATTCCTTTCCCTTTTCAGACAGCTACCACCTCTCCCATCTCATTCCCCTGTTAATATTGACCAAATTAAAGACACCATAACATGGAGGATCCCTGCATTTGTCTGAATTGCTTAACCTTTGTCAGTGGAAATTTACACGCTATGAATGGCGCCGACCAGTCTGGGCATCAGATTGGTATGTAAGGCTGTAAATAATGTTGCGAGACAGTTACCCTGTTACTTGTTGATTGGTTGAAATGTTAAGCCCCTGTCTGGTTTGTTTAAATCCCAGGGTAAATGTTGCATTATGCAAGATTCTGTTAGCTTCTTCTGGAAGCTTCTCCTGCAACCATGTAAGGAAATGCTGTAATTGGCATGTGTAACTGTCAATAATGTATTATTGTAATTTGTTATGTTTGATTGGATTGTAACTATACCACCCCTCTGTTGTTCAGCCCCTTAAGGTTCGGGGACCTACAAAAGGCAGCCCCCATGAGGTCCTTTGTCAATCTTCTAGAAGAGTGCTTGGGACTGCATCACCTTTTGGAGTACACGAGGCTGAAGGGCTTGGCTAGGCAGATACAAGGATCGAACCTGCAGTGGTTTAGGTATCGTATAGGGTAAAAGTGAGATTAAACGAGAACTTACCAGTTTGAAGTTTGATCGTTATTTTATGAGGAGTTATGATGAGGGATTACGTGAAGAAGGCCGTCCCACGCATGCTTATCATTCTTCAAAGCAGCGGTGTGAAATCACAGATAACAGTTGTTGAACTAACATAGTAAGATTATAGATGACTAGAACTACTAGTTAATCGTTATGTTACTAGGGTAGAGGGCATGTAATCCCTCATCGTAACTCCTCATAAAATAACAATCAAACTTCAAACTGGTAAGTTCTCGTTTAATCTTACTATTTTACTTCGGAGTCACGTGAGTGATTACGTGAAGATTTTGAAGGTCTGTGATTTCATGCCAAGGAATGAGTCCATGCATCACAATCAATTGACCAGGATGAGTGAGAAATTAATGCATTCAGCCTAGACATAGTTTGTGAAAAAGCTGATGCGTTAACCATCAAAGGAAAAATAATAGTGACCCTTCCCACCCTGGGGAATACTAAGAAACAAAACATAAATGGAATTTGGCAAATACCCCCGGTCTGGCAATGGGTTTTATAAATATAAGAAAGTTTGTTCGTTTGACCATCCTGCAGCCACTAGGTGTGGTCCAGTGGAACGTACATGACCCTTGCTGCTAATGTAGTAGCAGCCCTAGTGGAGTAACATAGAAAATATTAGTATCTACTCCTGCATAAGCCAAAACCCTGTTTGACCACCTAGAGATGGTCTGGATAGATACCTTTTATGAGGTTGTTAGTAACTAACAAACATTGCTAGTGCAGAGCCTCTAAGGCTTCTTGGGGTAGAAGATTGCAACCTTCACGTAGTCTGCCCTGTTTTGACTAATGCAATCAACTCGACGTGCACAAACAGAAGATCAAATAGAACAAGTTGTCCTACAACTTTAGGCTGTGCACGACATGCGAAAGAAGAAGAAGGCTTCTTGGTAACCTTGACGTACTGCTGTAAATGAGTGACTACAGACAACCAAAGGTCCATGGGGTATGCCATGAGAATAGTTTTGGGACCTGGCACCCCTGGTCTGCTCTGCTTAACTACAGCATAAACGTAAAATATTAAATTATTAGCAGATGTAACCATCCTGTCCAGTTGCAATATAAGTAGTGGCTGGACCAGTTGCGCAGAGACGAGCGCCACGAGCATAACCACTTTGTAAGTGACTTTGACCAGGGATAGAGATGTAGCTGGGCCCTACTGGTGAAGCAGTTTAAGAACAATGCTAACATCCCATATCTCCAAGTACCTGGGTCTGGGAGAATTAGTGTTAAATATATCTTTATAAATCTGGATATAAAAGAGTGACACCTGACAGAGTGGGTCCTGATCGCTGCAGCAACTATTATGAGAAAGCACATTGACACTGTTAATGGTACTATAACTTAAATAATTGTGAAGACTCATCTGAAATGACCTCTGAGATGTTAGTTATCTGTGCCATATATATGGAACGTTGGCATTAACAAAACACTTCCCCTCTTCTGATGAGGGAAAAAATGTGCTGCTTTCTCGGTGCTATCCCTGGGGGTAGAAGATTGCAAACTTCACGTGGTCCACCCTGTTTCGACTAATGCAATCAACTCGACGTGCACAAACAGAAGATCAAATAGAACAAGTCGTCCAACAACTTTAGGCTGTGCACGCCGCACGAAAGAAGATGAAGAAGGTGCTATCCCTGCACTCTGCAGTGGGCACGCACATAGATTGGCTTCTCAGAGACTTCAACTCTATAACTGATTTTATCATGAGAGGTTTCCTCAGACATGGGGTGAACCACCAAATTATTGTGTTAGGATCACCATATAAGGTCCTATAATCATTCCCAACATTTAGCAGGAACCATGGCTGCATAGGCCAGTCAAGCATTATGACATGCCTGAGGCGAGACCGTGCTGAATTTTGTGCAAGACCCGACTGATGAGGCAAAATGCAGGAACGACATAAAGAACATTCCTCCTCAGAGTGGCGAGAATACATGTATTGCCACTGTGCCACATATTTTTGCAAATGGTGATTGAGCCTGGATACAAACATATTGATATTTGGTGTTCCATCGAACCACAATGTCATTAAATACATTGTGATACAACATCCATAATGTGCTGTCATAGATTCTTACGTGATGATACACCACCGTCAAATGAGGTTAGGTAAATTATCACAGGACATTTAACTTGACTGCACCCATGTAATTAACATGCCACCACCATAGCGTATCAAATTGTTGAGCATGCAGATTATGCATATTCATGCAGACTTTCAACTCATAGAATACAGCTGGAGTCTTATAGGTAGTTGATACCATATAACTGAAAATAGTTAACTCATGCAAAACTCATCTGCCTCCGTAACTAGAGATGGTATTCTAGTGGCAGGTGGCAGAGGCAGGTGACTAGTGGGGTGCCTCAGGGATCTGTGTTGGGTCCTTTGTTGTTTGTCATGTACATCAATGATCTGGATGAAGGGGTGGTAAATTGGATTAGTAAGTATGCAGATGATACCAAGATAGGGGGCGTTGTGGATAATGAAGAGGATTTCCAAAGTCTACAGAGTGATTTAAGCCAGTTGGAAAAATGGGCTGAAAGATGGCAGATGGAGTTTAATGCTGATAAATGTGAGGTGCTACACCTTGGCAGGACAAATCAAAATAGGACGTACATGGTGAATGGTAGGGAATTGAAGAATACAGTTGAACAGAGGGATCTGGGAATAACCGTGCATAGTTCCTTGAAGGTGGAATCTCATATAGATAGGGTGGTAAAAAAGCTTTTGGTATGCTAGTCTTTATAAATCAGAGCATTGAGTATAGAAGCTGGGATGTAATGTTAAAATTGTACAAGGCATTGGAGTATGGTGTACAATTTTGGTCGCCCAATTATAGGAAGGATGTCAACAAAATAGAGAGGGTACAGAGGAGATTTACTAGAATGTTGCCTGGGTTTCAACAGCTAAGTTACAGAGATAGGTTGAATAAGTTGGGTCTTTATTCTCTGGAGCGCAGAAGGTTAAGGGGGGACTTGATAGAGGTCTTTAAAATGATGAGAGGGATAGACAGAGTTGATGTGGACAAGCTTTTCCCTTTGAGAATAGGGAAGATTCAAACAAGAGGACATGACTTTAGAATTAAGGGACAGAAGTTTAGGGGTAACATGAGGGGGAACTTCTTTACTCAGAGAGTGGTAGCAGTGTGGAATGAGCTTCCAGTGGAAGTGGTGGCGGCAGGTTCGTTGGCATCATTTAAAAATAAATTGGATACGCATATGGATGAGAAGGGTATGGAGGGTTATGGTATGAGTGCAGGCAGGTGGGACTAAGGGAAAAAAGTTGTTCGGCACGGACATGAAGGGCCGAGATGGCCTGTTTCTGTGCTGTTTTTGTTATATGGTTATATGGTTATGGTATTCATAATGTTTTCATCTTTTAGTACTAGTATCAGTTTGTAATATAATTAAAGAGTTACTGAGCAAAGGTACAGGGGCAATGTTGAATATAGTTTGTCCACCATTGTGACTTTGATAGCTTCAGCTGGTAATAGGATAGGTCATGATGATAATAAAGACCTTTATGGCACTGAAAAGGTTACTCCTTTGCTTGTTATAGGTCCTGATAATGCAAAGCCCAAACATACAGCTGAAACACAGCTGCTATATTGCCAATTATACTTGATGAATAGAAGACTGATTGATAACAATGTTGTTACAGGCTTCTATTGATTCCAATCTCTTGCAACAGGGCGGAGTCACGGATAAATTTATAGTTAAAGGTAAACCGGAATAATCAATAACTATAGTTGGGATCAACTTAAAGTAACTGGATAAATGAGGACCTCAATTTCTCAAATATAGTTGCGGCTGAAATAGTTGATTTTAGCAACACAGCCTTTAGAATATCATCCAGATAGGCCATGACAAGTGTTTTCGAGATTTGAGCAGTCCCAGCACTGGTTTAGTAATTTTGTAGATGATCTGGGAGCTGAAGTAGCCCATTTACAATGCCTTAACTGTTATCATTGCCCCATCCAGATGAATTCCAAATGTCTCCGAGTATCCCTGTGACTGGGACCTGAATGGAATTCATCTACGAAATCGATGCATATCATAAGAGTTCACACAGAGAGTGGTGAGTCTCTGGAATTCTCTGCCATAGAAGGCAGTCGTGGCCAGTCCACTGGCTATACTCATGATCACACTGAATGGCAGCGCAGGCTCGAAGGGCCGAATGGCCCCTCCCGCACCCACTTCTCTATGTTTCCATGTTTCTATAAAGATCCTAAGGAAATAAGTTTGTTAGTCAGGAACAAAATTCCATATTGCAAATCTATGGTGTACATGCAAGTTAAATCAAGTATAAACTGACATCCAGCATCTTTCACAATGAACAGGCCACGCCTGCCATAATTCCGAGTCTGCCTTGAATGACAACTCTGGCCAGATTCCAGTAGCTTGTCTCGAAAGGTGATCCTGGCCATAATACTGAGCCTGCCTTGAAAAAACAACTCTGGCCATAATATCTGACTCTCACATGTTAGCAATAAATCTGAAGCTTATCATTGTCATTTGTACAGAAAACAAGCGGAAATATTACCAACTTGTAAATGGTCCACATACCTCGTGTTTTGGAAGAACCAGACCCACCTACCTCCATGGCTACCGGTGGTCTTATTGTAAGCCCAAAGGCCCCTGATGTGGGTTCTATTCCCGTTCTTGAGTGAAGAATAGGACTGGTCGGGTGTGTGGTTTCCATATTTCCTTAGGCCGGCTAGGACTTTGGCCAGCTTTCAAGCTGCCACTAGCTTCAGTAAACTGCTTACTTGCCAACGAGGCGTGGGGTGTATTGTCGCCGAAAAAAGGAAGCTTTGTTCGTCGCCTGGATTTGTCCGACAGGTTTTGCTTCCTCATCCATGTATACCTGTTGGATAAGTCTTACCTGAAGAGAAGCTTCGGCGGCTGGGTTCATTCCGCCAACGTCATCCCTGATAGCGTTGTTCACTGCCGGCCGTGAGGGGAAGTCTGGGCTCTTCCGGGTTTTTTGCCCACGGCAGTAACCCTTTTGTTTGCGAGAATTTCCTTGGAGCCATATGCATGTGCTCCAGTATGTTCCATGGACATACTTTGAATTTGAAGTACGTTACATACTGACCACTCGCACTCCCCTCCACAGAGAGGGAGATTTGTAGGCAGCCCTGAAAACAGGTGCTGCCGCAGGCCCCTGAGAATACCTGCGCTGATATGGCCCCTCCAGCGGACCTACATCAGGCTTATTGCTCTGGGTCAGGCTGAAAACTGACCCGGAATGCTCCCCTCCTCAGAGAGGGAGACATTGTGCAGCCCTGAAACAGGTGCCGCTGCCTGCGGGTTCTCCATAATACCTGGGCTGATAACTTCCTCCTTGGAAGTATATCATTGTGGAGCACCTCTCCATCAGGTGCTCCATGTGGGTTTGAACATTTGAAACGTTACCCATGAAGGAGGGGATCCTCTACTCCTCCTGGCCCGACTTGTTTGAGTTAAAGGGCCTCTTCCCGACACTCCCCTCCTCAGAGAGGGAGATATAATTTTGTGGTTAACCCTCCAAATGGGGTTGCCTAGGTGCTCCTGGCCCGAGTTGTTTAAATGAACGGGCCTCTTCCCTACGCTCCCCTCCGCAGAGAAGGAGATATCATTTAGTGGCTAACCCTCCAAACGGGGTTGCCTAGGTGCTACCAGCACCAGCCTGAAGCTGCTGGCTCCACCGCCAGCGACTCGAAAAGCGAATTCGACCGCCGCCCGCTACCCGCACTTCCGCGGTCTCCATAGTGGGTTCCCCGCGGTCCTTTTCCGGGATTCCCCGAGGTCATGACCGAGATTCCCTATGGTCCGTGACTGGGGTTCCCCACAGTCCATAAAGATTCCCCCGCAGCCCATCCGGACATCGCCCCGAATCCAGCAGGCAAACTCTGTAAAGAGCTTCCTGCAATACAAAAAACAGCCCTAGAAATAAGGTTAAACTTACCTTCCAGGTTCAAAAACTTACCGCTGGCAGGAGCAGCGTGCCCACCAGTCAGTCGGTGTGCAATGCGACAAACGTAATGACGTGCATGCGTGGGGACGGCCTTCTTCACGTAATCACTCATGTGACTCCGAAGTAAAATGTGTTGTGCTATCGAAAAATATAGATTCAGTGGTTGAATCAGTGGTTTATTATCAGTGACTGACCTAGACTGGGGGGAAGCTTAGAAAGGGCTTATTTACAGCCTCTCCCACAACTTTCCCCTCCCCTATCCCCTTGTACCATATCCCTCCCTCTGCCATTACATTCCATTCCTTTCCTCATCTGACACCCATTTGTCTTCTTTTTACTTCTAGTTGTCACTTATTCCACCCATCCACTTTCTACCCTCTACTCCATCAATCCAAGGAAGGTCATGACGCAAAACATTGTCTGATCATTTCCCTCCACAGATGTTACCTGATCCACTACCCACGAAAGGGTAGATCGGCAGACACGATTGAATTTTTAAATACCAGAGAGGACAGCTTTCATGCAAGATGGTGAAAGTTTAAAAGAGTTGAGGTTTTTTGCCACAGTGTGGTAGGTACCTGAAAGTATGATAACAATGTTAAAGTGACATTTAGATAGACACATGAACGGGCAGGAAATGCAGCGATACAGGCTACATGTAGGCTGATGTGCAGCTTAAATTGGCATCGTGAGTGGCACAGATATCATGGGCCCAAGGTTCTGCTCCAGTTTCACACCTCATGATACTTGCTTCTACTGACATCAATAGAACCAAAAGTACAGGATGCGTGCAAAACCGCGGCTGATTTTGACCAATATCCAAAAGTTGATGTCTCCCAGATAGTGTCTGCTCAAACATGCTCCTTGCTGAGATCACAATTCATCTGTGATAAAAGTGTGGGGAGTTGCTCATATCCTATCTTTAGTCATATCGTTAGCAGCAGCTACATTAACAGGGCCTAGTAGCTGTATAGTCAAGGTGGTTTATGGCCTGAAATTGGCCGCAAATACAGTGTCTCAGCAAGCCATGAGAAACCAAAGTTGTCTGTAAATGCACAAACTCTGGAAATAGAGTGAAGTGCGGGGAAGAAGGATGTGTGTTTATGTTTAGCAGAAACAAGGAACTGCAGATGCTAATTAATATGTTAATAGCTCGTTCCAAGCTTCCCTCCAGTCTAGTTTCAGTCAATAAAATACTGAGTCAAGCACTTGCGCATTTAAACTTTATTTTGGAAAAACACAATAACTGTTCCCACTACTATACCTAACCACCACGGGTTTGATCCTTGTATCTGCCTGGCCAAGCCCTCCTAGCCTCGTGCAAGCAGAGGCACTCCAGAAGGTCACGCAGTCCTAAGGGTTCTCCCAGAAGATAGACACAGGACCTCGTGGGAGTGGCCTTTTATAGGTCCCCGAACCTTGAGGGGCCAAAACACATGGGGGTGGTCTCAATACAGTCCAATAACAGATATTGATTGACACAGTACATTTCCCTAATGCAATAATACAGTAATTAATGCATTGTATTCAAACAGAGCTTCTGCAAGGAAGCAAACAAGAATAAACATTGAAACAAGTGCCCTGAGATTCAAACAATTTCTCCAAGGCTCAACAGTTCGACCAATCATCAACCAACAGGATGACCGTCTCGCAACATTATTTATATTATTTACAATGCCCTTGCAGAGATACAATCGAAATGATGCATTTAGGGTTTGTTTGCAAAACTGCTATACATTTTATCAATTTAGGAGAAACAAGGAGAACACTTGGACCCCTCACCATCCTGCATACCAGTCTGGGCCTAGACTGGCTGATACCATCCAAAGCCTGTCAATTTCAGCTGACAAGGGTTAAGCAATTCTGACAAGTGCAGGGATCCTCCATTTTAATTTGGCCAGTATTAACAATTTCCCATTTTATCATTCATGATAACCCTCATCATAAATGATAACCCCAGAATACAATGATGACTGCTATACTTAAAAAAAAAATGTTCTAACAAGATGTTGATGTAGCTTCACAGAATTTCATCGAGCTGCCCAAGTTTGCGTGGGCGTGAATCCCATTCATCAATCTTGATAATTCATTGGTCCTTGATTCGTAATAGAGTGGAGAATTTCTAGGAAAACCTGGGAGAAAATAAGTTAACCACTGATACCTTCACTAATACTTTTACAGTGATGAAGAGGCACCCAGGCATTTCTTCCCTCCACTTTTACTGCTATTGGAGTCATTAGAAGAACTTGGCAAGGTCTTTCCCAATGAACTTTTGATCCTTTCCTCACCCAATTCTTCACAAAGACATAGTCTCCAGGTTTTACTTTAATGGAAGTTACTAATGACGGTAATATCACCATAGGCTGTTCTCACTCTACAATGTAAATCCCTTAAGGGTCTTGTCAAGGCTAAGATATAGTCAGTCATCTCTGCAGTCATATGGTGGAAATTAAATATTTTCATTGCATTCTGGTTCCAAGGGGTTTTTAATGGTCTACCTTAAATAATTTCAGATGGGCTTAATCTAGATTTTCCTGCAGGCATGACTCTCATCTGAAATAGGGCTATTGGGAGTAATTTAATCAATCCAATTCCTGTCTCTGCCTTAAATTTGACTAATTTAGTTTTAAGGGTCTGGGTTGCCCTTTCTACCAGTCCAGCAGCATGTGGTCGATAAGCACAGTATAATTGCTGCTGCACCCCCAGCTGCTCAGAAAATTCTTTAATGATTTGTCCAATAAAGTGTGGACCATTATTTGAGCTAAGTTGAATGGCAATTCCAAATCTAGGGACAATTTCTCTCATTAGCACCTTGACAACAGTAGCCGCTTTACTGTCAAGGGTTGGGTATGCTTCAATCCACCGGCTGAATACATCGACTATGACAAGAACATATTTACATCCTTGGCATCTTTCTAGTTCAATATAGTCCATTTGCAATGTCTCAAGAGGACCCATAGGCAATGGTGTTTTCCCTCCTTCATATCCTATTCCTTTCCCTGGATTGTACTTCTGGCAGACCAAACAATTACTGCTTACCTTCTGATCAAAATATTGTAGTTTTGGATGCCACCAAGTAGCCTATAGAGTGTCCCCTACTACCCTTGCACCACACTGGGTTGCATAGTGCATACACTCTGTAACCCATACTGCTAATGAGTTTGTCATGCACGTTTGCCCTGCTGCAGTGGTCCACAGCCCAGTCATACAATCCAGTACACATCCCAGTTGTCTCCACCTCTCCTTATCTCCTTCAGTTGCCTCTTCCTGTAATCAAATGATTTATTGGATGGTTGGCATCAGAGACTTGTTAGTTACACTTTTAGTCTGCCTCCTCATTTTAGGTACCACTACCTTATGTTCCCATGATACTTAATAAGCTACTAAGTCGGCATTACGATTTCCAATGTCTACTGGAGTCTGTCCTTTGGTATGGGTGCTACATTTCATTACAGGGATTTCTCTGGGTAGCATTATGGCCTTCACCAAATCTGTCACCAATTGTTTGTTTGATATTTGGGTTCCTGCAGAAGTCAAGAATCCCCCATTTTTCCATAATTGTCCAAAATCATGCACCGTCCTGAATGCATATCGAGAATCAGTGTAAATATTTACTTTTAGATTTTCCCCTATAATACAAGTCTGAATTAAAGCAAATAATTCAGCTTGCTGTGCTGAATAGAGTGATTCAAAGGCAGCTGCTACAATCTCCATCTTTTGATCAACAATTGCATACCCAGACAACCTCTCACCCTGCGGTCTAATGGATGCACTCCCGCCCACATATAATGTGAAGTCCTCCTTGGGTACATCCCTCAGGCCCTCTCTCACTGATGTTTCTTCCTCTATAACAAATAGAGAGTCATGTTCTGCTTCTGAATGCTCTTCTGGGGTGAAATAAGAAAAGAGGCTGGGTTAATCAATGTACAATGTTTGAACTGTAATTTCGGATTGTTCATCAGATAGATCTCATACTTATTTTGGCGGGCCATTGTTAAGTGTTGGGTTTGAAGCTGCCCCAACAATGCCGATACTGAATATGAACTGTACACTACAATTTCCTGCTGGAGTGTCAAATTAGCAGCTGATTATAAACTATTGTAGATTGCAGTTAAGATTTGAGTGCAGAGAGTGTCCCCTAGCTACTGGATCTAATTTAGAGGAGTAATATGCAACTGGCCTATGTCTATCCCCATGCTTTTGCGTTAGTACCGAAGTGGCACAATCAGATAGAATTGTACAATACAACTGGAAAGAACGATTGTAATAATGGCCTTCCCAATGCCGTGGCTTGCATCAATGATCTTCTTAAGTTCTCAAAGGCCTCCTGTGCTTTCTTGGTTAATTTAACTTTGCCCTCCTTGCTGGTATAGGATGTTAGCTCCTTGGTTTCTAGGACGATATTTGGAATCCAGGGTCTGTAATAATTAACCATGCCCAGCCATTGTCTCATTTGTTTGGCTTCTTTTGGAATTGGAAATTCACAGATACGTTCGAGTCTGCTCTTCTCAAGACTTCTTTCGGTGGCCGAAATTATAATTCTTAAAAATTTTACTTTCTCCTGAGCTACCAGTACTTTTGATGGTGAGACCACATATCCTAGATCAGCTAAACGGTTTAGTAGTTGTGCAGTATCTTTCCGATTACTGGATTAATTTTTGCTGGCCACTAAAGATCATCGACATACTGCACTAATGTTGAATTCATTATGAACTTCAAGGTACTCAGTTGATCCTGCAGACACCTGGAAAATTAAGTAGGCAAATTGATAAATCCTTGAGGCAATATGGTCCAGGTGCATTGATGGCCCCTATATGTGAAGGCAAACAAATATTGTTTGTCTTCATAAAGAGGAAGAGAAAAGAATACATGTTGCAAGTTGACTACCGAAAATACTTTTGCTTCAGCCGATATTTGGGCTAGGATATGGGCAGAGCTTAGCACTAGGGCTTGCAGTTGTACAGGGTTTTGGTGAGACCACACCTGGAGTATTGCGTACAGTTTTGTTCTCCAAATCTGAGGAAAAAGACATTCTTGCCATAGAGGGGGTACAGAGAAGGTTCACCAGACTGATTCCTAGGATGTCAGGACTTTCATATGAGGAAAGACTGGATAGACTTGGCTTGTAGTCGCTAGAATTTAGAAGACTGAGGGGGGATCTTATAGAAACTTGAAAAATTCTTAAGGGTTTGGATAGGCTAGATGCAGGAAGATTGTTCCTGGTGTTGGGGAGGTCCAGAACAAGGGGTCACAGTCTAAGGATAAAGGGGAATTCCTTTACTACCGAGATGAGGAAAACATTTTTCACACAGAGAGTGGTGAGTCTCTGGAATTCTCTGCCACAGAAGGTAGTTGAGGCCAGTTCATTGACTATATTTAAGAGGGAGTTAGATGTGGCCCTTGTGGTAAAGGGATCAGGGGGTATGGAGAGAAGGCAGGTACAGGATACTGAGTTGGATGATCAGCCATGATCATATTGAATGGCGGTGCAGGCTTAAAGGGCCGAATGGCCTACTCCTGCACGTATTTTCTATGTTTCTATGTTTCTATGAAATGGTTCCACAACAGAATTGATTTCCCTTAGGTCTTGCACGAGTCTATACTGGCCCTGCTTTCCCGGTTTTGGAACGAAATAGGGGTGTTACAGATTGACTGGCACTTCACCAATATTCCTTGTTCTGGCAAACCCTGAATTAATTTGTCAATGCTGCTGATGACCTGTAATTTCAATGGATATTGTTGGATTGAAGGAAGTGTTCCCCTTTCTGGAGAGCTACAAACATGGGATTGATGTTCACGCATCCTACCTGAGCTGTGTCCTCCGCCCACACTTAAGGGTCCACATACTAGTACTACCTCACTCCCCAGATGATGACGTAAGTGGGTAACAACTTTCCTTGGGGCCTGATAAAAATCAACAACATTTTGATTGGACGAATTCTGCTTTTGATAATTATTCGGGTCTGCCTTTCTTACCATCGTTCCTAAGTCTTTAGTTTTGGCCGGGAAATTCACCTTTCGGGTGATGTGAGGAGCAACTTCTTCAGGTCTTTTCCATAACTGTGCTGGTAGTTTTGCATACTCGGCAGCTCCCTCTTTTCCTTCCACTAGTTCCAACACTTCTATCTCCCAAACCTGTCATTCGTATGATTTAAAGAAGGTTGCCAGCTCTCTGTCCTTCCCACTCCAAACATAAGCCAGTGTGATGTGATGTGGGGTTCTTCATCCAGATCTAAGGACCACTATTGAGGGGTCACTATGGAGTAACATTGTCGTACGGGAGCCTAGGTGGTCACTATTATGCCTCTATCACCACATTCTATTTTTAGTTGGAAAGCACAGAGTACATCTCTCACCATCAGGTTGCAAACTAATCCGGTGGTTATCACAAATCTATGTTTGATTGCCTTTCCTCCATATACTACTTCGACTGGCTCAGAGATGGGATACTGGCAAACTTGTCCTTGAAAACCGGACAGGTTCTGAACTTCTCTTGATTCTGGTAAATTATAAATTGATAGAAGAGATGACATGGATGCCCCTGTGTCTACTAGGAAGGTGCATATTTTCCCTTCAACATGTCTAGACAACACAGGTTCCTCATCAGACTTGCATCCAGTCACTTGTAGGTTTGCTAATCATAGGCGTGTGAATGGGTTATTCTGGGAAAAGGAGATTTGTCCCCTTGGCTCTTGATTTTCCTGCCAGTTCCCTCTGTGCTCTCTAGGATTCCGTTGATCCCTCCATTTTCTTTGATCTTGGAAATATATTCTGTGACACCCTCTTCCATTCCTTTCTTTATTTGGGCACCCCTACTCCAGTGACCTACCCCTCTGCAACTATAGCACTGGCCCATACCTGATGGCCGGTATGTCCTCAACTCTGGTCTTTGGCGAACTGGCTCATGGGTAGATGCTTCTCTATAATATTGGTCTGGATATTCCGGGACTCTAATTTCTCTCAATCCATGGTTTGCTGGTACTCTGGGGATCCATGGTTCATGATCGATTTTTTGGTACTTCTTTTCTGATCACATATTCAGTTTTTTGTTTTACTGTAGGCAGGCTATCCTGCTTCTTAATGTCCCTCCAGTGATATCTTACAGCCCTAGCCATTTGACTGGCACAATCTTCTGTCCAGTCCATGTTATTAGTCTTTATGGATTCTGCTACATTGGTAGGAAGGCAATTCAATAAGATGGCACAATATTGAGGGGAATTTATTCCATTTCTGTAATTCATCACCCGATTGGTACATATATAATTCAGAGGATCGCTCTAAAAATTCATCCGCTCCTTCCCCCTTTGTTTGTTAAAACAGCCTTCTCCCTTGCACCATTATCCACTATTATATTTACGAGAGCTTCATGCGACGGATGCCCTAAATTCGTTAAGAATCTGGTGTGCTCACTTAGGGAAATTATTTGCTGGATCATCGCCCATAAATCCCGGGAATCGGCGTGATAAACGTCTTAAGTGATCCACAAAAGAAACCGGTGATTTTCTACGATCGGGTATCTGACTTAAAATAGCCATCATCTCGTTAGGCTTCCATGGAGAACAGACTCTAATTGTATGAGGATTATTTGCACTCACTGCGTTGGTTGGATCAAAAGAGTGATTAGACTTTTCTCTTACTGGGAACTGTCTAAGGGTTGTTTGCCTAGTTTCAAGTCTACCTTGGTTTCTTCAATGGTTGTCTCACCCCCAGATGTATCTGCCCCTTCACCAGGGGTTCACGGTTCCTTCTAAATGATGTATTTCCTTCTCCAATTGCTCGTCCAACTTGTCGAGTGGTACGCACTTCTTTCTCCTTAACTAATCTAGTTTTCTGACTTCTGGTACTGTGAACTATAGGACTATCTGTAATAGATGGAGCGGTTGGGTTTAAGGAAGTCTGTGCTTTAAGGAAGTCTGTGCCATGGAATCTAATTGTCTATTCCATTCACAAGCTCCACAATGTGCATCTGAGGTATTGGGATCGTAAGATGAATAAGGTGGTGGATGTGAATTCCTAATTTTAACAATCTCCCAATCATCTAAATAATCATTGTCATCCCCCTCGTAACCAGTGTCAACCATCGGATCCTCACGCTTAAAACTTATCGATGCCAGTTTCTCTGTGGGAGATTTTCTTTTCCCCTTATCTTTAATACTCTCAGGCTTCTCCCTTAGGCTACCTGGAGGTTCAAATACTTCAGTATCCTCTAATTTTATCCCTGCTTTAGAGTTACTTCCTTCCAACTTGCCAGATTTTCCACCGCTCTACTAGCTTTCTGTTCCTCGTAATAATTTTTCCACAATTCAATTAATTATTTTGCCTGTGCACTATCACTGCATTGCAAGACAATCTGTTCAATGTATTTCAACCCCTTTACTGTATCTATGCCCTCTTTGGGCCATAATTCATTCCCTAATTTTCTATTTAATACTCTGGAAAGAATTCTCAATCGGTCAGTTTTCTGTGGAGATTCACTGCATATTTATTTTAACGGACTTCTTGAATCAGCAGTCATATCTCTATTTTTGTGGTTCCCCATTCGATTGGATATGGAAGCAACTCTCAGGCTACTCGCACCTCTTAACAATTTTCCCCTTTCTAATATCGAATTTACCAAAGTCGTTTTTAAACAATATTCAAAAATGAAGGTGTTCCAGGAAACAACCAACCACAATCACACACATTCCCACAGCCCGTTTAATATCCCCGACCTTAATCTAAGCACATCCAATCTGAGCTCTAAACACACAAGCAAAATTGAATACAGTAAAGAAATTATTCCACTTATTATAAGTATGCCTAACCACATTCCTGTATAAACCATAAGCACTTGTCTATTAGAGCATTTGTTAACCATACAGTCTATAAATTAAATCGCAGTATTCTCATTCCGTCCTCGTGGTGGGCTCGGTCAACGGAACGACTCCTCCCCTGACACAGCGATCGAAAGAATACGAACCCTGATCGAACCACCACAAATCAGATTCTAACAATGCTACAATCCCGATTTAAACAAATACATATATTCATTTCAAACGCCCTTTTACTTCAATTATCTAACACCCAAAAATCCTTAAGCACTCACACAGACAATACAAGTAGCGGCCACAATCTTAACACACTCTAAATATTTTTACGCACACAAAGTATTTATGCAATTCGGATCCGTTAAAGATGCTAAAAAAGGCGATGCTGGATTTCTACAATTTACAATAATAATTTAACACGCTAGCGCAGTTTACAAACACTCGATCTCAATACCGTTTCACGCTGTTATCAATCAGTGAATCTCTCCCTCTGATACCGAAGATTTTCCTCTTCGTAGGGTACTCTTTGCTGAGGGGCACTACTTCTTAAATGGACTACTTTTCCTCCTAAATCTTACTTTCCCCTGCTAAGACTGGACTGCTATAGGGGGACCTCTATCCCTCCTCTCTAAGTTCTACAGAATTAGGGGTTCCTCTCCCATCCGGGTACTTTTCACCAAGTAAACCAGGTACCGTCACTGTTACTCTTCGCTATCAGGTACTAATCAACAATCGATCAGAAGGTTACTATTCACTGTTGATCAGCCGCTATTCTAAATCAATCTCAAACATGCACAAACTCCGAAGTTCTATCTACACAGAATTCGAATTCTACCATACGGGCAGAACTTCAATGTGAAATTCTGTATTTGGAAAATTGATTCTGCAGATCCAGAATCGTTCTTGGACCAACTAGTTTTGGTGGGTATTCCTCCACATATACGGGCTCTCGAATTCAAATTAAATTGCCCAATGAAATCTCGAATGGACTCGAGTATTCCCAGCCAATCTATACTCTAGCCACCGAGCCCAGTGCCTTTGCGAGATTCCTCGTCTGTAACTTCAGGGAGGGATTCAGTTATTTTCAAACAGACACACCTCTCTGCTTGGCACTGGGGATCAGCTCCTAGCCTCTTCAATCCGGCAGTCGATGCATATTTTCCGTACACACCTTTTCAATTAGCACATAAACCAGACTTGTATTTCAATACCCCACCAATTGGATACCAAATCTGGGACAGTGGGCCACTCCTCGCCCTCGAAGTGCGTCAGGCTCTCGGTAAGCAGCTGCAGCCTGCCAACTATGACCAAGTTTTTGGGCCACTCCTCACCCTGTTTTATGGGCCCCTAACCCACAGGAGTGCTATCCACCCCCTCCCCCCTCCATGTTTGCTAAACTCTGTTCTACGAACCCGTTTCTGTTTCCCAAGCCCGCGAATTATCGATCCACTCCACTAGCGAAGTGCCAAAAATCAATGCGAAAACCGCACAGTGGGCCCGATTTCTGCACTCGCGATCGAAACAGCTCAAAATCCTTGATCGCAAACTTGTGTTTAGGGGTCTGCTGAGATCCTGGACAAGCCCCCAACGTAAATAGCTCATACCTAACCACCGCAGGTTCAATCCTTGTATCTGCCTGGCCAAGCCCTCCTAGCCTTGTGCAAGCAGAGACACTCCAGAAGGTCATGCAGTCCTAAGCGTTCTGCCAGAAGATCGACACAGGACCTCGTGGGAGCGGCCTTTTATAGGTCCCCGAACCTTGAGGGGCTGAACCACATGGGGGTGGTCTCTATGTAGTCCAATAACAATATCAATTAACACAGTACATGATAGACATTTCCCTAACACAATAGTACAGTAACTAATACATTGTATTCAAACGGATCTTCTGGAAGGAAGCAAACAAGAATAAACATTGAAACATGTGCCTTGAGATTCAACCAGTTTCTCCAAGGCTCAACAGTTCGTCCAATCATCAACCAACAAAATTATTATTTATATTATTTACAATGTCCTTGCAGTGATCCAATCAATATGATGCATTTAGGGTTTGTTTGTAAAACTGCTATACATGTTATCAATTTAGGAGAAACAAGGAGTACACCTGGACCCCTCACCGTCCTGCATACCAGTCTGAGCCTAGACTGGCTGACGCCATCCAATCCCTGGAAATTTCAGCTGACAAGGGATAAGCAATTCTGACAAGTGCAGGGATCCTCCATTTTATGGTGTCTTTAATTTGGCCAGTATTAACAAATACACAAAAGGGCATAGTGCTGGACTAACTCAGCAGGTCAGGCAGCACCTCTGGAGAAATGGACAGGTGAAGTCCCTTCTTCAGACCCTTCTTCTCCCTTCTTCAGACCCTTCTTCTCCACCAGCCTGGATATGCGAGGATGGAGGTACATACAGGTCCCAAACCAAAGGCAAAGCAACTTCTTTATTGACACACATTCCCAACTTTAAACTTTCACTCCCACCACTGGCGCTCCATGACAGTAACATGTACGATAATACACTGCAGGAATTCACCAAGATCGCTTGAAAAGCACCTTCCAAGTTCCAAACTTTGCACTAGCTATCGTTTAGTTCAGTTTATTGTCATGTGTACTGAGGTACAGTGAAAAGCTTTTTTATTGCATGCTATCCTGTCATAGCAACAATTATTACAAGGAAATATCATAGCATCCAAGCTGCCCCACAATATACACACCAGCCTGATCTCAGAGAAAATCAGGCCAAATTAAACCGATGGACACCAGGCATGGCATTGATAATAACCAGCTCAATTTGTTCTCTACCAAATATAGAATGCTAAACTGTTATGGAGATCTGTGGCCAACTGACCTCTTGCTCTGCCAATGGTTTTAGTGGGGCTGGTTGGTGTATTAAACAATGGCCTCATTAATTTGTAATGCAGTCAAGGACCTTCATGAAAAGAGGCAAGTGAATTGTTTTTACTCACATAACTTTTAAATGATTTATTAAAATCGGACAGTTCTCCTGAGTATACAACTAATGTTAATTAATCAGATCTATTTGAACCATTTTGAAATGTCTGACAATTTTTCAGAAGTCAAAGGTGAATGGGAAACTGGAGGTAAGGCTTCAGCAGCAACCATCCCTCTCAGCAACATCTCAGTTTCACGGCTGTGGAGAATCATGTATTTCAGACCTCTCTTTTGGAAATGATCAGCAGAATGGGCGATGGATTCAACTCATTGCATCCCATTGCTTTATCTTTATCTGCTGGTCAAAATCCTGCAGCTTCCGGCACCACTGGGACAGGAGTGGTTCACCACTACACTCCTGAGACAATAGAGACAGGCACAATAAACGTTGACCTTGCCAGAAAGCCATCATCTAATAAATACCTTTAAAACACCATGGTCAGAGTGGAATACCATTATGTGTGTGTCCTTCCTCTACTTCATCAGCACAACTTTTAAGATAGCACAGCGGGGATATTAATCAGTAAAATTATTTATTTAATCACAATTTTTACTACTGCTTATTAAATGTTCCACTACCACATCACTTCCACCCAATATCTCATAAAGATGGATCAAAGCCCTGATGTCAATTAGCTCAGAGCTGTGTCGATCACAGGAAGCATTTTAGGTGACTCACGGTAAGCCTTTGGCATACAATCACCGACCAGATAGTATATTAGAACACTTGTGTTATTTCCCTGCCCCTCCTGGGCAATATTTATAATAAAATTATTTGCAAGCCATCTCTACAATTTTAAACCAGAAACTAATTTCATGGATATCATTAGCTTGAACTATTTATCACTGCTAACATTTGCACAATTTCTACTGTTAAGCTACACACCCATTCCGGCTGCAGTTTAAAAAAGAGTGTTGGTAACCTTCCAGAGGAGAAAGCCAATAATCGTATCTCATCGAGTTCATAGGTTTACACTGACAGCTAACCTCTGCAATATCTATCTGCAGGGTAATAAATGGAAAATGCTGACATTATATTAACCTTGAATTTAATCTGCAGCTATGTAAAGATTCTGAAAATAACTACTAAATCATTTCTGCATAATATTAAAAACGGGCAATCCATCTTAACGATTTTGTTTTGTGTGGAAGTGATTTGGTTAATTGTTTTGACAGGGCAGAAGGCAAAATATGCAGATTTTTCAGAAGGTAGTTATCTGAAAAATCCTGGCCAAACTGTTTGAAGATAAAATAGAACAATTAGACTTGAAAAGACCCAAACAATAGAGCAGGACATTTCTCTTTTACCTTAAGTTTCACATAGTCAAACAGCAGACTCTTCAGCTTAACTCGTCCAGGCTGATCAATATACCCATTTACGCTTCACCCATTTGCCAGTTTCTCATATCCCTCTAAACTTTTCAAGACTCTGTGCATTCATCTAATCAATGCCGCTCATGGTTTTATACTACTCTAAAAGATTACCCCTCAGTCTTCCACGCTCCATAGAATAAAGTCCAAGCCTACCCAAACGCTCCTTGTAACTAGTCTTTTGAGTCAACATCCTCGTACATCTTTTCTGCACTCTTTCCAGCTTAATGGCATATTTCCTGCAGAAAAGTAACCAAAAATGAACATAATGCTCCCAGAGAAATGTCAAAAAACGCCTTGTACAATTGCAACATAATGTCCAAACTTCTATTCTCAGTGCCCCTACTGATGAGGACCAAAACGGCAATGGCCTCTTCACCATTCACTTGTGACGTAACTTCCAGGGGAATATGTAATTGTACTCCTTGGTCCATCTGTTCTACAAAACTCCCCGTGTCCTCTATATATCGCACAAGAAAGCTTACCTGAATACACTAAACAAATTCCACCGTATCTAAGTCTTTAACATGATGGCAAATTTCATAAAGTGCTAGTGTTAAAATATCTGTGTGAGAATAGTTCATATAATCCTATGCATGTACAAATTAATTTTAGTTAGATCAAACCACAAAGGTTAATTAATGTGGGATGGGGCATCATGATATAGGATGACAGAGGTACTGTACATGAAACTAGGAGGGACAATCAGCAACACAGCAAATAATTGTGGTGAGCGTGATAGGGAAAAACAGAAGAGGTGGACAGCATGGCATTGCAATACCTGGGTGGTGATACAAAGAGTGCTGGAATGATGTTGGAGGGAAATAGGTGCAAGTGGCTACATTACTGGCCTGGTCTGAACTTACTCAGGAATGGGAACTAAACGTTCTTATGAGAAAGGATCAGCTAATCTTAAAGGAACACTGTAGAGGAATCTGTGGGGAAACTCCAAAAGCTCATGAATAGATATATCTTAGTCTAATTAGTACATTATAAGCTGAATCATATCAGTAAGATTCTGTGAACTGTAGTTCAACTACAGTTAATAAGACAATTAACAAGGCTCAGTTTTGGATTAATATTTCACAGAGCCTAGATGTTTTCTATTAAACGGTAATGCAAACTATATGAAAGATAGACGATGCAATTTACAATGTAACACTTAATACCATATTTTTGACAATTTATGGTATAAACCAGGTTAATTTGCTGAAATGCAGTCCCACCAAAGTGATTTTGTACAGTATCTGCAAGTTATCATCCTCCAGTATAATCAAAGGAAGCAAATCCTTTCAATGATGCACTGCAAACACAAATGTGCTGCAATAAAGAAGCCAATTTTTAAAATACAAATATTTAAATCATAAAAGATACAATCATTTACAAGTTGCATAAATGATAGGAATAGACATAGGATTGATATGATAGGCATAGACTACCTCTGTTGAAACAAAAACAGCATTAATCGGCAGCAATGTTTCATCTACTGCACCATGATTATGAAATTGCACATCTTATAGGTTCAGCTTCAAAGTGTTCAAAATCAATCCAATAACCCTTGCAACTGGACATTATAAAAATGGATCACAGTAAAGATGACAATGATATACAGCCTGGTTCATCTCTGGTGCGATTATATTCAAGAAATAGAATGGAGTTCAGTTGCATATAGTGAGAGAGAAGCATCAGCAGAGATTAGTCTGTTGCCTGGCAAACGTGCTCTCTGATATTGTTTATAATAAGGAATTTACCTTTCTCCGCTCTAGTTAAGTCTTGGAATGGTAGATCCTGTTCGTGTGGCTAATGGCTTTCAGCATTTGGTCCCTTTTCTGTGTGAAAATGTTTTCTCACGATGAGGTTTTAGTTCTAAGGTCTCTGAGACACATGAATTGACTTTCCAGTCCATCTCTTCTTTAATGCTGTATTTGACAAATATCAGGTTTAGTTGACAGCAATATCTCAAGTTCTTAAAATTGCATTCATTTTCTTAGGTGTACATGTACTTACAAACCTTTTTTTAAAAATCAAAAGCATTTAATTGACTCTGATACACTAGTATAAGGAAAAATGATTAAATACTTCAGTATAGAGTTTAGAAGTATAAATCAGTGATTTTACTTCGGAGTCACGTGAGTGACTACGTGCAGAACCCTGTACAGCCGTTGGTGCATCATGACGTCAGACGCATTGGTGCAGTCGGCCGGTTGGAGCAGCAGCGCTCCTCCAAGCGGTAAGTTTAAAAACTCAAGGTAAGTTTTAAAACATTTTTCAGAGTTCATTTTCTGTGACGGTTGGAGAGGTCCTTTTGGAAATGTTGCAGAAAGTGAAAAAGGTGGCGGCGAGGCGCTCCGGAGGGAGGAAGGTTGACGACCAGGAGAGTGTTGTTGGTGGAGGCCGGTCTTGTGCACCTGGTCCGATGCCGGCTATACAGCCAGCGATTGTGGACCCACTGCCTGTGAGCAGTGTAGGCTTGCCTGTAGGGCGTAAGGCCACTGGCAAGTCAGATAGGCCCGTTGACCCAGAGTCGGGCCTGGAGGTTGTACCCTCTACAGGAGAGTCCGTTTGCTCACCGCTCTCCCAGGTCGAGATTCTATTACAAAGAATGCTCGACAGGGACCAGCTCCGGGAGGAGGAGTGGTGCCCAAGCCAGGCTGTTGGAGAGCCTAAGCTAGCAGTACCTTTTACAGGGCTGCAGGAATATCCTGCCTGTGAGGAGGATGTTCTAATGGTGCAGTTCGCTGACACCGAATCTATGGTGGGGGAGAGCAGTAAGGGAGTTCAGTTGGAGGTAATTCCTAATATTGCTGGAAAACTTGCTATGCCTAGAGAGGCAGGAGAGCCGATTGGTGAAGAATTGGCTGCAGCAATTCAGTATATGCTCCCCTACCAGTTACAGGAGTTGGCCATGGATGAGGCCGCAAAGAAGTATGAAGCTCCTATTAATTGTGATCTTCTGAAAGTACCTGTGGTTAATCATCAGATTTGGACACAGTTGGGGGTGTCAGCTAGGGCTCAAGAAATGAAATTTCAAAAAGTGCTCAGATTGTTCTCGGCAGGGCTTGCAGCTTTGGTGAAAATAATTGATACAGGGAATATGTCTGAAGCCCATCAGGATGCACTGGGACTGTTTTGTACCGCATTCTTTGAAATCAATAACATCAGAAGAGCCGCTATAAGGCCGGTGATTAATCATAATCTGGCGGCTTTGTGCAAACCGCCCAGTGTACCACCACAAAATCTGTTGTTTGGAGGTGATCTTGTGAAAAGAGTAAAAGAATGTCATGAGGATGTAAAAACTATGGGCCTCATTAAGACAGCTGGCAAACAAGGGAAAAGGTTTTATCCTTATCAAAGAGGCACTAGTTCGGTTGCAGGGGAAGGAACCAGCCATACAGGTCTACAATACCGGAATTGGCAGGCTGCCACCGGTGCGAAGGGCAAGGTGCCTTTCTCTACAAGGGGCCGCGAACAACAAGGTCTACAAGGACATATGCAGGTAAGGAATATACCTTTGAGAGAGAATGAATTAAGTAATGTTGCTGTTGAAATTGGGGGAAGGTTAAAATTGTTTCTCAAACAATGGTAGGAGTTAACGTCAGATTCGTTTATACTTAACAGTATCGAAGGGGTGAAAATTGAATTTTACTCGAATGAGAGTTAACCTAATCAACATGTTCCAAAATGTGCTCATATAAGGAGAAATTAATTCATTACACAAGAAAGGGGTAATTGAGACATCAATCTATCAAAGTTGTCAATTTGTGTCAAGTATTTTTCCAAGGTCTAAAAAGACTGGGGGATGTAGAATTATCCTGGATTTAACGAGTTTGAACACATTTGGTTGTTATAGGCATTTCAAAATGGAAACGTTTTCCATAGCCAAACATCTAGTTTCCAAAGGGTGTTATATGGCAAGCATTGATTTAAAAGATGCATATTACTCAGTGTCTATTCATGGCGATGATAGAAGATATTTGAAATTTATTTGGATGACTCAGTTGTTGCAATTTAAGGCACTGCCTAATGGATTAATTTCAGCCCGTAGACTATTTACTACATTGGTAAAACCTGTGTTAGCATTACTCAGAGCTCAGGGGCATGTAGTAATGGCCTATTTAGATGATATTCCAATTGTTGGAAAGACTCATGCTGAACCTCAGTTGTCAGTTTCAATTGTTAAATCCACTTTTGAACAATTAGGGTTTGTCATTCATCCAAATAAATCCAAATTATCACCAGTTCAAATAATTGATTATTTGGGATTTACCATTAATTCAAATCACATGTTGGTAACTTTGTCTAGGGACAAATTGCAACAGTTAAATGAGGACTGTGTTAATCTCCTCAGAGAACAACGGCCTTCAATTAGACAAGTAGCTAGGTTGATTGGTAAATTGGTGGCTGCTTTTCCAGCTGTGCAGTATGGTCCTCTGCATTATCAACAATTGCAACGATCAAAGGAACAGGCACTGAGAATGCAAATGGGCCATTTTGACAGGCCTATGCAGTTGTCAGTTGGGGCAAGTTCGGACATACAATGGTGGATAGTAAATACTTCAAAGGTTTTGGTGGAACCACCTTCAATGATATTACAGACTGATGTATGTGCACTAGGTTGGGGTGCAACAGATATGTCTTCCAGCTGTGGAGGCAGATGGAATGCTGATGAGACATCCCTTCTTCAATTAAGAGGGATCAACTATTTAGAGTTGTTGGGAACCTGGTATGGGCTTAAGGCTTATTGTTCTACCAGTAGGAACTTGCATGTGCAGGTTCAGATTGACAACACCACAGCAGTGGCATATGTAAACCACATGGGTGGAGTCAAGTCACAGTCTTGTGATAGACTGGCTAACCAGATTTAGAGCTGGTGCATTGACAAAAATATCTGGATTTCAGCTATTTATTTGCCAGGTAGATTTAACACTGTAGCTGACACTAGGTCACGTCAGTTCAATGATAACATAGAATGGATGTTTCATTTCGGAGTCACGTGAGTGACTTCGTGAAGAACCCGCCAGCACGCATGCGCGACATATCGTCGCTCGCATTGCAGTCGACGGCTGGAGAGGAGCGCGGCTCGTCACCAGCCCTTCATAAGGGCCACTCAGGTAAGTACTAACAACCTTGAGTTGGTTGTTCTGTGTAAGTAATTGTGTTTTCTTCCACAGAGACATGGGCAGCAGGAAAAATAAAGGCCGTAAAACTTCTACAAGGAGTTGTCGGCAACCCAACCCGGAGCCCCCCTCCACGGCAGGAGGACGGGCCGGGAAAAAGGCGCGCAAGCCGGGGAGCCCTGTATTCACAGGATCCGGTTCACCGACGCAGCTATGCCCTAGCGGGGTACCTGCAGAACAATCAGTCGGTACAGCGCCGGAGCAGGTGCATCCTGACTCCATCTCTCTCTCACCCACTGGGTCGTTTGCAGAGACAAGCAAAAGGGATTCGCGTGCTGATGCACGGCCCTTCTCCCTGAGCCCTCTTGAAGGAGGCATGGATACAATTCCACTACCTAGCCCTTCGCGGGTTGAGGTCTCACCAGGAGCCACTAGGAAGTGGTCTGGTGAATCAGGCAGGCCCGAGTCCACTGGCAGACCAAGAAGGGCCAGTGTCGACTCACCACCCAGAGGGACCAGGAGGAGTCACAAGGGTGGAGCCTCGCCTAGGTCACCGCTTCCCCCGCTGGGGGCAGGTCGGGACCATACGCCGTCTGGGTCCAGATTTAGGACAGTCGGCAAGCCCGTGCGGACGTCGGGTCACCACGCTGCGGCGTCAGGTGCCGACCTCTCCCCACCCATGCCCTTCGAGGCAGCCGGGTCCAGCTCAGCGAAGAGGAGGCGCTCGAGCAGGTCCGCGCGGGAATCGCTCAGCTTCGCCGAGGCGGCTGGTAGCGACACATCATCACAGTACCGATATTACCTCGACGAGGTACGGACTGATGATCGGAGCCTCAGGAGTTCCTTCGGGCACGAGGCCTCTTACCTCCCACACCCGCCCGATGAAGGGCGCTTGGATCGTATGGAGAGGATATTGGAGCAAGTTCTACTCAATCAGAAACAGGACACACACAGCTCCAGGGGACTCATGGATATATCCCCGTCCCCATCTATGGACAACATAAGACCAGATAAGGAGGATATCCTGGTACATGCCCCAGCAGCACCTGAGGTCCCTCAGGAAGATCTGCTGGATGTGGCAGCCAAATTCGGGTTACCCGTATCATCAGGACAACCCCTCAACATCAAACTGGCCGCAACCATAGATTACCTTACCAACCATCAATTGCAGGAGGAGGTCCTTGCGAAGGCCATGGAGAGACACAAGGCTCCAGGGAACTGCAATTCACTCCACGTGCCGATTGTGAACATGCCAATCTGGGGTAATATCAGCCCGGGCATCAGAGCGCAGGAAGTGAAACTGCAGAGGATTTTAAAACTACTTACGTCTGGGATCACCGCTTTTGCAAAGTCGGTAGATGGGGTTGATCTAAGCACCGAACAGGAGGATGCTCTAGCTCTGCTCTGCAATACGCAGTACGAGATCAACGCTTTCCGGAAGGGCATTATCAAACCTTCCTTGAATCCCAAATTTGCGGGACTATGCAGAGCACCTCCTACCCCCCCACCTAGACAGCTGTTCGGGGAAGACCTCCCAAAGCAGGTCAAAGAGCTGGATGACCATGCGAAAACCATAGGTCTGATGAGACCACATTTTGTGGCCAGACCTTCGGCCAAGAAGACACCTTACTTCAGGCCACGAGGTCAGACCGACAGGCCAACAAGGACCTACGTTCCGGCACCTCCTCAATATCAACAGCCTCCTCAGCCCATGCCTTTTTTAGGACTAGGCCCTCAGCGGCCAGCATGGAAGATGCGGATTCCGCACCAACCACGAAACCCAGCACCTCCACGTCCCACCAACAATCCCAGGGACCGCCGATAACCATGAAGGTAAGGGGGTCTGGGTTCCATGCACTTGCATGTCTAACCTCACGAGTTGGGGGCAGATTACGGGGATTTAAGGAGGCTTGGGAAACCATCACTTCAGATGAGTTTATCTTGCAAAGTATTCAGGGTTATGAAATTGAGTTTATTCATGGCCAATTGCCTCCACCCCAGCATATGCCGAATCGCAAATTTGCACTTTCCAAAAAAGAATTGGCAGAAGGCTATGCTGAAATCTTGAGTTTACAAGACAAAGGTGTGATAGAACGAACCACACATGAACCAATTGAATTTGTGTCTAATATATTTACTAAAACTAAAAAAGACGGTGGATGCCGGGTCATTATAGATTTAACTCACTTGAATACCTTTGTAAAATACACCCATTTCAAAATGGACACATTTGAAACAGCCAAATCTTTGATTTCGGAGGGCTGCTTCATGGCATGCATTGATTTAAAAGATGCATACTATTCAGTATCCATTCGGAAACATCATAGGAAGTTCTTGAAGTTTACCTGGATGGATCAGCTTTGGCAATACAAAGCATTGCCCAATGGGCTTACTACAGCCCCCAGACTGTTCACCAAACTACTCAAGCCAGTGTTATCTACACTGCGGAGACAAAATCATACGGTCATGGCCTATTTGGATGACATTCTGATAATTGGGCACACTCTGGAATCCGCAGAGTTGGCGGTTTCAGCCACAGTGAAAATTTCTCAACAAATGGGGTTTATAATCCATCCAGACAAATCAAAGTTCCTCCCCGCACAGATCATGGACTACTTGGGGTTCACGATAGACTCCAATCGCATGATCACCACCATCCCAACTAACAAAGTTGGTGATGTGTTTCAAGCATGCAAGAACCTGGTCTGCGCCAGTATACCGTCTATCAGATTAACTGCCAGGGTAATTGGCAAAATTGTAGCAGTATTTCCAGCTGCTCAATATGGACCTTTACACTATCAGAATTTACAAAGGTCAAAAATAACAGCATTAAAACTAAATGCTGGACATTATGATAGACCCATGCAGTTGCCGGTTAAGGCAAAACTTGAGTTACTATGGTGGATTGGCAATATCCATAACTCATTTAAACCCATCATTGTGCCTCGTCCAATGGTATACTTGCAAACAGATGCAAGCTCCCATGGCTGGGGAGCTACGGACAACAATAACAGTTGTGGAGGTAGATGGGATTCACTTGAAGCTACTTTGTTGTTAGCACAAGGGATAAACTATTTGGAGATGGTAGGAGCATTCCACGGACTAAGAGCCTATTGTTCAAACATGACTAACACTCATGTCCGTCTCCAAATAGACAATACCACTGCGGTGGCTTATCTGAATCATATGGGCGGTACCAGGTCAATTTCATGCAATGAATTGGCAAACACAATTTGGCTCTGGTGTATTCAACGGAATATTTGGATCTCAGCTACCTACTTGCCAGGTGAGCTCAATACAGTGGCGGACACCAGGTCACGGAAGTTCAATGACAACATCGAGTGGATGTTGAACCCCCAAATATTCACCAAAATTACAGCCAAATTTGGTAAACCGGATATTGACCTTTTTGCGTCACGGTTGAACCATCAGGTACCAACATACGTATCATGGGAGCCAGATCCTGGGGCAATGGCGATGGACGCATTCTCGCTAGACTGGGGGAAATGGTTCTTCTATGCCTTTCCTCCATTCTGCCTCATCAGTCGGGTATTGCGGAAAATCCAGCTCGATGCTGCCAAGGGCATCCTCATTATACCCGACTGGCCTACGCAATCATGGTATCCGGTGGTCCTTGGAATGATAAGTCAACCATGGGTCCTCTTGGAGGGTTGCCCACAATTGGTGACGAACCCTGCCACAGGGGAACCACACCCCTGCCATAGTCATTTGAATCTATTGGCTTGCAGGATCTGAACAGGCCACTACTTCAGTATGGTCTATCTTCAAGGACAATGGATACCATGGGAGCATCATGCAGGGAGTCCTCAAGACGGCAGTACTTATCGTACATCAGGAAATGGGAATCCTATTGTGGCCGCATGGACGTTGCATATAACTCCGTCTCCATCACAGATGTGCTGGAATTTCTTGCGGGGCTACATCATGATCAACATCTCAGCTATAGTGCCATCAATAGCGCCAGGAGTGCGCTCTCGTCCTACCTCAATATTGAGGTAGGATCCAATAAATTGGTCTCCAAACTTATGCGGGGGATATTTAATTCCAACCCGCCGAGGCCCCGTTACAACGTCACATGGGATATTGGCAAAGTGCTGACCCTGCTGAGAACATGGTCACCCATGATGGGGCTCGAATTGGACAAACTCACCCTGAAGGTGGTGATGTTGATGGCACTTACTTCAGCACAAAGGGTGCAAACGCTTCACAAGGCCAAGATCGACAGAATGATCTCTACCCCTGAACGGGTCACTTTCTTCATTGATGAATTGCTCAAGCAGCATAGACCTGGATTTACAGGGCTGCAGCTGGAGTTTCCAGCATACCCCGCTGATGCTAGGCTATGCATAGCCACCCATATCCGCCACTATATCAAAGTGACGAGGAAAATAAGGCGAATGGAGCAATACCTGTTCATCAGTCACAAAAAACCTCACCATAGAGTGACGGTGCAGACGATATCCCGATGGCTCAGGATCGTCTTGAACAAAGCAGGTATTGACACTGATGTTGTTAAATCCCATTCCACCAGGGCAGCATCAACATCGGCGGCAAAGGCCATGGAGGTGCCCATGGACCAGATACTTGCCACAGCGGGATGGGCCAGTGAAGCCACTTTTCAACGGTTTTACAATAAACCCGTCACCGTACCTGGAATGTTCGCAGGAGCCGTGCTGGATGCAGGCCGAGAACATACAGTTCCCCCTCAGTGAGGGGTCCTTTCTTGTTGTTATTAATAAATATTATTATTTTTTCAGAGAAACAGTGACGGAAATTGATTACTGCTGTCCACCTTTTCAGTAGCGTGTGTGATAGCATGGACGTTGTCCAGGGCATGAAATCACAGAAGCTTTGAAGTCTTCACGAAGTCACTCACGTGACTCCGAAATGAAATAGTAAGATTAAACGAGAACTTACCAGTTTGAAGTTTGATCTTTATTTTATGAGGAGTTGCGATGAGGGATTTCGTGCCCTCCGCTCCCAACCCTCGATCATAAAGTCAACTGGTAACTAGAGTCTCTTTAATCTTACTATAACAAGTCATTTCTTGGCTTGGTTTTTTCTGTGATTCCACACCGCGGCTTTGAAGTATGTCGCGCATGCGTGCTGGCGGGTTCTTCACGAAATCCCTCATCGCAACTCCTCATAAAATAAAGATCAAACTTCAAACTGGTAAGTTCTCGTTTAATCTTACTATTAAATCAGGATGTATGTAATCAAGTGATTGTTCAGTATAGAATGCCAGATATTGACTTGTTTGCATCTAGATTAAATCATCAGTTGCCCAGATATGTTTCATGGGAACCAGATCCTGGTGCAGCAGCGGTAGATGCTTTCTCGCTGCATTGGGGAGGAATGTTTGTGTATGAATTTCCTCCATTCTGTCTCATCAGCAGATGCTTGCAAAAGATCAAGCAGGACTCTGCATCAGGGGTATTGGTAGTGCCAGATTGGCCTACACAAGCATGGTTTCCTCTTGTATTACAAATGGCTAGGGAGCCTCGCATGATTATTCCCAAGAATGAAAATCTACTGATAAATCCAGTAACTGGGGATCAACATCCTTTACATGATCGTATTGATCTGTTAATTTGCAGATTTTAAGGAGGCCATACCTGGGGAGAGGACTGTCTGATCATACTGTGGATGTTCTCACGTCGGCCTGCAGGGATAGTGCACAGAAGCAGTATATCACCTTGATAAGGAAGTGGGAGCAATTCTGTCTACACCAGAACATTTTGAATCAAACTGCAGGGATCACAGATGTATTGGAGTTTTTGTCCACTCTTTATTTTGATCAAAAATTAAGTTACAGTGCGATCAATACAGCCAGGAGTGCTCTGTCTTATTTACCCATGAATTCAGAATTGCATTCAGTAGGGACACATCCGTTAGTTTCACGATTTATGAAGGGAGTTTTCAATTCTAATCCTCCTAAACCCAGGTATGCCGGTATTTGGAATGTGAGTGAAGTCCTTATGCTTCTTTGCCAGTGGGCTCCTGTTGCAAGCTTATCTATAGCCAAATTAACCATGAAGGTGGTCATGCTTATGGCGTTGGTTTCAGCCCAACGTGTACAAACATTGCAAAAGCTTCGGCTAGACAGAATGCATGTGTCGGCAGATGCCATTATATTTTATGTCTATGATTTGCTTAAACATAGTAGAATAGACATGACAGGATATAAGGTTGTGTTTTCAGCATACCCCACAGATGATCGCTTGTGTGTAGTCTCACATTTATCTTGTTACATTGAGGTCACTAAAGCCCTACGAGGAACAGAGTCTGCATTATTTATTAGCCGCAAACAACCACACAATAAGGTGTCGGTGCAAACAATTTCAAGGTGGCTAAAGCAGGCTCTGGGAAGTGCTGGAATTGATAGTGATAAATTCAAATCTTATTCCACCAGGGCAGCATCAACTTCCGCGGCAAGGGCAATGGATGTGCCTATAGACCATATCCTCGCGGCCGCAGGATGGTCCAGTGAGCTGACTTTTCAAATGTTTTAATACAAGCCGATTTCAAGGCTGGGGGCGTTTGCTGATTCTGTTTTGAGTTCTGTTATAGTTTCCCCCTGAGTTAGAGGGGTTTGCTATGGTTTTGTGTGTAAATAAACTGTTATTCATTTAACAGACGTTATTATTGATGCATTATTGATTGTAAACGACTTTTGAGTCGATCGATGCAGTGTGAACGCCGGATTTGGGTCTGTGGCGTGAAATCCAAGTGCTTTGAAGTCTTCACGTAGTCACTCACATGACTCCGAAGTAAAATAGTAAGATTAAATGAGGACTTACCAGTTTGAAGTTTGATCTTTATTTTATGAGGAGTCGAGTTGAGGGACTACGTGCCCTACACTCCCAACCCTCATAGATTTCATCTGGTAGTTCTAGTCTTTGTTATCTTACCATTATACTTCAGTCATTGTTATATGTGAGTCCACTCCGCTGCTTTGAAGATTGACGCACCAACGGCAGTACGGAGTTTTTCACGTAGTCCCTCAACTCGACGACTCATAAAATAAAGATCAAACTTCAAACTGGCAAGTTCTTTTTGAATCTTACTATTTTACTTCGGAGTCACGTGAGTGACCACGTGAAGAACCCCAATCGCCCGCAGTGCGCGTCATTACGATGCACGTGTTTGGCGAAGCACCGGTCTGGCAGGCACGTTGCTCCTGCCAGCGGTAAGTTTAAACTTAAACGGGTAAGTATTTTTTACCTGTTTTTGATATCCTGCAGGAACCCTTCTTCTACAGATTCCTGCCGGATGCTTCTCGGGTGTTGACGAGGGAACCAGCTGCGAGCTGTGGGAAAACCCCGGTCCTACCGCATAAGCTGGTAGCTGGAGAAATGTCGGGCTCGTGAAGTTCAGTCACTGACAAAACGGTCAGTAACTTCTGAACGCTGGGTTCCCGGGGAGGGGAACTTCAGCAGAAGTGCGGTTCTTAGACCGCAATTACCCAGATATTGGGCTGTAGCTGATCAGCCCGGATGCCGGGGGGGTGGGGGGGGGGGGGGGGGGTGGGGGTGGTAAGGCACACAGACGCTAGGGTTCCCCGGGGAGGGGAAACCTAGAGGCAATGTGGTGTCCAGACCGCAGTAGTTCTAGGATAGGCAGTAAACCGACCAATATGGTCAGCCCTGATGCCGGGAGGGTTCCCCTCCGGTTAATGTCAACAATTTAGGTTGACCAGGATGGAGCCCTTGTGGAGTGGAGGCTCCATCTAGATACACACCAACTACAGGAGTTGTGACAGTGCTGGGCATATGGGTGAGCTTGAGCCCGCAGCACCTTTGCACAGGGCTGCTTTATGAGGCTATGGCAGCACCAGCATATGGGAGAAGCCACGCTAGCAGCACCTTGTAGCAGGGCTGCTTATTGTAGGCAGCAACAGCTGTAGAAGGGCTGCATAATGTTTTCCCTCATGGGCGAGGTGAGCTTCCCGGGGCAGTTTGGTCTTACACTGAAGTTCTACAACTAAGGGACCATTTACAAGTGGATCATACCCCTCCATCTGTTATTTGCACTTTATCAATTTATTCATTTATGCGTGTATTTACGTATATAATTGTAGCCAATGCCTACTATGTTCTGTTGTGCTATGCAAAGAAAGAATTTCATTGTCCTGTCAGGGACACATGACAATAAACTGTTTTGACTTGACTTTGACTTTACACTTGGTTGAACAATACAAATCAAGACATCTTCATTGATTTAGAGGCATCTAACCATGCAAAATTGTACAATGCTACCATTCTAAGCAGGCTGGAATTGGGCCAGAATTGTGTTTAGGCAGGCGCAGTACTTGACCAGGGTTGCCTTCAAGATACATTCAAAAATGTGGGCAGAATTGTCTTTTGAGACAGGTCAGAATTATGGCTAGAATTGTTTTCGACAAATTAGATTTAGCAGACGGGTTCATTATTATGGTCAGGTTGTCTTACAAGACAGGCTCGGGAATCGGGCCAAAGTTGCCGTTCAAGGCAGACGCGAAGGATGACAGGCGTGGCCTGTTCATTATGAAATATGGCTGATTAACAAATGGATTCATAGGGTGTGCCCATTTACAGTGATCATTGGAGATATTTGGAGGAGGCATTGCAGTGATGAGGCAATATAATAGTATAATGACAATAAAGCATTCAAAGAGGACTAGTCAGAGTTCCAAAATATTTGTTAAGTCTGGATGATAATTTTAACGCTGTATTTTGATAAAATCCACTGTTTCAGTCTCAAACCATGTTTAAGAAATTGGGCTCCTCTATTCAATTAAAATTAAGTTGTTATCAAATAGACTTATTGGAGGTGTTGCAGAGCAGCATACCCCAAGACATGAAAGCCAACGGGTCAGTATTAGTCTGACGCCGGGTCCATGGCAGCGTCGGCTAGTTGGAGAGGCTGTGCCAGCAGCGCCTTGTAGTAGGGATGTTTAATGCTTTCCTCATGGAGGAGGAGAACATGCCGAGTCTGATGGTATAGCCGTGAACATACCCAAAGGGATGAAGGGCACGTGTCAGAGATCATTACTGACAGCAAGATTTGCCATCACAACACATATGCAGTGAACACCACTATCAGGGGGACATTACAGCCATCCGCCAAATCTGGTCGTCAGTTGAGACCTATTCAACAGGCAAATCCTGGAGAATGAAGGTAAGCGGTTCATTGAAGCTGGTAGCAGCATGAAAGCTGGCCAGAGATTCCACGCACTCTATCAGGCCATTACGATTTACATTGAGTTATCAATTGGCTCATGACTCCGTCCTAGGCAACAGATTGGAGTCAATAGAAGCCTGTTACAGCTTTGTTGTTATAAAGCAGCAGTCTATTCATTAAGAAATTGGCAATATAGTAGATGTGGTTCAGCTGTGCAAGTGGGAGAATTGAAATCATGCTAAATGGAGAACTGTAAAGTGCCATATAGGTCATGGTTGAAACACTTTTGCTATTATCAGCTGAAGCTGCCAAAGTCGCAATAATGGATAGACATTGTTCAGCATTGTTCCAGTAGTTTATTCAGTAAATAACTCGTTATATTGCAAAATGGTGCTAATGGCCTAAGAATGAGAAATTGCAAAAATCATCTCTGGATTGGAGGTGAAGGATATTTGCATGAGTTGCCAATTCTTCATTTATTGGTATTAAATATCTATAGACCCTACGGGCATTTTATGGGTTAGGAGTTATTGAGCGAATGTGTATAGCTGCATGCGCAACTTCATGTGGATACGTTATGATGGTGGCATATGTTAGTCACATGGGTGCAATCAAGTAAAGAATCCTGTTATGGTTGCATAATCCGTTTCTACTGGAGTAACATCAGGTATAGGTCAACGACAACACAGAATGGATGTTGAATCACACCGTATTTATGAAATTCTGGTTCAAAGGAACATCAATTATGGATATGTTTGTTTCATGCTTATTCACAGGTTGCAAAATATGTGACATAACAGTGGCGAAAGAGACATTCTCGCTACAAGTAGTAGGAAGGTCTTTTGTGTCTTCCTCCATTTATTCTTCATTAATTGGGGCTTCAAATAAAGTCATTAAGAGCCGTTTAGGTTCCTATTGTGTGATTGGCCTATGCAACTTTGATTCCCGGTTGTAACCTTATATGGTTATTTTGAACATAACTTGCTGGTTCAGTCTGTGGTTTGAGAAATCAACCGTTGCATGTTAAAATCAAATTATGTTCTGCAGATTCAATAGACTGCTCTACGGCTTGGATTGTTACATCAGTCCTTGTATATGTTCAGTGTGCTGCGAGCACCAAAAAGCAGGACTTTCTTTTCCAGGAGATGGAATGCGTTTGTTGAATGTTCATATTGCATTGAAGGTGGTATAAATTACTGATGTTTTGGAGTTCATTTTAAAGACCCGCTCTGTCGGGTTCATCCTGGGTATCAAGTTGGTAAGCATATCTTTAACACAATGTCCTAGGACAAGTACAATGCAGTATGGGATGTCAACATTGTGTGAGCACTATTTCACCAGGGGGGGTCCAGCTGCATTCTTCGTTTCGGCAGACCTCATAAGGTGGTTATCCTCTTGGCGCTGGTTTAGCGCAACAGGTTTAGTCGCTGCATAGTTGCGAAGGAACAAGATGGTTACGTCTGTAAACAATAATATATAATATTTATGCTTATAATTCACTTAGCAGAGCAGAAGGAGTGTCAGATCTCAAAATAGTTAAAGGCATACCCAGGGACCTTTGGTAAAGTGAGGACACACATATATAACAATACGTTAAGGTAACTGAGAGTCTTCGAGGTTCTGAACTAGCTATGTTGCTAGTCACAAAAACCTATAAGAACGTATCTGTTCAGGTCACTTGCAGCGGATAAAATGGACTTTGATTTATATAGGAGTAGATACTGATTCTAGATCTCACTCCATCAGGGCTGCTATAACATCAGCAGCAAGGGTTTTACGTGCCATTGGACCATGTCCTAACGCTTGCAGCATGGTCAAGCGAACAAATTTCAAACATTTATAATAACTCACTATTAGACCAGGGGTATTTGTCAACCCTATTTTCATTGATTATAGTTTTCCATCCAAGTGAAAGGTGGGACTATTATTATTACTTCATTAATAACATCAGCGTGTTTAAATCTATGTCATGACTGTATGTATTATGAATATTTTTTCCCTCACTTGTCAATGAAGCAGTTGTGGCTGTGTAGACTCGTTTCTCCCGGCATAAAATCTTTGACAGAGCTTTGAAATCTTCACGTAGTCACTCACGTGACTCCGAAGTAAAATAGTAAGATTAAACGAGAATTTACCAAGTTTGAGGTTTGATCTTTATTTTATGAGGAGTTGCGTTGAGGGACTAGGTGCCCTCCGCTCCCAGCCTTCATAAAGATCATCTGGTTAGAACTACTTCTTCTCTATTCTTACTATGTTACTTCAATTATTGTTGTCTGTGATTTCACACCGCTGCTTTGAAGATTGACGCGCACTGCAGGCGATCCGGGTTCTTCACGTAGTCCCTCAACGTAACTCATCATAAAATAAAGATCAAACTTCAAACTTGGTAAGTTCTCGTTTAATCCTACTACTTTAATTCGCATTCCTCAAAGTTCAAGGGCTGGATATCCTTGTTAAAATGTTAATTTTGCTGTTAATCTCATTTTCAATTATATTAATAAATGCGAATGAGATTAGCACTTGGATACATAAAATGAAACGCTTTAATAAAAAAAATGAATATTATGTTCTACTGCTTTTCCAATTACATCTGTTGGCATGCAGAAGAGTGATTTTAGAGTTTATTCTATGTTCTTTTAGCCTAGCCTAACTGAATTTAAAGCACATAATGGATATGATTTAGCAACAGTTATCTTCTGGGATTTCCACTAAACCCAAAGAGATTATTAATTATCCTTCTTTTGGACATCTTGATCAATCTATGGATGACATAATGACCGGCTTTGATGATAGATACCATGGAAAACAGCCAATCAGAAAAGAAAATGTGCCTGTGAATAAGATGCTTTTAAGAGGATCCAATGTGATGCAAATAGAGTTTAGGTGATTTGTATTTTGTCATTTTGCGATTGTCTTTGTTGTGTCTCTTTGTTTTGCCTGTATGAGTATTTTGTTATGTCAATAAATGTGGAGTTCAAAAAAAAAGAAGAGAGAATGGCTTATTTTTCTGGTCAAATGGGTTTCCTTTAAAGGTGCAGGCACGGTTTCCTCAAATTGTTAAAAGTGAGCGAAAAGTCAGTCAAATAAAATGCTACACAGGTACATTACACCTTCCTCAAATTTTATAGATCAATTATATCATTGCTCTTGCACACTGTCCCCCAATTCATAAAATGTAATGTGCCAAAAGTCCTTTTTTCCCATTGAACTTATTTTTCAGTGAATTGTATTTTGCAAATAAGGTGGAAGCAAAATTATTGCTTAAAAAATCAGTGGGGTGCATCCAGTTTTTTTCTAATTCTGGTAAGGTACTGGTGACATTTTTTAGGACATGGCAAAATACAAAAACTGCCTTAAATGCATGTAATTTATGTCCACTAACAGCCCTACAGCTATCAGGAAAGAAAAAAAATGGGAGGCGGAAAGTGGGAATACAAAAATGGGTGTTTTTGCAGATAGTGAAGATGTTTGTGAAAAAATAGCAGCAGGATCAATTGGTCAACTGGGCTGAGGTATGGTCGATGGAATTGAATGCAGAAAAATGTGAGGTGGTGCATTTTGGGAAGTCTAACATGGGCAGGACCTACACAGTGAATGGTGGGGTGCTGGGTAGTGTTGTAGAGCAGTGGATCTAGGAGTGCAGGAGCATAGCTCCCAGAAGGTGCCGACGCAGGTAGATCAGGTGGTCAAAAAGTCTTCATCAGCCAGAGTATTGAGTATAAAAGTTGGGAGGTCATGTTGCAGATGTTGGTGAGGCCACATTTAGATTATTGTGCTCAATTCGGGACACCATGTTGTAGGAAAGATGTTGTCAAGCTGGAAAGGGTACAAAGATTTACAAGGATGTTGCCAGGACTAGAGAGTCTGAGCTATAGGCCAATGATGAGTAGGCTAGGACTCAATTCCTTGGAGCGCAGGAGGATGAGGGGTGATCTAAAAGAGGTGTATAAGATCATGAGAGGAATAGATCGGGTAGCTCCACAGAGTCACTTGCCCAGAGTGGGTTAATCAAGGACCAGAGGACATAGGTTTAAGGTGAAGGGGAAAAGATTTAATAGGAATCTGAGGGGTAACATTTTCACACAAAGAGTGGTGGAATAAGCTGCCAGAGGAGGTAATTGAAGCAGGGACTATCCCAACGTTTAAGAAGCAGTTAGACAGGTTCATGGATATAACCAGTTTGAAGGGATATGGATCAAATGCTGGCAGGTGGGACTAGTGTAGCTGAGACATGTTCACCCGTGTGGGTAATTTGGGCCGAAGGGCCTGTTTCCACACTGTATCACTCTGTGACTATGAAAGGAAGAGTCCCTATATTAAGGATTTTTACCAGACAAGCTCAGACTGGAGGATAATACTCAAACTGATACTGAAGGGCATAGTCTTCAGCAGATGTTTTACTTATGCGGTTCAAACTAAGTCTGTGTTTAGACCTCTGACGAGAGAATTTTAATTTAAAAACACTTCGGTAATGGCACCAGTCAAAATGTGCGTTCATTACACTTTCTATTTTTTTGGACATTGGAGATTCATTGCTTGCTATGTAAAAATACAAATCCCTCCAGGAAACAACAGCAGGGTCAAAGAGGAAAGAACAAATTAGTTTTCAAGAGTCTCTGATTTCAATGCTCATTTCAATACAAAATAAATCCTAATTTTAAAAGTAAAGCAGGGTCAGTACTAGAGGGCACGGACAGAAACAATCCTTGCTAGATTGCTACAACACTCTTTACAATGTGATCATAAAAATATTAGAACTGACATTAACACCAAGGAATCATTTTCCCATAATCACCCAAATTGATAGTCGAAAAGTTTAATCAATAACATCCGGAATAACAATTTATTCTTGTAATGGCTGGTCAATTGAATCTTGAAGAATTCAGTTGAAATAAAACTGAATCACATGCCTTAAACTAGAAAGAAAGCGGAGCCAGTACCATTCCCATCGCAATGACAGCTTTGCAGCCTGACTGATATTGTCTCAACCTCCGCAAGACAAGCATGATCTACAATGCTTTTTGTGAGTGCAGTGTTTGCACTTGAGCTAATCTCACTGCAACAAACTGTTTATAAAGGATATATCAGAAAATTGAGTTTACACTGTAGAAAACAAATCTGACGTTTGCATCAAAGCATTTTCTTCCGTGACGGCGGGACAAGTTCCAATGCCATCTGCTCTACATCTTAGACCCGGCCTTTTACTTGCTATTGAGGAATATGAAGATAGTTGTTTAGTTGCTATTTAGTTATTAGCATTAAGTGCAAAAGGGGAGAACCCAAATTATGCCGTTTACCTGCAATGCTCCTGAGCTATGCGCCGTTTTAGAGCATTTTATCATAGGGAGCTCCAAATTCTACAATGTTCTGACAATACTTTAAAAGGACATGCACCCCTTTTTAATTGCGTTCCAAGTTTTAAGCTTTTGTGAAGGCCCATCAATAGTAAGCACCACAGAGCCTCGTGTTCAGGCCTGAGGAAACAGGAAGCAGTAAGCGAAGTGAACGCATCTCCTCCTACAACTCTTTGTAGGGTACGTTGAACAATCACTGTTCCAGGCGTACACTGGCCCTATTCCCAAACTCTACCTCCGCTACATTAATGACAGATTCGGTGCTACTACTTACACCCGTGCAGAACTCACTTCATCTCCTTGATGACTAATTTCCATCCTGCACTCAAATTCACTTGGACCATCTCAGACATCTCCCTACTATTTCTAGATCTCACCATCACCATCACAGGAGACAGACTAATGACTGACATCCATTACAAACCCACTGACTCCCATAGCTATCAAGACTACACTTCGTCCCACTATGCTTCCTGTTAAGACTCGATCTCTTACTACCAATTCCTCTGACTAAGCCGCATCTGCGCCCAAGATTAGTTTTCCATACCAGGTCATTGGTGATATCCTCATTCTTTAGGGGTTCCCCTCTTTAATTATATATGAGGCTCTCACTAAGGTCTCCTCGATATTCCGCAGCTGCGCTCTTGATTCCCCCTCCCCCCATTCGTAACAAGGACAGAGTCCCCCTTGTCCTCACCTTCCACCCCATCAGCGTTCGCATACAACATATAATCCTCCAACATTTTCGCCACCTCCAATGGGATCCCACTACTGGCCACATCTTCCCATCTCCACCCCCATCTGCTTTCTGCAGAGACTTTTCCCTCTGCAACTCCCTGGTCAACTTGTTCCTTCCCACCCAAACCACCCCCTCCCCAGGTACTTTCCCCTGCAACAGCAGGAGATGCAACACCTGTCCCATAACCTCCACCCTCGATTCCATTCAAGGACCCCGACCATCTTTTCAGGTGAGGTAGAGGTTCACTTGCACCTCCTCCAACCTCAACTACTGTATCCACTGTTCCAGATGTCAACTCCTGTACATCGGCAAGACCAAGCGCAGTGATGACGATTTTTTTACTGGACATCTTCACTCAGTCCGCCTTAACCTACCTGATCTCCCGGTTACTCAGTACTTTGACTCCCCCTCCCGTTCCCAATCTGACCTTTCTGTCCTGGGCCACCTCCATTGTCAGAGGGAGGCCCAGCGCAAATTGAAGGAACAACACCTTATATTTTGTTTGGGTGGTTTACACCACAGCAGTATGAACATCGTCTTCTCTAACTTCAAGTAGTCCTTGCTTTCACTTTCTCTCCATTCCCAGTTATCCCACCAGTCTTACTGTCTCCGACTACATTCTATCTCTGTCCCGCCACTCTGCTGACATCAGTCTGATGAAGGGTCTTTAACCGAAACATCACCCATTCCTTCTCTCCAGAGATGCTGCCTGTCCCACTGACTTACTCCAGCATTTTGTGTCTACCCTGTCTCCTCCATAGTTGCGCACATCCTTAAGAATCACTTAATTGGGAAGACCAAGAAATATAATACATATAATCCAGAGAGCACAATTCTAAAGGGATCAGAACAGAGGGAGCTGGTGCTATACAGGTATATTAAAGGTAGCAGTGCATTTTGAGAAAGCATACTGGATAGGCCAGGCTTTATACATACATGCATAGAGTGCATGAACCTTTACAAAAGAATGATCCGGCCACAACTGTAGCTGTGCACAGTTCTAAGATCAACATTTTAGGAAACCTCTGGCACCTAAAGAGGTGTAGATTACATTTAACAGAATAGTTCCAGGGACGAGAGACATAAGTTTTGTGTTTTGACTGGAGAGGCTGGGGGTGATCTTCTTGGAGCAGCAAAGGTCGAGAGGGAATCTTTCAGAAGGATTCAACATTGTGAAGATTATGAACAGATTAGCTGGTAAGAAACTTTCCCATTAATGCAAGGGTGAATAACCAAAAGATGTAGAATGAAAATGATTGGCAAAAGAAAATGAAAAAAGGCAAAGTTTGCTTGAGCAGCAGGTGGTTAGCATCAGAATGAATTGCCAGGTATAGTGGAGATAGCTTAAATCATCACATTCAAGAGAGAAATGGGTGTGTTTGAACAAAATCTGCCAGGCTACAGAGCAGGAGAGTAGGCCAACCTGGAAGAGTTAGCACAAAATAAATGGGTTAAATGGCCTTCTTCCATGCTGTAATCTCCCTTTGAATTACTGCAATGTATTATTCATGTATTACATTTACCTATCCTTGCGTTTGTAAACTTATGCTAGAAAATACAATTTACAGGGCCAGCACACATCTATCAATGATCCTTGTTCGTTCTCAGGAGCAGGCATTTCTTCCACATAATTTAGCATGGTTGTTTTATATCATAATTTCTATATGGGATGTTTGCTGACACTTTCATTTACAGCTCAGCTCCTGAAATATTGCTGGTCTAACAAAATATTACAAATGGGAAAACAAAACATCAGAACACATGCCTTTTATGGAAAAGGCTTCATTGATGGCCTATGAAGGAAGCCCAGTGGTAGTGCTGGGCATGGGGAGGTGGGAACTTCCTTTCGGCTAGGGCTACAATCCACTTCTTTTGAGCTTTCTCAAGTGATTCACTCCCTACCCTCAAGGGCAGCATGTTCTGAATTAATTTTACAACCCCACACTAACTAAAAAGCATATATTGTTAGTGTTTCTTTAAAAATATGCAACGAGGCATCCTGTCTGCGTCATGTTAATAGTCAGGAGTCAGTCACACAGGAAGCACATGGAGGTTGCTCCTGCTACTCCTATTGCTCCTGCTACTCCTATTGTCCTTCCTCAGGAGCCGCCAGGAAGATGGTGGATCCATTCAAACACCCAAAGTTCTTCTTCAACGTCTGAGTGGGCAGCTTAATGAATATATTCTCATTGCTACATTAAATCTGTGCTGACTCGGATACTTCAGGTGTCATGAGATATGGTTACAGAGTGCAACTGTAAACTCCATAAAACCATTTGTATTAAAGTCTCAGAAAAGCTTGCCAGGAATGTGTGCAAGATAAATTATTAGCCACTTCAGTTTATCCCACTTTCAGAGAAGTAATAATATCCCCAATTTGGCCAAATGTGTCAATTTCCATAGATTGAGTTAGTCCAACAGTTTCCTTATACATTCCAAAGTAAATTTTAGTTTAATTTAGAGATAAAGTGTGGAAACAGGCCCTTAAGCCTACCAGGTTCGCACCAACCAACAATCACGCATACACTAGTTCAATATTACCCCAGTTTCACATCCTTGGGGGCAATTTACAAAAGCCAATTAACCTACAAACCTGCACATCTTTGGAATGTGGGAGGATGCCGGAGCACCCAGAGAAAGGTTTTCTAATGTACTGATACAAAAAAGCAACCTGCAAAAGTTTAGCTGAAAGGAAAGTCAGAATGAACTATAGAGTAGCCACATGACAAGAAATTAACTGATGATGAACTTGTGTTGCATCCCTTCATTAGTGTGCACCGAACTATTATCGTAGTTTGCAATCATGATTTTTAATTAAAACATTGTTAACTAGAAACAGTTTCTACGCTTCAGCTATTTCCCTTAGTTCAACTTGCCTCTAAATTCCAAAATGAATGTCTGCCAGTATTCTTTAAACATCCCAGGAAATAATTCTCTCTCTTCCTATTAACCTGGAAATCAAAATAAATAAAACATACATTTTGCCATGATGCGATGGAAAATGTTAAAACAGCTTGGATATGAATCCATAATTGATGAGTCATTACTCAGGAGCACACGCCTTGCAAGTAAGTGTCTTTTTTCACAGACATTTCTTAATAGGTTTCAAAGATGTCATTCAGGTTTTAACTATCTGAAATTTGTTTAGATTGTTTTTTAAACACTGTTAGTTGTGTAATGGTTAAGTACCTGCGATGATATTTAATTTGCCCTATTTTAAAGAATTGAGTTTATTTATTTTATTTTTAGCCAGATATTCATCACAATGACCGTTTTATAAATGTACCTTCAGTTGAATAAAATAATTATAATGTCGTAAGAAATTACTTTAACCAGAATGACTGCTCTGTTCCAAATTAATAATCCAAGCGAGAAGAAATGTATACAATCTTACAGCTATGAATCAGGTACTTCATAAACTGGATGTGATCATAATACTGCCAAGTTGAAGGAGTTAGTACCAAATTTATAGGTTAGACTTTCAAAATGATGTGCCTATTTTTCTTAAAACACTCATCACTGACAACATTTATCTTGTGTTTAAAACTGTAAGCTGATTGAATCTAGCTTTACTGATGTAGGTGTACAGTCACGATGATAATCTTGGCATGCTTATCCATTTGGTTATTTTAAGTTTCACAAATCCAATGTCAGGTACATACATCAGGCTGTTGTTCATTAACTACAGCTTGGTGTTCAACACCATCATCCTTCAAAACTGGGTATTAAACAGTGAATTAGGTCTCACCACATCCTTATGCAACTGGATCCACAACTTCTCATTAGCAGACCACAATCAGACTACAAACTGACAACAACATTTCCTCCTCATTAACCATCAGCACCTCAGGGCTGCATGCTCAGTCCCCCGCTCTACTCACTCTATACCCATGACAGAACAATCTTGTTGTTTGCCAGCAACACCGAGGAGCTGATTGTTCACTTTAGCAGGGCAAAACCAGGTATCCATGAATCTGTCTTCATCGACAGGTTGGCTGTGGAGAGAGTTAATAATTTAAAGTGCCTCATCTCTGAAGATCTGTCCTGAGTCTATTACATTGATGCAATCATAAAAAAGCCCATTAATGCCTCCACTTCCTTAAGGGATTGAGGTGATTCTGTTTTTTTTAAAAAGAGATACAGCATTGAAACCGGCGGTTCAGCCTTCAGAATCCGCAATCACCCATACACTAGTTGTATCCTACACATTAGGAACAATTTACAGAAAATAAATGAACCTACAAACCTGCAAGTCTTTGGAATGTGAGAGGAAACGGGAACACCCCGAGAAAACCCAGGTGGTCACAGAGAATGTGCAAACTCAGTAGAAACCACCAATAGTCATGGTCAAACCCGTGTCTCCAGCACTGTCAGGCAGCGAATCAAGCGCCGCACCATTACGCCGCACGGATGTTGGCATGTCAATATGTTGATGAATATTCTCAATAAATCTATGACCACCAGTTTCAAGTGTACCTTATCCCAACAACCATCAAGCTCTTGAACACTACAAACCTACTTCAACTGTGTCCTATGGGCAGCGTTTGGTTGCACTAATGACTTTTGCTTTCTTTTGCACTAGTGTTAGTGTTATTAATTTATTGAGTTTGTTTATGATATATTATCTATGTATTATGGGCATGTTACACTGCTGCAAGAAAGTATTTCATTGTCCACTGTCATTGCATATGATAATTAAACACTCTTGATTTGACTCAAGGTTTATATTGCATCAGTAATTTCCTTCACACAATGATGGCATTTCATTATATTTTCATTACCTGTATATAATTGACATGTATTTGCTCATTAAAGAAGTTTTGCATTCATCGGAAAAGTATTTTCCTCAGAGATTTGACCATATGTAAATGTATTGTTGAATAAATAAAGGTGTGCAAAAAGAAAGTGTAATATACCAACTGCAAATGAAATATTTCTAAAAAATAAGAAATGGCAGTTGTGCAAATGTAAACAAATGAATTAGAAGAAATGGGCACTCAGGCCTTCGAGCATACTCCACCATTCATAGCTGAACTAATATAATTCAATTCCTTATTCCAGCCAACCCCCTTGAAGCCTTCCATCTCACTGATTATTTACCTGTGACTAGAACAGTATGATAATATTTTAAATATTTGAATTGAAATTGTAATTGAAATTGTCATGTTAGGAATTAAATGGATGTTCTAATTGTCCTTCTCTGTGTCTGCCTGGAAAAATATTGTCACTATTCTACACTTGTCCCCCTTTAAATTCACTCGGTACTTCTTCACTGGTCCCTCCTTATCTACAGTGCAGGCAACTATCAACCTGCCACAGTAATTGACTTAACTCTTGAAATCATGAAGAGGTATTTTCTGCTTATGGAACTTTTGTGAGCTGCCAAGAGCATTTTTGACAGCTGGTCCAGATCGGGACGTGCTGCCAGATACTTTGATGTACAGTGACATTCATAATGCACCACTAATCTAAACCCCAAGTTGCATCCCAAGAGCTGTCAAACCATGTGGCAGCAAGCTCAGATATAAACCAACTCGATCAACCAGGCCGATTTTAAAGAGCATCTTAAAAGTAAAAAGGTAGAGAGATATTAGAAAATGTGGTGATTTAGCAGTGAGATTCAGCGATGCTGCTATTAACATTATGGGCATGCATGAGGGGAAATTGAAATAAGAAGACCTGAAAGGCTTGAAGAGCTGGATAGCTCTTCACTGCGTGTGAAGGGACTGAGAACATGGAATAAATGGAAATAAAGCAATTAAGAGAGACAGAAAGAATCGTACGTGCTGAAATTCCCTATGTGCTCATCATAATTCTGGTGAAACCTCCACAGGATTTTAGCTCTTCCTAGTCGAGAATAATACAATTTTGCTTCATTCTCTACAAACAATTATTATAATTGTTCCATATTTATTTACTTGTAGGAAGACGTCTTTTCGACCCATCGAGTCCATGCTGCCTTGCAGAGTAATCGCTTTTCCGTGCTCATGTTCCCTGAAAGACCTGTTGTCTAGGCTGTGACATTGGGTCAGTATTGCAGGGGTCGGCTTGGCATGGTGATGCCGTCGATGTCCTTCACCTCTACTCGCGGCTCCACTCTGCTGCAGGTTATATCCGACCCACACCCTCCACCTCTGTGGGCCATATGATCCCTGGTTACAGCGAACCTCCACCGGCCTACTCCACCACACCTCGCCTACCGCAGCCACTGCACTGCTGCCATACCAAGATATGCCACTTGAATTTACAAGACATACCACTTGAATTTAGCTGTTAAGTTTCACAAACTAGGCATTACACTGCTCAAATAGATGTGAAGCACAGTATAGTGGATATTAGAAAAAGTTGAAGAAGATGCTTTTGAAATTTCAGGTGCTGATCTTTATGTCAATTGCATTGAAAAGTCAAACTCTTGTTATTTATTGAGTATGTGTGCATGTGTATACACACTGAACTTTGTTTCTTCTCCCGTTGTGTACTATGTTTACATATTCTGTTCTGTTGCTGCAAGTAAGAATTTTATTGTCCTATCTGGGACATATGACAATAAAACACTCTTGACTCTTGAAAAGATCAGAATTGTGATATCTAAAATCTTGTGTCTATCTTATATCCTCCCATGCTAATTTGAGCAGCAGTCAGTCAGAACATTGGAAGTTAAATCAGGACCTGGATATGTACCAGCATTTAGCAGAAAATCTTCTTATGAATTTTCTGATCCCATTATGAAGGAAAGAGGAGAAAAGTGCATGAGCCGAGAAAAGTAACAAAGAGATCATTCTGAATATCGGAGAATACCTTGTTCTTCGTAAGGAAGGATCAGCCGATAACAGACCTGATATTTCTGGCCATCAAACAACAAAACTGGAACCTGCCTGAAGATCCAAGTCCAACTCTGAGATGAATATGAACACAAGCTTTCACTTAAGTTATAACAGTGTACCTGACTTGGTAGCTTTTGCTGGAGCTTCTAGCTTCTGCAAATAAGTGACTACCCTCAATACAAGCATAGACATTTTGTCTCTGGAAAATCATATAATTCAGGTCCTGCATAATGGCAAAGTTCCAGCAACGTGAAGTTATATTTGCATATCACAGAAAAGGGTGATTGTTGGAAATCAGAAGCAACAACAGAAATGTCAATAACACTCAACAGGTTTAGCAGCATTCTGGGGAAGGAGAAACAGTTACATTTTGGATCAACAACTCCTTGCCAGAACTGAACAGGGTGGAGAAAGGTCTCAGACCAGAAATCTGGTTAAAGTCTACAAATGCTGCATGACCTGCTGAGGTTTTACAGTATTTTTGGTTTGATTTTGTTATATTTGAACCCTGCCTATAATTTATTTTCTAGTCTTGTTTGTTTATGTCAAGCCACTCTAGAAGTGGTTAACTTCCCTCTATTTGAAATAAGATCTGTGTCCATCGTGAATTACTTCTCATCACTGAAGTGCTCCATTATGATAAACCTATACTTTCATCAATCCCCACAGGCTATCATTTAAGACCTTAAGCTGATTCAACTAAGCTTTATCCACAATACCGACATAATCTCAGTTGTTATTAAACATACTAAAACAATAAATTAAATGTGAAAACATCCAAGAGCTCCTCGCACGAGAATAGAGGGAAAATGGAGGCAGGGGAAGGGATAGATAGGGTTTACAAAAATAGTTTGTCATTGGGGATAGTAGGGAAGTCCTTTAGCCTTCAGGACCATCTTGAAATATCAGCAAATCGTGGGAGGGATCTAGGGATACACTAATAAAATTAAAAGCCTGTTATGTATTTGAGCATTGAGTCATCAGATCCAAGTTATACAAGTAGAAACTGTTCAGATAGAGTGGCTTGGTAAAGAATTGAAAGGGAATGGAGAGGTAAAAGGTAAGAAAGAAGACTGATAGCAACTGAGCATAAAAGCACCTGGAGGATGAGATGTGTTTTTGGTGGTGATTTTGAGAAGCAATTAGGGAGGGACTATATTTTGGCTGGGCAGGGGATGGGTGCTCTTGATTGACCCAAAACTGTGATGAGAATATTATTCAAAGACCTATCCAGGATACAATACTAGGTGGAAAGATCTAATAAGATGGTAATGTTACGGGAGTGCCAATGAAGGTAGATGTTAAACAGGATTGGAAAAAAGAGAGAATTCAAAGGAATGAAACCAGGAATGTTTAAATCATGCTCCCTTTTCTGAAATTGGATTATTGGCTGTCATTCTCATCTCGTTTCTGCAATTTAGCTCTTTAGGACAAGTTTAGATGCAGGTCATGAAGTCTGGAGCTGAATGGTTCTGGGAGATCCTAAGTGAGCATCAATGAGGAGGTTTAAAGCTGCTGACTATGTGAAGATTAATAGGGAGATAACTAACAGGATTCAATTCATCTTGACTTTTATGGACAGTGCACAATGAGCCAATGTTCTCCAGTTCCAGGAAGTTGATGGTCTTGTAGCTATACTGGAAATGTTTAACTGCAGGTTCTGGAGGTTGAATCTAGTGATGTTGGGCCCTCTAGCTTTTTCTGTATCCATTTGGTATCAAGAATTGGGGAATCAATCTAAAGGCTGATGTTGAGATGCATTGAACCTTAAGAGCAGGCCAACATAGATTATGTTGGCTCTTCTTATCTTCCGTAATTGCTTGTATGGTTTTCACTATGAAATATATAAAATTAAATATAGGAACTAAAATAAAGAGCGAGGAGAAAAGATTAAATTGAAAACCCAGAAAATGAAACAGAAAAACAAAGAAAAATAAAATTAATGCGTTTTGCATACATCTTTAAAATCCCTAAAGGCTCTAATTGGAGTGTTCATCATTTTAAATGTTAATTCACAGTGTTAAAAGATTGGTTGGCAGTCATTAACAACTACGCTTTTAAAGGTAAATGCAAAAATTGCTGGAAATACTCGGCAGATCGGGCAGCCTCCATGGGAAAAGGATCAGAGTCAACGTTTCAGGATGGAGACAGAAGAAGCAACAGGGATATGGGAAGGGAGATGGTTCTGATAGGGTAAAACTGGGTGGCCATGGGGATTGTTATGCATTATTCAGTAGTTGTAAAATTATGGATATAACAGGTATTAATTCAAACATGAACCAGTCTACAGAATACCTGTCCAATGTACATTGCAAACAGTAATCAGTTTGAATTTAAAAGGAAGCTTTGTAAACCAACATTGCTGTCTGCTGATGTGATCATGACACATTCTTGTATTCATCAGTCGAATGTAAGCCAATGGAGTATGTTAATTGGCCTACATAAAACCAGACCTTCAGCTTGTTATTTTGCATCATGGTAATGGAGATGAAAGAAACTTCCAGACCAAACCATACCTGTTTTGTCACTTTGCACATCAAACATGGCCTTATCCATATTTATAGTCACAGTCATATAGCATGGAAATAGGCCCTTCATCCCAACTTGCCTACGCCATACAATATGCCCCATCTACACTAGTTCCACCTGCCTGCATTAGGCCAATATCCTCTAAACCTTTCCTATCCATGTACCTGTCCAAATGTTTTGCCATCCCAGGTTATTGAGAGAGGTGAGATTGTGAGAATGTTAACAAAGATATTTGTGTCTTCTCTAGCCCCAAGCATGGTCCCAGAAGATTGGAGAGTAGCTTTTTCTTCTTCTTGCATATTTGTAGGACAACTTGTTCTATTTGATCTTATTTGATTGTGCACTTGTCGAAACAGGGCAGACCACATGAGGGTTGCAATCTTCCACCCCGGAGAGTAGCTAATGTTGTTTCCTTATTTTAGGAGTGAAGTAGAGAGAATCCAGGGTGTAGGCCAGTAAGCCTTACATCAGTGGTAGGGAAGCTATTGGAGAGGATTCTTCGGATAGGATTTACTTCCATTTGGTACAGAATGGGTTAATTGGGGACAGTCAGCATGGCTTTGTACACTGTAGGTCGTGTCTTATGAACTTGATTGAATTTTTTAAAGAGGTGACAAAGGTGATTGATGAGAGTTAGATGGTGAATGTTGTCTACATGGATTTAAGTAAGACATTTGATAATGACCTTCTGTAGGCTGATCCAAAAGAGTAAGTTACATGGGATTAGCAGTGACTTGGTTGTATGGATTCTGAACTGGCTTTCTGATAGAAGATAGCGGGTTGTAGCAGGGAGGACAATAATCAGGCTAGAAATCTGTGATCAATGAAGTACTGCAGTGATCTGTGCTGGGTCCTTTGTTGTTTGGGATATAGATAAATGACTTGGATGTAAACAGGTAGGTTAGTACGTTTGCAGACGGCACCAAGATTGCTGCAGTTGCAGACCGAGAGGAAGGCTGTCAAAGCATTCAGCGGGATATGGATCAGCTACAGAAATGGGTGGATAAATGGCAGATGGAATTTAATCCGAGTAAGTGTGAGGTTAAGCACTTTGGGATGCCAAATATAAAGAGGAAATATAGAATTAGACCCTTAAAAGTATAGAGGAATTGGGGACTGCACATAATTCCCTGAAAAGAGACATGATGCAGCTTTACAGGAATTTAATGCTGCATTTGGAGTATTGCATGCATTTCTAGTTGCCCCATTACAGGAAGGATGTGGAGGTTTTGGAAAGAGTGTAAAATAAGTTTACCAGAATGCTGTCTGGACCAGGAGGTATTAGCTACAGAGAGTTGCTGGGCAGACTGGATTGCTTTCTCTGGAATGCTGGAGGCTGAGGGGAGACATGATAGAAATATCTAAAATTATGAGAGGCATTGATAGGGTAGACTTTTTACCAAGTTGGAAAAATCAAATACTAAAGGGTGAGACTTTGATGTGAGAGGGGCAAAGGTTAAATGAGATGTGCAGGGCAAGTTTTTTTACTCGGGTGATGGTGGCTGACATAGGCAGGTACCATAGTGGTATTTAAGAGACTTTGGGAAATGCACATGGATATGCAGGGAATGGAGGGATATGTATTATGTGTAGGCTGATAAGAGTTGGTCTTGGTATCATGTTCAGAACAGACATTGTTGGCTGAAGTGCCACTCACTGTGCTTCTCCAAGCTGAACTATGATGAGTTTAGTGCTGCATAATAAAAAACACTTACCGGTCTTTGATGCTTTCAATCCTCTATCAGACAATGAATTGCGATTTTCTGCAATGCTAATGGTGATTGGTGTAACTTGAATGTCAACATTCGGCATTAACTACAGTGGCTTGCAAAAGTTTTCATACCCCTTTAACTTTTCCACATTTTGTCATGTTACAACCACAAACAAAAATATATTTTATTGCGATTTTATGTGATAGACCAAGACAAAGTGGTGCATAATTGTGAAGTGGAAGGAAAATGATACATGGTTTCCAAATTTTATTACAAATAAAAAAACTGAAAAGTGTGGCATGCAAAAGTATTCTGCCCCCCGAGTCAATACTTTGTAGAACCACCTTTCGCTGCAATTACAGCTGCAAGTCTTTTGGGGTATGTCTCTACCAGCTTTGCACTTCTAGAGACTGAAATTTGTGTCCATTCTTCTTTGCAAAATAGCTCAAGCTCAGTCAGATTGGATGGAGAGCGTCTGTGAACAGCAATTTTCAAGTCTTTCCAGAGATTCTCAATTGGATTTAGATCTGGACTTTGACTGGGCCATTCTAACACATGAATATGCTTTGATCTAAACCATTCCATTGTAGCTCTGGCTGTATGTTTAGGGTCGTTGTCCTGCTGGAAGGTGAACCTCCACCCCAGTCTCAAGTTTTTTGCAGACTCTAGCAGGATTTCTTCCAAGATTGCCCTGTATTTGGCTCCATCTATCTTCCCATCAACTCTGACCAGCTTCCCTGTCTCTGCTGAAGAAAAGCATCCCCACAGCATGATGCTGCCACCACCATGTTTCACAGTGGGAATGGTGTGTTCAGGGTGATGTGCCGTGTTAGTTTTCCGCCACACATAGCTTTCTGCATTTAGGCAAAAAACTTCCATTTTGGTCTCATCAGACCAGAGCACCTTCCTTCACATGTTTGCTGTGTCCCCCACATGGTTTGTGGCAAATTGCAAATGGCACTTCTTATGGCTTTGTTTCAACAATGACTTTCTTCTTGCCACTCTTCCATAAAGGCCCGATTTGTGGAGTGCACAACTAATAGTTGTCCTGTGAACAGATACTTCCACCTGAGCTGTGGATCTCTGCAGCTCCTCCAGAGTTACCATGGGCCAGGCACGTGCCGTCAGGGTAGGCAAGGTAGGCACTGCCAACCCTGACTAAAATTATAAAGGCATGGGAGAATTATGCCCATGTACGAGATCAATCTCTTAAGTAGGCATAATTCTGCGTGCCTATCATCTGCAGCGCTTGTAACACGGGAAGCTCTGTGCAGCCCACGTGCCGTCAGCGCTGCCTGAAGCCGTCACTTTCAAGCGGGGCTGAAGGCAGCAGAAATTCTGCCTTTGCAGCACTGCGCATGCGCATCAGTCTACTGCGCATGCGCAGCGCAAGTTCCTTGGCGGGGTTTTCAAATATGGTTTGTCAATATTTTAAGTGTATGTTAGGTAACAAAGAGAGAAGAATGGAGTTTGTGTACCAATAATGTGGTAAGTACATTTTGTGTTTATGTTTTTAAATACTGTATTTCCCGGGGTGTGGGGGTGGGGGGAGAGCTCCTTTCTCAGCATTTGGGGAGTCTGGCCCGGGGTAAAGTTGCGGGGAGGACACGAATGTTATGAATGTGGGGATTGGGATAATGCCACTTGCGACGCTCCTTGCATGGAGGCGGGCAATACCACCGCATTGAGGCCGGGGGGGGGGGGGGGGGCGGGTGGAGAGAAGTAGCTCGGGTGGCAGAGCAGCCGCCGGGCTCACCTCTGGCAGCTCTCGGTCGGAAAACCTCTCTCCTGCCGCTCGCTGGCCTCACTCATGTCCTTAAATTCCGACAGCGCGATTGAGGTTACTCCGCTGTGGGAATTTAAGGATTTGCAGGAAACTGCTGACATGGGCGAAGTCGGCAAACGGCAGGTGACAGGTGTTCCGTCGGAGAGCACTGCCAAAGGTGAGCGGGCCAGCAGAAGACGCTGAAGTGGCAGCCAGTTCTGCTGTCGGGTTCCGGTGGCCGCTCGCAGCTCCCCGAGCTGCTTCTATCCCCAGATACAGTGCGTGGCTTCGCACCTGGAGAGCTGCAGCAGCGGTGAGTGAGTTACTGGCAGTATCCCCGACACCCTCCTTATCAACACTCGTGCCCTCCCCACAACTTTACCCCTGGCACAGACTCTCCACACGCTGTGAAAGGAACTGTTCCCCAATTGGTCTAGGACTAGGAAACCTTGGGCAAATTGAAACATGACCGGTTTTTATTTATTTATTTATTTAACGGAGCGAACAATCTGTGCATGCGCGGTTTATTTTTATTTTTAAGCGGAGTGAGTGCCTACCCTGAGTAATTACTCACGGCATGTGCCTGCCATGGGCCTCTTGGCTGCTTCTCTGATCAATGCTCTCCTTTCCCGGCCTGTCAGTTCAGGTGGACGGCCATGTCGTGGTAGGTTTGCAGATGTGCCATACTCTTTCCATTTTCGGATGATGGATTGAACAGTGCTCCGTGAGATGTTCAAAACTTGGGATATTTTTTTATAACCTAACCCTGCTTTAAACTTCTCCACAACTTTATCCCTGACCTGTCTGGTGTGTTCCTTGGGCTTCATGATGCTGTTTGTTCACTAATGTTCTCTAACAAACCTCTGAGGCCTTCACAGAACAGCTGTATTTATACTGAGATTAGATTATACACAAGTGGACTCTATTTACTAATTAGGTGACTTCTGAAGGCAATTGGTTGCACTGGATTTTATTTAGGGGTATCAGAACAAAGGGGGCTGAATACTTTTGCATGCCACACTTTTCAGTTTTTTATTTGTAAAAAAAATTGAAAACTATGTATAATTTTCCTTCCACTTCACCATTATACACCACTTTGAGTTGGTCTATCACATAAAATCCCAATAAAATACATTTACGTTTGTGGTTGTAACGTGACAAAATGTGGAAAGGTTCAAGGGGTATGAAAACTTTTGTAAGCCACTGTATGTATCTGGTCATTGCACATCTCTACAGAAATAATTACACTTATTTTGAGAGCAAAATACGGCCCAGATTTATCAAACATCTAGCTGGAGAGAAAGTGAGCAGCATGGACTTCAAAAAAAGTAACCATATTTGACAAACTTAAGAATTCTTCGAAAATATTCTAAACAGGTTGAGTGGAGAATTTGCTGTAGACTTATGTATTAAGTTTAAATGAGTCTTTGACATAACACCTCATGGGAGAGTATTAAAAATATTGATAATGGATTCAGTGGGCGCAGAACAGACTGAGGAAAAGGTTTAGAAGTGAAAAAATAAAATAAATTAAGAGAAGTTTGAAAGTACCTCAAATGCTGTGACTAGTGATGTGTTTCAAGAGTGAGTATAAGGCCAATTTGATTCACTTTGCATATCTATAGTTTGGATACAACCCCAGAGGCAGTACTAAAACTTATAGGTATGCAAAGTGAATAGAATTGGTCCAATGGGAGAGACAATAATTTAGAAAAGCAAAGAATATTGAAAAGAAACATTGAGGAGATATGAGAATTGGGGGTAAAATTGACAGATTAATTCAATCTTGCTGTGAGGTAATGCATTTTAAAACAATATTGCTGCAATGATTATACTCTGAAAGGAATACATACATGCAGAGAGCAAAGGAATTTCTGAGAAAAAAAGTTGAAAGAAAGTCAAGGCAGCATATCAGAGGATAAGCATAGAATTCAGATTTAATTTGATATAAAAGGGAAGCTGCAATGATTAATTTATTTTCTCACATCTCAACAGAAACTACAACTGTTTTAAGCTTTTTGCCCAGATTTGTCTTGTGGTCTAATTTTGTTTGATTCATCTGAGAAAGATGATGTTTTTCTCTGCTCAGCCTGCTGAACTTTGATTGCCCGCTCCTCGGTGTTGCCCTAAGTAGCTAACCTCCAGATGACTTGACCATTAGCAACCATCTTCCAGTTGCTTGTGTCAATGTCCTGCATTTTCATAGCTTGCATGCACCTGTCCTTGTCCTGGCGGTAATGACATTAACAGTTTGCGACCCAGTAGGCAGTTCACCATGCAAAATGTTCCTAGGAATTTAGCTACCATCCACCCAGTAATCATGGAGAATAGATCACAAGAAGCCGTGACAATAATGATTGCATGCTGATGGAGTTGCCGTGCTCCAGGTATTCACAAGTTGGTATACCACCTTGAGATGATTCAGTTACAAATGAGCAGTGAACATGGAAACTATAAAGCCCTTTTGCATTTCTTCCAGCGAGTTTCTAGAAGGGTAATCCAAAGACAAAGATTTGAGCACCCCACACCAGAAGGGGGGGGGGGGGGGGGGAGTTGTACAGTTTGATAGCCTCGGGGGGAAAAAGGATCTCTGTAGCATTCTGTCCTGCATCTTGGTGGAACCAGTCTGTTGCTGGAGGTATTCCTAAGGTTGATCAGTGTGTCATGGAGGGGGTGAGCTGTTTTGTCCAAGATACTCCACAGTTTGAGGAGTTCCTCCCCTCCAAGACTACCTACCATGAATCCAACTCCACACCCAGCCTTCCAGATGAGCTTGTTAAACGTGTGTTGGCATCTGCGGCTTTCGCCCTGCTGCCCCAGCACACAACAGCGAAAAGGTAGCACTGGCTATCACCGATTGGTAGAACATCTGCAGCATCTTACTGCAGACGTTGAAGAAGTCGACCCTTCTCAAAAAGTACAGCCGGCTCTGTCTCTTCTAGTACAGGGCCTCAGCTTATCTGTTCCAGTCCAGTTTACTGTCCAGGTAAACTATAGTATTTGTACAAGGTAAATGTCAAGAACATGCAAAAAGTGAGGATAACTGTAGTAGGTGACTGACCACATGATACCCTAAAATGTTTCAATTTACAAAGCACAAGCAAACACATTTAGTACAAGAGGAATACAAGTGGAATGCTACGATTCTGATACATGAAAGCGATTATACCCTAGCCATGCATAGCATTGTATTGTTGCTTATACCTACACAGGCACAGATTTAAATGCTATTTTTCATGGCATCTCTAAATTTCAGTTTGCTGACAGATTAAAGCCAAATGCTTTCCAAACACTCCTTTATGGTTCTATAAGATCATGTGTGCGCTTCATACCCACATTGTATTCAATTCAGTAAGTGAATACTGGAGCAGTAACTCCTTATATTTTTTAGTCCAACCTTTTTGCAATGAAGAAACAAAGGACTGCAACTGCTGGTTAACACCAAAGATAGACACAATGTGCTGGAGTAACTCAGCGCGTCAGGCAGCATCTCTGGAGAAAAAGGATAGGTGATGTTTCATATTTCTTCAGTCTGAAGAAGGGTCCCGACCTAAAGCCTCACCTATCCTTTTGCTCCAGAGATACTGCCTGATGTGTGGAGTTATACCAGCACTTTACGTTTATCTCCTTGCACCAAAGCCCATCTTATTTTTTTATTGTCTGCAATATACTTAAGTTGACATCCTGCTTTCAATTAACCAATACTGTTGCATAATTAGTGTTTTTGACCATGCAAGAGATTACTCCTTTATATCAAACTGCTGCAAGCCAAAAAAAAGCTATGAAAGCTATGAATTATTCTGGGAACGACTGATAACAATTGATTCTCGGAAGAATGTGTTTGAAAACAGGGAATTATTTCATTATGTGTTTAGTTGAAGTGCAAACTGCAGAACTGATATGCGACTCGCTCAGTTAATTTCTGGAGTGGCATGGTTATACCCAGAAATGATCTCAATAAACAATAGTATGATTTAGGTTTGATGGCGATAGAGTTATGTATAGGAGACCAACTTGATTTCTGGGAGATGCACGAGACTACAAAGCCCAGTATCATGTTACAAATTTACATTCTCTGAACAAACACTTCTGCGTACGACTCAAATTATTGGAAGAGGCTCCCATCGGCTGCTGACAGAGTGATATATATTTAATTAATAGGCAAGAATTTTATTGTCATATGTCCCTGATACAACACTGAAATTCTTAATTGCAGCACAACAGAATATGTAAACATAGTACACTGTAAACAATATAATAAATGAGAAAAAAGGTTCAGTGTGTGTATATTATACAGATACCCACAAATATATACATATATATATTGTTTTGTTTGTTTATTATGTGTATGTGTATATGTGCATATATTATACATATATATACATTAAAAATGTACATATATACATATACACATGCATATACACATACACATATATATACATATACATACACATACATACACATACATATATACACATACACATACACACACATATATATATATATATATATGTACACATATATACATATACATGCACATATATATATACACTCACATATACATACATACACACACATATATACACACACATATACATACACACACACACACACACACACACATATATATATATATAGATATATACACACATACATATATATATATATATACACACACATACATACATATAGGCTTTTTCATTGCCTTATCAAGGACATAGCTGGACTTCCTATACACCTCTGCATCGTCAGACTTGAATGCCCAGGATCTGGTCCTCAGAAGAATGTAGATCTCCTGGTTCATCCAAGGTTTCTTGTTAGGAAACTCTTGAATGGTGTTTGTGGGAACACACTCCTCCACACATTTCCTTACAATGTCTGTAACATCTGTTAAACCTATATTATAAATATTAAACCAGGCAGAAGAGGTTTGTTGAACTTGGCATTATGTTTAGCACAGACATTGTGGGCAGAAGGGCCTGTTCCTGTGCTGTATTGTTCTATGTTCTGTCATAGGCTGCCAAAATAAATGACAATCCCAGCATTTATTGTTCATTCCCAAGTGAACCTGAACTAACAAGACAGTTAAAAAAGTTAACCACATTGGTTGCTCTAGAGTCACATACAAGCCAGACCATGCAAATTTAGACTTGTTGCCTGAAGGCTGTTAATGAAGGTTTTACAATACCATTATTGAAACTAGCTTTTATTCTGATGTCCAGGTTTATTTAATTATTCAAATTTAAATTTCTCAGCTGCAGAGCTCTACCACTGCACCACCAAATGTTTTCATTATTGCTTTCCTCAGAGCTGAGGTTAAGGGGAAGCTAAACGTATGAGGACCAAGGAGAGAGACATCATTTCCTTTGGCAATAGTCCTGGTAGACACGAGTGGTTGTTCATGAAATTCAATGGAAAATGAAATGAGAAATTTGGAACACACTGGTTTAAATAGATAGGAACATATAAACTGAAATTCTGATTGGATTAGATTTCATATAATCTTACAAAATGTAATTGAATGCATTTCTGAAGAGAACTAATAGGCAATTTATGGAAAATAGGGAAGGTTAAATGAGGAAATGAAATAGCTCTTTCATTGTGCTGGCACTAGGATAAGAAAACTAGGATAAGCTTATTTCTGTGTGAGTTTTGATGATTCTGCTTTCACTTTCTTTTCCTAATGGGGTTAAAATGGCCTATGACAAGCTCACATTGGTTCAGAGATGTGTCAAAAAACCAATGGGAGTGTCTTCCACTAATTTGAGGTGTATATGAGGAATTTAAGGAACAAGTTGTTACTTGTGACTGGGCATTTTAATCCAATCCCTTTGTCAAAAACAGGTAAATTTTGATATTGCCAACAACCTAGAATCCTTCTAATGTTTGAGTCAAGAATACAAAAAATTGCAAGATCTTCCTTTTGCATGCAGTCATTAACTCCAGGATATGATCTTCAAAGTGAAAATCACAACCAACTAAAGCATTAATATAATTGCAACTCAGCATTTTTGTTTATTTCTCCGTATTTTATATGAACGCGATCAGCTAACAGATTAAACCTGAGGGAATGATGAAGATGCATTCAGTTCTGAAGAGATGCCAGCCCTATTACTAACAAGGGAGGAAAAGCTCAGGTACCCATAGCTTGTTTGTTTTCAAGCAGTGGCACAAAGCATCAGATATCCAGACATCCATGCACAGATAGCTGTATCCAGGGAGTCTTTCTCAGAAATTGTCAACTGTTCGCAGAAGTGATACCAACCCTCTAAGGTCCACAAACTAACTTGACAGAAACAAAAATATTTGGAAAATACTGCATTGCAACAATAATGACAATTACTAAAATTAAATAAACTGCATGGGCCAACAAACAACATAACAGTCACATCTGAATTTTCACAATAAAGCTAAATTTAAACTGTCAGAGGTTTTGACTTTAGTTTGAAATGGTTCTGAGATAATTTATCCTTTCTCGCATTCTATATTACAATTTTGATATATCGCACCACTTGTCCTTAAATGTGAGGTCGAATAGCAAGGCTTCATCTGTAAGTATACTGCAACCACATATTTTGAACACAATATTCTCAAATCAGGCTTCCTGTTTTGTTTTGCTTCGAATAAAAATACAAAACCATAAAAACTATGAATATTAAAGGGCTACAGATGTGCATTAATCATAATCATACTTTATTCACCATGTTTTGCAACATACGAGGAATTTGATTTGCCATACAGTCCTCATACCAATAAAAAGCAACACGATACACAAAATATATTTTAACATAAACATCCACCACAGTGACTCCTCCACATTCCCCACTGTGATGGAAGGCGAAAATAAAGTTAAATCTCTTCCCTTCTTTGTTCCTCCGCAGTCGGGGGTCTCACACCTTCTGTTGATGGGACGATCTTGGCTCCCGTAGCCGGCGGTCGGGCCCTCCACGTCGGGGCGATCAAGCTCCGCATCGGGGGGGTCACAGCTCCTCCGCGCTGGGGCGATCAACCCCGGGTCGGGGCTGGTCGAACCTTCCGCATCATCTGGAGCTTCCCAACATTGGTCTCTATCCGAGACTGCGGGCTCCTCGATGTTGAAATCCGCAGGCCGCGGTTGGAGCATCGATCCCAGGCAAGGGATCGGCTCTGATGGTAAGTCCACGCCCCCGCGTAGGGCTGGAAGTCAGTGCTGAGCAAGGCCTCCAGCTCCATGATGGTAGACCGCAGAGCGACCAGAGATACGATCCGGAAAACAAACGCATCTCCGGCAAGGTAAGGGATTGAAAATAAAGTTTCCCCCAACCCCCTCCCCACATAAAACAAACCAGAGGACATTGACACAAACTTTTAAAACACACTAAAAAAATAACAAAAAGACAGAAAGACAGACAGACTGTTGGCGAGGCTGCCATCGTGCAGCAACCCCTGGTGGTTTCTATTAAACAATGGAAATCACCTGCGGAATCAGCTCCCCCGGACAAAATCCACGCAGGTTACGGGGAGAACGTACAAACTCTGAATAGACAGCACCCATCTAGGGATCAAACCCATGTCTCTGGCGCTGTAAGGCAGCAAAATATTGTATAGGAATGTGACCTAGCAAACCATCAGCTTACCATGTGTAATAACCAGGGAGCCTAGTTCACATAATGGCAATACTTCAAGACATTCTGTGGACAAATTCCTGGCCAAAATAGGTGTCTTAAAGCTGGAACGCAAGCAACTCGAGGCAGCTGATGGGGAACAATCTGTGGTGCAAAATAAGTGGTTTGTCAGCTGGAAGAAACAGTCGTCTACAGAGCAAAGCAACTATTTTACTTACAATGATTCCCAAGAGAACTTTGTTAAAATCTCTTCTCTTTGAGATGGGTTTATTGCTGGGAAATGTTCTCTACCTCATTCGCTTATGGCTAAAATTACTTTCTAATTTTTTATATGTTTACTGACCAAGTCCAAATAATTGGAGGTAGACAAAAATGCTGGAGAAACTCAGCGGTGAGGCAGCATCGATGGAGCGAAGGAATAGGCGATGTTTCGGGTCGAGATCCTTCTTCAGACTGATGTGGGGGGCAGGGGCGGGAAAAAGAAAGGAAGAGACAGAGACAGTAGGAAAGGTGGGAAGGGGAGGGGAAGGAGGAGAAAGAGAAAGCAAGGACTACCTAAAATTGGAGGTCAATGTTCATACCACTGGGGTGCAAACTACCCAAGGAAATATGAGGTGCTGCTCCTCCAATTTGTGGTGGGACTCACTCTGGCCATAGAGGAGGCCCAGAACAGAAAGGTCAGATTCGGAATGGGAGGGGGAGTTGAAGTGCTGAGCCACCAGGAGATCAGGTTGGTTATTGCAAACTGAGCGGAGGTGTTGGGTGAAATGATCGCCAAGCCTGCGCTTGGTCTCACCGATGTAGAGCAGTTGACACGTGCAACAGTGGATGCAATAGATGAGGTTGGAGGAGGTGCAGGTCAACCTCTGCCTCACCTGGAAAGACTGCTTGGGTCCTTGGATAGTCGAGGGGGGAGGTAAAGCGACAAGTGTAGCATTTCCTGCGGTTGCAAGGGAAAGTACCAAGGGAGGGGGTGGTTTAGGTGGGAAGGGACGAATTGATCAGTGTTTGTGAATGATCCACGACAACCTACATAGTGAAAGATTAGTCTTTATTCCATAGGTAATCCAGAACATTTAAACTGCCAGCCAATCATACCTAGCTCGGCGTGGCTTCCGAGAGCTGGCTGACCTTGTTAATGCAGTATTGTGTAGTACCGTAATACCATGTAATGAGTGGCTTGCAAATGTGTATAGTGCAGATGATAAATGGCATGGATTAATAAGGGTTAATCTACATCCTTCCTCTTAAAGAAGCAAAGCATATATATTGTGGTTAGTGGAGTATATATTGTAAAACACCAGTAAAAGGTGCGCGCATTTCTTAATTTACTTGTACATGCTTGTGCATATATGAGCACATAGAACAAAACGTGCCATGAACAGTTCAGGTATAGCTGGTGAACTTTCCAATCAGCGGGTTTGGCTTACAGACACAACCTGCATGTGTATGGTGGTACCCCTCATGCTCCTCATCCTTCTCTGAGGAAGCAAGTCCCTTATCGGGTGAACGCGGAGGAGAAGACACCGGTGGAGATGGGGGCACCGGGGAAGGCAGGGATGGCGCTGGCACCAGTAGAGGAATCGCTGGAGTGGCATTCGTGGAGCGTGAGGGAAGACCAATAGGCTGGTCATGGTAAGGACGGGAAGGTGCTGGTTTATTAACCGGGAGGAGGTGTTGGCGGGTGTGTCAATAGAAGCCGTTGTCAACATTGACCAGGTACGAGCGTGGCTCCGCGGTTGACCCCAGAATTACTCCGAAGCGGTCATAGCCTCTGAGTGACTGTAAGCGGACAACCTGTCCTTTGTTGAGCCATTGAAGCGGAGAGCTGGTTTTATCATAGTATTTTCTTTGTATGTCGCGGCTCTGTTGGAGCTGGGATTGAATCACCGATGGTGCGCGAACTTGTGGTTCTAACAGTTGCTTGGCCATAGGCAGGATGCAACGGGTTTGCCGTGACACGAGTCATTTGGCCGAAGATCCCAGGAGAGGATCGCGGACAATGTTTCGTAGGTTAAGTAGGTCGAGATAGACATCAGAGCCACCCCTGTGTGAGCGTTCCATTAGTTCTTTTGCACTTCTTACCGCTCGCTCGGCCAGGCCGTTGGACTGCGGGTACTCGGAGCTACTGGTGGTGTGGTGAAAATCCCAGCCTTTTCGCGAAATCCTTGTAGAGCTGGCTGGGGAATTGAGTTCCATTGTCTGAGAGTTGCTTGAGGGGTAGTCCGTGGACAGAAAAGTGGCGAGTGAGTTTTTGAATAACCATGACTGAGGTCGGGCTACAGAGCAGGTCGATTTCGAACCATCCCGAGTAGGAATCAAATAGAACCAGGTATTGTTTGCCGTACCACTCAAAGATGTTGGCTGCCACTGTGGACCAGGGTAAGTCTGGTGTCAGGTGCGGGATAAGTGGATGTTTAAGTTGGTGCGGGGTCAGGCTGTTGCAAATCGGGCAGGCAGCAACTTTCTCGAGAATGTAGTCAGCCATGACAGGCCAGAAAAGCATACCGTTTGCATGTTGGAGGGTTATTTCTGCAGCAGGATGGCCCCCATGGACAATATCAGGATAACTGCCTTATGTCCTTTCATTATAATGCCATCTTAAATGACCAATTTGTCGCGGACAGGCCAGTAGAACAGGCGGATAGCCAGCAGCAGGTGGTGTTGTTTGTCTGGCCAGCCACGGCGGATGACAGTGGCAAGCGATTGTAGCATTTCGTCTGCAGCTGTTTGTGCCACTAGGATGTCTAAGCCCGTGGATGGAAGGCAGGAGACCATCATAACCGTGTACCCCTCGTGCTCATCATCAGTCAGGTCTTTTTCGCAGGTTGGGCGAGGTGCCCGTGAGAGAGTGTCAGCTAAGTGCATGTCCTTATTGGGTTTGTAGATTAGTCTGATGTCATACTTCTGGAGTTCCATCATCATGTGTTGTAACTGCACTGATGCCTTGTGGATAGGTTTACTGAGGATACTGACCAGGGGCTGGTGGTCGGTTTCAATCATGATTGGGTTGCCAAAGATAAAGTCCTTGAATTTCTTACAGGCAGAAGTTACTGTGAGTAGCTCCTTCTCGATTTGAGCGTAGCGCTGTTCAGTGTCGGTCATGGTACAGGAGACATAGACAACTGGTCTGGGACACTTCCCATCGTCTTGTAGGCAAGCGGCGCCCAGTCCATACTGGGAGGCATCACAGGTGAGGGTGACGGGTAACCCCGCATCGAAGTATGTGAGGGTTGGGGTGCAAGACTGTTAGTGGTTTGAGGGTTTCAAATGCCCTTTGCTGGTGTTGGTGCCAGGACCAGTGCGTATCCTTGTGGGCCAGTTGTTGCAATGGGGCTGACAGCTCGTTGAAGTTTGGGATGAATTTTCACAGGTAGTTTACCATGCCTAGAAATCATTGTAGAGCTGTCACATCTGTAGGTGCTGGCATTTCATTGATGACAATGGTTTTAGAAGGATCTGGCCTGAGGCCAGTGTTAGTGAACACGTGGCCCATGTAAGTCACCTCGTCGACCCGAAACCTGCACTTGAGGGGGTTGAGTTTGAGGTTTACCTCTCTGGCACGATCCAGGGCCCGCTTCAGGTTTGAATCATGTTCTTGTGTGTTGCGCTCGGCAAGCAGGATGTTGTCCGCAATTATGTCGCACGGGCAGCCAGAGTTGTTCCATAGTATGTTGGAAATCTTCACTGGCTGAATTGATGCCAAATGGCATTCATTAATAAAGGTTAATCTACAACCAGGGAGTTACGAAGGGAACAGTCTCTGCGGAAAGCAGAAAGGGGAGTAGATGGGAAGATGTGGCCAGTGATGAGATCCCGTTGGAGGTGGTGAAAATGTCGGTGAATTATATGTTGTATGCGACGGGTGGTAGGGTGGAAGGTGAGGACAAGGGGGACTCTGTCCTTGTTACGAGTTGGGGGGATGGGGAGTGAGAGCAGAGCTACGGGATATAGAGACCCTAGTGAGACCCTCATCTATAGTCAAAGTGGGGAACCCCCGTTCCCTTAAGAATGAGGACATCTCAGATGCCCTGGTTTGGAACACCAAATTCCGTCTTGGGTGCAGATGCGGCGTAGACGGAGGGATTGGGAGCAGGGGATAGAGTCCTTACAGGAAGCAGGGTGGGAAGAAGTATAGTCCAGATAGCCATGGGAGTCAGTGTGTTTGTAGTAGATATCAGTCATTAGCCTGGTACTTGCGATGGAGATGGTGAGGTCTAGAAATGGTAGGGAGATGTCGGAAATGGTCGAGGTGAATTTGAGTGCCAGAAGGAAGTTAGTGGTGAAATGTATGAAGTCAGTGATTTCTGCATGGGAGCAGGATGTAGCACCAATGCAGTCCAAATAATTGATGTACTATTGATGTCCAAAATGGTAACACTAGGTCATCCTCACTATCCAAATCACCTCATTCTCCCTGTTCCATTTCAATCACTTTTCCGTATCAACAATCGAATGCCACTGCAGCAGTGAGCCTCAATTCATCCTCAAACAGAAAGCAAGTTGTTTCACGCTACCTCAATAACAGCAGAGTTTCCTAGTAACACATTGGTGACAAACAAACCACCAATAAAACTGCCTTCTGCAAGCCTCTGTTTTCCCTACTTGCTCTAAAGAAATTTGTGAATATAATATTTCCTCAACTTAGAGTTAAATGAGCCAAAGTGACAAAATTATGAAAGTGTAAACGAAATAAATCTCCAATGCCCATTTACAATTTTTTTTCCAAAATTGCCAATAAAACATTAAAGATTTTGCTATCAGACAATATAGTTTTAGAATGAACAACCTGATTTGCCTAAAGTTATTGAAAGAGCTCAATAGAATAAACCAAAACAAGAAACATTTCCTTGAAATCAGTGATTTAAACGGATGCATTATGTTCACAATGGATTTTCTCCATAAATGGGATATGAAAACCATTTGATATTTTTATAAACAGTAAAATAGTTGTTTTATATGTTTAACTAAATTCTTGAATAACTAAGTTATTTGTAAAAACTACCATTCTACCATCAGATACTAATCTTGGAAGCTACTGTCATTCCTAACTCTTAAGATTTCATAATCTTTTTCAAACATTAATTGTACATTTTAAATATGCTCATATGCACACAAAGCAATTAAAACCACAATATGGATATTGCAATCCAATTTACCCAATTGCAGCATTGTGATTTGAATGCTCAGTCAACTCCATTTCATTTGTTCCATTTCAGTACATATGATTGAATGTACTAAAACACTTGACTGATAAAAAAATAAATCTGCCTGTTCAAATATAAAGAGAGATCGGTCTTCTTGCTAGTTAGCCTACTGACAAATGCAGGCTGCTGTTCTATACTATTCATATTTATAATCTCTCAATACACAACATTTTGAAAATAAACAAGCTTATTGCAAAAAATAGATTTGTATACGAGGACATCTTGAATATTCAGCGTTGGCCCCAATAGGCTTTCTGGGCAGCAGAGACAAAAAAACAATGCAGAATGGAAGAGCAGTTACAGAGGTTGCTTTGACAACCTGTACAAAATATAGAAAGGCTTAAGCATTTCTACAATAAAAAATCAAACATAATTTGACATCAACTTAGAAATTAGACAGCAAGCAAGACTGCAGCCAAAATTATTCTACTATGATGGAAGCTTGGGGTTGGCAGATGCTGAACAGTCCTCAGGACTCAATGTTTTCTATGGGGAAACATTTTTGTTCCATTTGTTGTTCAAGAATATCATTAAAACCTTGTTTAGGAAAATAATTGCATTCAAATGCAATTTCTATGTACCAAATTAATTAAAGCCCAGAGGCAAAAACTAACAAACATCGTTTGTTACAAGCATCTGATATGTAGACTTTTTTTTCCACACGGTAGGTAGGAGATATGTAAATGAGACACTGTTATTGTGGATTGACATCTTAGCTAGAGAATAATATGATAAATCAACACTTTATCCCTCAATTTGACAATGTTATGCATCCAAGTGTCCATCATCATCACGTACGATGAATTAAAAACTAATCAGTTTAAGCAGAGGTTACTGGGTCAACTTGATCAAATTGAACAAAACTACTAGTGCTTTTCAACCCAGAGAGTTGTGAATCTGTGGAATTCTCTGCCATGGAAGGCGGTGGAGGCAAATTCACTGGATGTATTCAAGAGAGAGTCTGATTTAGCTTTTTGGGCTAACGGAATATTCAGAGAAAGCAGGAAGGGATATTCGGAGAAAGCAGGAACGGGGTGCTGATTCTGGTTGATCAGCCATGATCATATTGAATAGCAGTGCTGGCTGGAAGGAAGGAATGGCCTACTCCTACACCTATTGTTTATGTTTCTATGTTTACTTAATCTCTAAATGTTATCAGATATACTGGCTTTGATTGTAGACTTTAAGAAAGCTCCCCCTCCCATCACCCCACTCATCATCAACAACACCACAGTCACATCTGTGGAGTCTTTTATGTTCCTGGGAACCACCATCTCCAAGGACCTTAAGTGGGGGGCTACCATCGACTCCACAGTCAAAAAGGCACAACAGAGGATGTACTTCCTGCGGCAACTGAGGAAGCGCAATCTGCCACAGGCAATGATGATCCAATTCCACACAGCCATCATAGAGTCTGTTCTCACCTTCTAAATCAAGCACGACACCTGGAGGCTGCAGCGAATCGTCCGATCAGCAGAGAAGATTATTGGCTGCAACCTTCCCTCCATTGATGAACTGTACACTGCAAGGGCCAGGAAGCGAGCGGGCAAGATCATCTCTAACCCCTCTCACCCCGGCCACAAACTCTTTGAATCACTTCCCTCTGGAAGGCGACTCAGGACTGTCAAAGCTGCCACAGCCAGACATAAAAACAGTTTTTATCCACGAGTAGTTGCTCTACTAAACATCCAAAAATCTGTAGCCTCCCTTTGATCTGGTATTTTGTTGGTTCACATGCTTGATCAATGGTGTTTTATCATTAATGTTTTATTATTATTAATGTTTAGTATTTTCTGAGTCATTCGTAACTGTCACTGTATGTCATGTTGTTACTTGTGGGCGGAGCACTAAAACAAATTCCTTGTATGTGAATACATGTCCAATAAACTTACTGACTTACTTGACTCATCATCTTTATTCAGCCCCTTGAATTATCTTCACCACCATCCCCATAACCACCCTCCCATCCCAGCCTTCCCCCCCACACCACACCTTTTATTATGCTCATAAAGATGAAACATGTTAATACTTGAGTTGAAAGAAAAGGCAAGACAGTGACCTTGGAGGGAGTGGCTGTGCAAAGCATGAACATGTGACTAAGGCTTCATTATCTGATTAACATTGCCATTTTGTACTACACGAACCATGGATATTACCTAAACAACTTTTTCAAAAGATGTTTACAGGTAGAGGAGCTAATGAGCATATTGAAATGTTAAATGTAAAATAATTATCTCAACAAGCTATGATCTACATCCTAGAATTTTGAATGAGGTGACTGCAAAGATAGTGGATTATTTAGTTATCACTCTTCTGAAATTGTATACATTCTGTAATGTGTCGATGAGATTGAACAACTGCAATTGTGACCATATCAATTAAAAAATGAGATAAAATAACAAACTACAGACCTGTGAGCCTAACCTCGGAATGCTGGAATCTATAGTAACAGCTGTGATATTGAATGTCTTAGGGAATAGTAAAACAATTGAATAAATTGTATGAAAGTAAAATTACACTTGGTTAATCTGGAATTCTCTGGGGATATATATAGTACAGTAGATGGAGAAATAATAGATTTTAGGATGGGTTGTTCTTGGGACCTCTACCTCCCATTAGCTGCTCAATTATTTTCTCTGAAACATTATTCTTCACACAATTCAGTCTTATTTAGATTTTTTTTTTACCATGGGTTTTGATTGAGAACAGAGACCTATTAAATACTGCTAACTTCAATTTCTCCATCTCTGAAGAGAATAACATACTCAGGGATCAGGATGGAAACAGCTTCTTGAGTAAGTGGTTATAAGGTCAGGTAGATTGTCAAACAATGGAGATAGAACAGAGAACAATACCGTACAGGAACAGGCCCTTGGGCCCTCAATGTCTGTGACAAACATGATGCCAAGACCAATTCTTGTATGTGCCTGCACATAACATATATCCTTCGATTCTCTGCATATCCATGTCCATGTGAGGCCCGGGGAGCCGTTGGAGACAGAGGGTGGAGCTACCTGCGCTGTGAGTATAAATCTAGTGCGGGGCTTGCTTTTCACAGAGGCCCGGGGAGCCGTTGGAGACAGAGGGTGGAGCTACCTGCGCTGTGAGTATAAATCTAGCGCAGGGCTTGCGTTTCACAGAGGCCCGGGGAGCCGTTGGAGACAGAGGGTGGAGCTACCTGCGCTGTGAGTATAAATCTAGCGCGGGGCTTGCTTTTCACAGAGGCCCGGGGAGCCATTGGAGACAGAGGGTGGAGCTACCTGCGCTGTGAGTATAAACCTAGCGCGGGGCTTGCTTTTCACAGAGGCCCGGGGAGCCGTTGGAGACAGAGGGTGGAGCTACCTGCGCTGTGAGTATAAATCTAGCGCGGGGCTTGCTTTTCACAGAGGCCCAGGGAGCCGTTGGAGACAAAGGGTGGATCTACCTGCGCTGTGAGTATAAATCTAGCGCGGGGCTTGCTTTTCACAGAGGCCCGGGGAGCCGTTGGAGACAGAGGGTGGAGCTACCTGCGCTGTGAGTATAAATCTAGCGCGGGGCTTGCTTTTCACAGAGGCCCGGGGAGCCGTTGGAGACAGAGGGTGGAGCTACCTGCGCTGTGAGTATAAACCTAGCGCGGGGCTTGCTTTTCACAGAGGCCCGGGGAGCCGTTGGAGACAGAGGGTGGAGCTACCTGCGCTGTGAGTATAAATCTAGCGCGGGGCTTGCTTTTCACAGAGGCCCGGGGAGCCGTTGGAGACAGAGGGTGGAGCTACCTGCACTGTGAGTATAAATCTAGCGCGGGGCTTGCTTTTCACAGAGGCCCAGGGAGCCGTTGGAGACAGAGGGTGGAGCTACCTGCACTGTGAGTATAAATCTAGCGCGGGGCTTGCTTTTCACAGAGGCCCAGGGAGCCGTTGGAGACAGAGGGTGGAGCTACCTGCACTGTGAGTATAAATCTAGCGCGGGGCTTGCTTTTCACAGAGGCCCGGGGAGCCGTTGGAGACAGAGGGTGGAGCTACCTGCACTGTGAGACCGAAATCTGCCACGTTCCATCTTCCAGTGAGAGAATCTGGTAGAAGGTTCTGATTGGTTGAAGAGAACCAGAGGAAGCAGCTGATTGGCTGCAACCCGGGGTTTACATTTCTACATTTCTGCCTTCAGGTTTAAGGATTCTGGGTGCTAAGGATTCTGGGAGCTAAGGATTCTGGGAGCTCAGGATTCTGGGAGCTAAGGATTCTGGGTGTTAGGGATTCAGTATTTATTAGTATTTATTAGTGAAGTTTAAAGAATAAAGTTTTGTGTTTAATAACAAATAAAATTTAAAAATATATATTTAATAGAGTAATTTGGGAGTAAGATGTCAGTGGAGATTGGCCCCATGGTTTGCTCAGCCTGCAACATGTGGGAGATCAGGGATATGGTAGGTGTCCCTGATGACTACATTTGCAGGAAGTGTGTCCAGCTGCAGCTCCTGGCAGACCGCATTGAACGATTGGAACTGCGGCTGGATTCATACTGGAGCGTCCACGATGCAGAGAAAGTCGTGGACAGCACATACAGCGAGTTGGTCACGCCACAGGTAAAGGGTAAGAGGACAGAAAGGGAGCGGGTGGCCAATAGCCAGCGAAGCAGTAGGCAGATAGTGCAGGAGTCCCCTGCGGTCATCTCCCTACTCAACAGATTTACCATTTTGGATACTGTTGAGGGAGATGGCTCATCAGGGGAATGCAGCAGCAGCCAAGTTCATGGCACCATGGGTGGCTCTGCAGCACATGATGGGGGAAAAAAGAGGGGAAGGGCTATTGTAATAGGGGATTCAATTGTCAGGGGAATAGATAGGCGTTTCTGCGGCCGCAAGCGAGACTCCAGGATGGTATGTTGCCTCCCTGGTGCAAAGGTCAGGGATGTTACTGAACGGCTGCAGAACATTCTGGAGGGGGAGGGTGAACAGCCAGTTGTCGTGGTGCATATTGGCACCAACGATATAGGGAAAAAAAGGGATGAGGTCCTACAAGGTGAATTTAGGGAGCTAGGAGATAAACTTAAAAGTAGGACCTCAAAGGTAATAATCTGTGGATTATTACCAGTACCACGGGCCAGTCAGAGTAGAAATAGGAGGATATTGCAGATGAATACGTGGCTTGAAAAATGGTGCAAGGGGGAGGGATTCAAATTTTTAGGGCACTGGAACCATTTCTGGGGGTGGTGGGACCAGTACAAACAGGACGGTCTGCACCTGGGCTGGAATGGTACCAATGTCCTTGGGGGAGTGTTTGCTAGTGCTGTCGGGGAGGATCTAAACTAACGTGGCAGGGGGATGGGTACAAGAGCAGAGAGGCAGGTGGGTGTAAAACGAGGGTGGAAGCAATAGGGAGCAAGGTGAAAAGTAAAAGTGGCAGGCAGACAAAACCAGGGCAAAAATCAAAAAGGGCCACTTCTCAACAAAATTGTATAGGGGTAAGAGCGTTGTAAAAACAAGCCTGAAGGCTTTGTGTCTCAATGCAAAGAGTATTCGTAATAAGGTGGATGAGTTGAACGTGCAGATAGCTATTAATGAGTATGATATAGTTGGGATCACGGAGACATGGCTCCAGGGTGACCAAGGCTGGGAGCTGAACATCCAGGGATATTCAATATTCAGGAGGGATAGAGAGAAAGGAAAAGGAGGTGGGGTAGCGTTGCTGGTTATAGAGGGGATTAACGCAATGGAAAGGAAGGACATTGGCTTGGAGCATGTGGAATCGGTATGGGTAGAGCTGCGAAACACTAAGGGGCAGAAAACGCTAGTGGGAGTTGTGTACAGGCCACCTAACAGTAGTAGTGAAGTTGGGGATGGTATAAAACAGGAAATTAGAAATGCGTGCGACAACGGCAAAACAGTTATAATGGGTGACTTCAATCTACATATAGATTGGGTGAATCAAATTGGCAGGGGCGCTGAGGAAGAGGATTTTTTGGAAAGTATGCGGGATAGTTATCTAAATCAACATGTAGAGCAACCAACGAGAGAGCAGGCTATTTTAGACTGGGTATTGAGTAATGAGGAAGGGTTAGTTAGCAGTCTTATTGTGCGTGCCCCCTTGGGCAAGAGTGACCATAATATGGTCGAGTTCTTCATTAGGATGGAGAGTGACATTGTTAATTCAGAAACAATGGTTCTGAACTTAAGGAAAGGTAACTTTGAGGGTATGAGACGTGAATTGGCCAAGATTGACTGGCAATCAATTCTAAAAGGGTTGACGGTGGATACGCAATGGAAGACATTTAAAGACTGCATGGATGAACTACAAAAATTGTTCATCCCAATTTGGCAAAAGAATAGATCAGGGAAGGTAGTGCATCCGTGGATAACAAGGGAAATCAGGGATAGTATCAAAACAAAGGATGATGCGTACAAAGTAGCCAGAAAAAGCAGCATACCAGAGGACTGGGAGAAATTCAGAGACCAGCAGAGAAGGACATAGGGCTTGGTTAGGAAAGGAAAAATAGATTATGAAAGAAAACTGGCAGGGAACATAAAAACTGACTGCAAAAGTTTTTGTAGATATGTGAAGAGAAATAGATTAGTTAAAACAAATGTAGGTCCCTTGCAGTCAGAAACAGGTGAGTTGATCATGGGGAACAAAGATATGGCGGACCAATTGAATAACTACTTTGGTTCCGTCTTCACTAAGGAAGACATAAATAATCTGCCGGAAATAGCAGGGGACCGCGGGTCAAAGGAGTACTTGAGTGAAATCCAGGTTAGTCGGGAAGTGGTGTTGGGTAAATTGAATGGATTAAAGGCCGATAAATCCCCAGGGCCAGATACGCTGCATCCCAGAGTACTTAAGGAAGTAGCTCCGGAAATAGTGGATGCATTAGTGATAATCTTTCAAAACTCTTTAGATTCTGGAGTAGTTCCTGAGGATTGGCGGGTAGCAAACGTAATCCCTCTTTTTAAGAAGGGGGGGAGAGAGAAAACGGGGAATTACAGACCAGTTAGTCTAACATCGGTAGTGGGGAAACTGCTCGAGTCAGTTATTAAAGATGGGATAGCAGCACATTTGGAAAGTGGTGAAATCATTGGACAAAGTCAGCATGGATTTACGAAAGGTAAATCATGTCTGACGAATCTTGTGGAATTTTTCGAGGATGTAACTAGTAGCGTGGATGGGGGAGAACCAGTGGATGTGGTGTATCTGGACTTCCAGAAGGCTTTCGACAAGGTCCCACATAAGAGATTAGTATATAAACTTAAAGCATACGGCATTGGGGGTTCAGTATTGATGTGGATAGAGAACTGGCTGGCAAATAGGAAGCAAAGAGTAGGAGTAAACGGGTCGTTTTCACAATGGCAGGCAGTGACTAGTGGGGTACCGCAAGGCTCAGTGCTGGGACCCCAGCTATTTACAATATACATAAATGATCTGGATGAGGGAATTGGAGGCAATATCTCCAAGTTTGCGGATGACACTAAGCTGGGGGGCAGTGTTAGCTGTGAGGAGGATGCTAGGAGACTGCAAGGTGACTTGGATAGGCTGGGTTAGTGGGCAAATGTTTGGCAGATGCAGAATAATGTGGATAAATGTGAGGTTATCCACTTTGGTGGCAAAAATAGGAAAACAGACTATTATCTAAATGGAGGCCGATTAGGAAAAGGGGAGATGCAGCGCGACCTGGGTGTCATGGTACACCAGTCATTGAAAGTAGGCATATAGGTACAGCAGGCAGTGAAGAAAGCGAATGGTATGTTAGCTTTCATAGCAAAAGGATTTGAGTATAGGAGCAGGGAGGTTCTACTTCAATTGTATAGGGTCTTGGTGAGGCCACTCCTGGAGTATTGCGTACAGTTCTGGTCTCCAAATCTGAGGAAGGACATTATTGCCATAGAGGGAGTGCAGCGAAGGTTCACCAGACTGATTCCTGGGATGTCAGGACTGTCTTATGAACAAAGACTGCATAGACTCGGTTTATACTCTCTAGAATTTAGGAGATTGAGAGGGGATCTTATAGAAATTTACAAGATTCTTAAGGGGTTGGACAGGCTAGATGCAGGAAGATTGTTCCTGATGTTGGGGAGGTCCAGGACAAGGGGTCACAACTTAAGGATAAGGGGGAAATCCTTTAGGACCGAGATGAGAAGGACTTTTTTCACACAGAGAGTGGTGGGTCTCTGGAACTCTCTGCCACAGAGGGTAGTTGAGGCCAGTTCATTGGCTATATTTAAGAGGAAGTTAGATGTGGCCCTTGTGGCTAAGGGGATCAGAGGGTATGGAGAGAAGGCAGGTACGGAATACTGAGTTGGATGATCAGCCATGATCATATTGAATGGTGGTGCAGGCTCGAAGGGCCGAATGGCCTACTCCTGCACCTAATTTCTATGTTTCTATGTTTCATATCCAAGAGTTTCTTAAATGCCACTATCATATCTGCCTCCACCATCACCGCCAGTCGCACGTTGCAGGCATTCACCACCCTGTGTAAAAAAAAACTTGCCATGCACAACTCCTTTAAATTTTGCCCCTCTCACCTTAAAGCTACACTATCTAGTATTTGACATTTCAATCTTGGGGGAAAAAGTCTCCCCTATCTAGCACTTTATAGTGCAGATGGGAATGGAAGAAGAGTATTGAAGTGATCCACACTTGAGAAGGGGGCAAAGGATATATATCCAAAGTGCTCAGATCATTAATGGAGAAATGATTAAAGAGCATAAATCGCTCGTGCAATAAATTGGACCCATTTACGTCAATGTGGTGTGACTATTGGAAATAATCTACCATATAAGATGGAATTTGGTATGCCATGCACATCAATGTGAATCAATAGGCATTCTGAAAATAATTTTGAGCTATGTGGCACTACGTTCAATGCCATCACTAACAGAAACAGCAAGGTTCTAACAAAATAATGATGCAAAAAATTGAGGATTCCACAAAATCTAACACTGAACTTGTAGGGTGGGCGGATTATCATAACCCCTGTCAAGCAGACAGAACACATGGTTGTGAATAGGCACATGGGAGAAATACAAAGGTAAATCTATTTTAATGCACGGAACAAAATGGCTAACTAACAAATAAACTGGCAAAGAAATTAATCATAAAATAATTTAGCCTAACATAAGTGGATCCAGGCTCAACCAATTTCCTTATAGAGTGAAGTCAATCTTTCATAGTTAACAAGCAAATTTAATTTAGTGCAGAAGTTCTGCAAAAAAAACCTCCCCCTGGAACCAAATGTCAGTCAGAGCCAATCTATCATTTACCAATAGCACATCTCTGACTTGTATAGTCCATGTTCATTAATTTCCATACCATTTCACTTTTGGGAGAATAAATTATTTAGATACGAGAACTGTTTTTATAATAACCCTTTTCTATATTTTTCGGAATCCACTGTGTACATGCTCTGCACACGAATGGATTGTTATGTCAGTTATGTACCAGTTTTTTTTGTTAAACTGGAACAGATAACTAGAGGATCATTGATTAACTTTTAATTCAACTCCCTTGGCAGATTTAAATGATTTGAAGATATTTGCAGAATAATTGCATACCATCCAATTATATTTGCTAAACCAATTAAATACTGACAATTATTTATTTTTATTTGCAAATAGAAGAAATTATGGTACTCTAGTGGGGGTTAGCTCTTTTTACTGGTAACATATGGGAGAAATTGCTATCCATGGATTGCGTGTTTGCATGGGAAGAATAGTTTATAACTAGAAGCCTTCAATGTGCCAATCATGCTTTTTGCAAACTTCATCTTACCTACTTTATTGAACATCTACTTACCTACATTGAATAGAACTGATAACCTTTCTGCCAAAATGGAGATCTCATTCACTCATATGCTGTCATCTCTTCTAAGTCATATATAGTATTCTATGCACATATACAGTAAATTATATAAATGATTGTGAGGTGTGGATCTAACTTTAGAATGATTTCATAATATGAACATCAATTACTTTCATAATTCAGAGTTTTCTGAGAACATTCAAGAATAATTGAGGCAGAGACCATTGCATAATTTAAGGGAAAATTAGACTGAGTTTGATGGAAATAATCGAAGCAGAGAAAAATCCAGACCCCAGATTAGTTTGGGGTTATGGTCTAATAAAGAATTGGCTGGCACAATTAGTCAAATGCTTCCTTCTGTACTGTAGATGTAAGCTCTTCAGTGAAAGAAAATAAAACTGCAAATCAAGGGTTAATATTCGTGCCCCCCTCCCAAAAGCAAGACTATAATTATATTATTAATTCTGCTGAATATTTGCTTTTCGCTGGGGACTTAAACCAAGTGCTTGCTTCATTGATTAAGTTCAATTTGACAACACTGGTTTTAACCACCATTGAATGTACACGGATGTCATGAATTAACTTATTTGCATTCTTCCTGTGGGTAAAGCTCTTATACCACTTCTACTACAAATGTTCACTAACTCATTGGATGAGATGAAGCTAATTATAATCCAAACAGCTGCTAAACACCAACATTTATTCCCACAGTATTTTAATTTCTCAACCCAGATATCCATTTCCCCTTTCTGCTATGATTTCCAAAAATAAAAATGGTGTTGTGGATAATTAAGTTGATTTTCAAAGTCTACAGAGAGATTTAGGCCATTTGGCTGAAAGATGGCAGATGGAGTTTAATGCTGATAAGTGTGAGGTGCTACATCTTGGCAGGACAAATCAAAATAGGACATACATGGTAAATGGTAGCTAATTGAGGAATGCAGTTGATCAGAGGGATCTAGGAATAACTGTGCACAGTTCCCTGAAGGTGGAATCTCATGTAGATAGGGTGGTAAAGAAAGCTTTTGGTGTGCTGGCCTTTATAAATCAGAGCATTGAGTATAGAAGTTGGGATGTAATATTAAAATTGTACAAGGCATTGGTGAGGCCAATTTTGGAGTATGGCGTACAATTTTGGTCGCCATATTAAAGGAAAGATGTCAACAAAATAGAGAGAGTACAGAGGAGATTTACTAGAATGTTGCCTGGGTTTCAGCACCTAAGTTACAGAGAAATGTTGCACAAGGTAGGTCTTTATTCTTTGGAGCGCAGAAGGTTAAGAGGAGACTTGATAGAGGTCTTTAAAATTATGAGAGGGATAGACAGAGTTGGCGTGGATAAGCTTTTTCCATTGAGAGTAGGGAAGATTCAAATAAGCGGACATGATTTGAGAATTAAGGGACAAAAGTTTAGGGGTAACATGAGGGGGAACTTCTTTACTCATACAGTGATAGCTGTGTGGAATGAGCTTCCAGTGGAAGTGGTGGAGGCAGGTTGAATTTTATCATTTAAAAATAAATTGGATAGGTGAGGAGGTGAGAGAGGAGTTTGTGAGTGTGGCGGAGAGGACGCGATGCAGCGACATTGACTGACAGGAGAGGAGACGAATCTGCGTGGCGTTGACTGACCGGAGAAGAGACCAATCTGCACATGCACGGTTTTTAAGATTTTTATACCTTAATAACTTTTAAAATATACCATCGATCGGAATAAAACTTATTGCACTTGCAGCACAGGAGAATGGTGAGTAAAATGGCAAAAAAAATCACAGCACTATCGTGTACCGTTTTTGCGCAAATAGAAAAACCACGTAAACCGGAAGAGCACAAGATCAGTGTTTTAGTTATGTATAGATAGGTGCTGGAGTAGGCCATTCGGCCGTTCGAGCCAGTACCGCCATTCAATATGACCATGGCTGATCATCCAGAACCAGTAGTCGGTTTCTGCTTTCTCCCCATATCCCTTCAGTCCATTAGCCCAAAGAGCTAAATCTAACTCTCTCTTGAATCCAGTGAATTGGCCTCCATTGCCTTCTGTTGTGGAGAATTCCACAGATTCACAACTGTCTGGGTGAAGACGTTTTTGCTCATCTCAGTCCTAAATGGCCCATCCTTTATTCTTAAACTGTGACAACTGGTTCTGGACTCCCCCAACATTGGGAACATTTTTCTGCATCTAGTCTGTCCAATCCCTGAAGAGTTTTATGTTTCTATAAATAGAAACCCAGTCGATCCATTTTTGCATCATATGTCATTCCCGCCATCCCAGGAATTAACCTGGTGTACCGATGCTACAAATTAATCTTCCTCAAATTAGGAGACCACAACTTCACATAATACTCCAGGTGCGGTCTCACCAGGGCCCGGTACCACTGCGGTTTGACCTCCTGTACTCAAATCCTCTCGCTATGAAAGTTAAGTTTCCAGTGCTCATTTTATGAGCCCATGTTTAAGGGTTAGAGAATTGGGTATTCATTGTGACGTGTGGAACAATCTCGACTGATCTGCTTTATTTACATCGCTTTGCAACATACATTGATATCCTATATTTTGGGGTGTTGAATTTGTTTATAGATTAGGAATTAATTTGGTTATAGATTAGGAATGAGATTTTCTTTGAAGTCTTCTTATAGTCCAACTATTGGTAATTACTTACAGAAACCAACGGGAATCCAGTATCTATTGTTTCCATAATCCTACACTTGCTTGAGTCAGTCAGATTTATGCAGCATGGAAACCGGCCCATCAGCCCACTTTCCACGTTCACCATGTGAGGTAATCCCATTTGCCCCATAACTCTCTAAACCTTTCCTATCCAATTATATTTTAAATGTTGTAATCTCCCCTCCCTCTACCACTTCTTCTGGCAGCTCTATATAAAACCCTGCTCTTTGCACCTCTTTTAAATATTTCCCCTCTCCCCTTAAGCATATTCCCTCTAGATTTATTTCCATACCCAGAGATAAAGACTGTGATCATCTTCCCCGCCTGAGCCCCGCAAACCTTTGAACAAAGAGATCATTGGGCAGCGAAATATGGAGCTCAAGGCCGTTATGCTCATAAGACATAATGGCTGTCAAAATTGCACAATACCACAAGCAGTAGGCTTTTTTCATGACTTGGGGGTCAACTTGATCTATTTTTAAAGAAAATTGTAATCTTTGTGGTGATTGGACATTGTCCATTAAGTTCATAGCTGAATTTAACTAAATTCGTCGTAAGTGAGGATTTAAGGGTCTTTTATAAGTAATAACCTGTTATGATAGTATGCTAATGTACAGTCAATCATGGAAAATCTTCCAAAGTTGATTATTTAGCACAATTAATTATAATTGTAAATAATCTTTGACAGCATCAATGAAAAAAATCAATGCTAAGTTAAAAAAAAAAGAGATGTAGCATGGAAACGCAAACTTCAACCCACCGAGTTCACGTCTACCATTGATCACCCGTTTGCACTAATTCTACGTTATTCCATTTTCTCATCCACTCCTTACACACTTTAGGGCAAATTACAGAGGCCAATTAACTTACAAATTCTCACGTCCTCACAGCGACTAATTAACGTACAAACCTGCATGTCTTTTGGGATATGCGAGGAAATTGGAGTACCCAGAGGATATCCTCGCGGTCACAAAGAGAGCGTGCAAACTCCATAATGTTAGTACCCCAGGTCAGGATTGACGCAGGTCTCTGCTGTTAGGCAATAGTTCAACCTGCTGTGCCACTCTGTTGAATGTGCCAAAATGTTTGTGTGATATGGATCAATAATAATGTGACCTTGCAATTGTAATTTTACAATAATGTAACGCCGTACCCTAATTCCACTCATGGCAGGAATACGAGTGTAGGTGTACTAATTGGAGATGCAAACTCTCAGTAAAGGCACATGATGTCTGAACCAATTCTAAGGGCTGATTGCTTCTGCCTTTCATGAGTTGTTTTGGCATCAGGGGCACAATAATGACAAGTTGACGAATGAGAACAATCTACCAGTCATTTGTAGCTTTGAACATTTATCTCTTGGGTCCAACGTATAAAATCCACTGGAGTTAAAGGGAACTGTGCTATTGACACTTTAACATTTTGGCAATGGGCACATTTTTACTAGGGTTGAGATTTTTGATTGGAGAAAGGCTAACTTTGAGGGAATGTGTAATGATTTAAAAGGAGTGAATTGAGACATTTTGTTTGATGGGAAGGATGTAGAAGAGAAATGGGGAACATTTAAAGGGGAAATTGTAAGAGTACAGAATCTTTATGTCCCTGTTCGGTTGAAAGGAAATAGTAAAAATCGGAAAGAGCCATGGTTTTCAAGGGAAAGTGGACACTTGGTTGGAAAAAAGAGAGATATCTACAATAATTATAGGAGACATGGAGTAAATGAGGTGCTAGATGAGTATAAAGAATGTAAAAATAATCTTAAGAAAGAATAAGAAAAGCTAAAAAAAGATATGAGGTTGCTTTGGCAAGAAAGGTGAAAGTAAATCCAAAGGGTTTCTACAGCTATATTAATACCAAAAGGATAACGAGGGATAAAATTGGACCATTAGAGAGCCAGAATGGACAGCTATCTGTAGAGCCAAAAGAGATGGGGGAGATATTGACTAATTTATTTTCTTCGGTATTCACCAAGGAGAAGGATATTGAACTCTGTGAGGTAAGGGAAAAAAGTAGAGTAGCTATGGAAACTATGAGATTCAAAGAGGAGGAAGTACTGACACTTTTGAAAAATATAAAAGTGGATAAGTCTCCAGGTCCCGACAGGTTATTCCCTAGGACAATGAGGGAAGTTAGTGTAGAAATAGCAGGGGCTATGACAGAAATATTTCAAATGTCATTAGAAACGGGAATAGTGCCGGAGGATTGGTGTACTGCGCATGTTGTTCCATTGTTTAAAAAGGGTTCAAAGAATAAACCTAGCAATTATAGACCTGTTAGTTTGATGTCAGTGGTGGGCAAATTAATGGAAAGGATACTTAGAGATAATATATATAAGCAACTGGATAAACAGGATCTGATCAAGAACAGTCAACATGGATTTGTGCCTGGAAGGTCATGTTTGACAAACCTTCTTGAATTTTTTGCAGAGGTTACTAGGGAAATTGACGAGGGTAAAGAAGTGGATGTTGTCTATATGGATTTCAGTAAGGCCTTTGACAAGGTTCCTCATGGAAGGTTGGTTAAGAAGGTTCAATCTTTGGGTGTTAATGGCGGAGTAGCAAGATGGATTCAATAGTGGCTGAATGGGAGATGCCAGAGAGTAATGATGGATGGCTGTTTGTCAGGTTGGAAGCCGGTGACCAGTGGGGTGCCTCAGGGATCTGTGTTGGGTCCACTGTTGTTTGTCATGTGCATCGATGATCTAGATGATGGGGTGGAAAATTGGATAAGTAAGTATGCAGATGATACTAAGATAGGTGGTGCTGTGGATAATGAGGTAGATTTTCAAAGTCTACAGAGAGATTTGGGCCATTTGGAAGAGTGGGCTGAAAGATGGCAGATGGAGTTTAATGCTGATAAGTGTGAGGTACTACATCTTGGCAGGACAAATCAAAATAGGACGTACATGGTAAATGGTAGGGAATTGAGGAATGCTGTAGAACAGAGGGATCAAGGAATAACTGTGCATAGTTCCCTGAAGGTGGAATCGCATGTAGATAGGGTGGTAAAGAAAGCTTTTGGTGTGCTGGCCTTTATAAATCAGAGCATTGAATATAGGAGTAGGGAAGTAATGTTAAAATTGTACAAGGCATTGCTGAGACCAATTCTGGAGTATGGTGTACAATTTTGGTCGCCTAATTATAGGAAGGATGTCAACAAAATAGAGAGAGTACAGAGGAGATTTACTTGAATGTTGCCTGGGTTCCAGCAACTAAGTTACAGAGAAAGGTTGAACAGGTTGTGTCTTTATTCTTTGGAGCGCAGATGTTTAAGGGGGGACTTGATTGAGGTCTTTAAAATGATGAAAGGGATAGACAGAGTTGATGTGGATAAGCTATTCCCATTGAGGGTAGGGAAGATTCAAACAAGAGAGAATGACATGAGAATTAAGGGACAGAAATTTAGGGGTAACATGAGGGGGGACATCTTTACTCAGAGAGTGGTGGCTGTGTGGAATGATCTTCCAGCAGAAGTGGTGGAGGCAGGATCGATTGTAACATTTAAAAGTAAAGTGGATAGGTATATGGACGGGAAGGGAATTGAGGGGTATGGTCTGAGTGCAGGTAGATGGGACTAGGGGAAAATAAATGGTCGGCACGGACTGGAAGGGCCGAGAAGGCCTGTTTCCGTGCTGTAATTGTTATATGGTTATATCTACAATCATACTAGTATTCGCATCACGAGTGGTAACCAGGCTATGGAGTTTGATGTTCATGAAAATCTCAGGGCAATTAAATTTTCTTTCCACAAATTTCAAAGAGAGCCTTGATCTACTCCCTCAACCAAGGGCTAATATATTCTATTTTAAGTTATGTAGGATGGAAATAATGACACACACACACACAAAATCACAAATTATGAGGAGGAGTTGAGCACTCAACTCCAAGTCTCATCAGTTATTCAAAAAGATGATTCAATCTACTGTAACCGTCCTACCTCTAATAGCCAGTACCCCATGTCTTAACTAACTGCCTTTGTCTTAAAAATATTAAATTCTTTTCTACACCCTTTGAGGAAGACGTTTCCAAACAAATTCAATTTTCAGAAAACATTGCAAGCCATCTCAATCTTAAAATGGGCAACCCACAAAAAGAAACATCCTTCCCAGATACATCTCGTCAAGACAACACAGGACCATAAATTTCAAAGAATTAAATAAGATTCAACAGCTACATGTAGAGAGGATGCTTCCACTGACAGCCTGGTGGGTCTAGAACTGTTGGTTCACGGTTCCAGGATATGCCGCAATACATTTAGGACTGACATGATCTATCTATCCATCTATTTAAGAGGGTGAATAGATTTCTAAACACAAAAGATACGCAAGGGAAGGGGGTGAGTGAGCAGGAACTTGCTGTTCAGATAGAAAATCATACTGAAGAGCACAGTATGCTCAAAAGATTTTAAATAGACTAATCCTGCTCCTATTTATTCTATACATAGACATAAAATGCTGGAGTAACTCAGCATGACAGAGAGAAGAAATGGGTGACGTTTTTGGTCAAGATCCTTCTTCACTCGACCTGAAATGTCACCCATTCCTTCTCTCCAGAGATGTTGCCTGTCGTCCTGAGTTACTTCAGCGTTTTGTGTCTATCTTCGGTTTCAACCACCATCTGCAGTTCCTTCCTACATGTGTTCCATGTTGGTTTTAAGCAATATAGTCAACATTATAATTTTGGAAACACAGCACAAACTTTAATAAACACCATTTTGATAACAAACAATCTATTTTACTGATGGTGATTGGAAGATAAACATTGTCCACGAAAAAAGGATAACCCCTTGCCCTTTTTTCTCATGTTTACAATAAAAAGAAGCATCAGATTAACATCTCAATAACAAGTTGTTGTGGGCGTTATTTTACAGCAATTTACATCAAGTCAACTAGCTTTCAAGTTATCAGCTTTTTGAGAGTTGACAGAAAATTAGTTGTGGCTATGACAGTCGGAGAAGGAATGGAATGAGGAGAGCGTGGTCCTACCAAAGTGGACAACATGTGAGACATTGAAGAGAGATCTCATTTCATAAGCTGTAGGCAACCTGTGAACATTGAGGTGGGGTAGATCACCTTATCATCACAATATTAAAGATGTCATTAGTGATTTGGTTCAAAGGTAGGGCAGAAATCTAATCAGAAAGATCCAAACCTGAAATGTAAAGTCAAAGCACCAAATGTAGGAAGAACTCAGTGGATGAGGCGGAATCTGTGGAGCAAAGGACAGGTGATGAGAGAGGGATATAGGTGAAATGTGTTGGTGGGGAGGGGAATGAGGGGGATAAAAGGGAAATGAGGGACTCGAGACCATCTTGCCTTTATCCCCCTCTCCTCCCCCTTTTTGCCTCCCCTCTGTCCTCTTCCATTTATATACTTCTCTGGGTTTACATTTCACTCCTCCTGTTTCTTTATCTGACATCACTCCCGAAGAGTCCACCAGGGATTATACAGGGAGTTGGGTCCGTGCCGACCAGCGATCCTCCAGAGAGCAGAGCTGGAGCCAGCACCTCCCCCTCGCACCGGCTTCAACCCGGAACGACACCTCCGGCTGCCGCTGGACAGGGACTGGGCATCTGCGAGGGGACAGGGATGGCCCAGCAGCAACTCAACATCGCCCGCAGGACCGGACACCCACACCCCGACCACGGACCCTGGCGCCATGCAGCAGCATGATCTCGCTCACTCACTGGATGAAATGAAGATCTGATAACAGCAGATCTGCTCCTAACAATGTTTATGGCGAGTGCCCGATGACCTGGACATGCGCAGTCGAAATACCGAACTCACTTACAGCCCGCCGAACGGAACGTGTTAAGAGTTGCTGCGGGCTGGATAAAATCTCGTGGTGGGCCAGATGTGGCCCGCGGGCCATAGTTTGGAGACCCCTGTTATAGACAATAGGTGCAGGAGTATGCTATTCACCCTTCGAGCCAGCACTGCCATTCATTGTGATCATGGCTGATTATCCACAATCAGTACCCCGTTCCTGCCTTCTCCCCATATCCCTATACTCTGCTATCTTTAAGAGCTCTATCTAACTCTCTCTTGAAAGCATCCAGAGAATTTGCCTCCACTGCCTTCTGAGGCAGATAATTCCACAGATTCACAACTCTCTAGGTGAAAAAGTGTTTCCTCATCGCAGTTCTTCTTAAATCCATTATTCTTAAACTGTGGCCCCTGATTCTGGTCTTCCTCAACTTTGGGAACATGTTTCCTGCCTCTAGCGTGTCCAATCCCTTAATAATCTTACATGTTTCAATAAGATCCTCTCTCATCACTCTAAATTCCAGTGTATACAAGCCCAGTCGCTTTCTTCTTTCCACATATGACAGTCCTGCCATCCTGGGAATTAACCTTGTGAACCTACACTGCACTCCCTAAATAGCAAGAATGTCCTTCCTTAGATTTGAAGACCAAAACTGCACACAATACTCTAGGTGTGGTCTCACTAGGGGCCTGTACAACTGTAGAAGGACCTCTTTGCTCCTTTTCTCAACTACTCTTGTTATAAAGGCCAACATGCCATTAGCTTTCTTCACTGCCTGCTGTACCTGCATGCTTATCTTCAGTGACTGATGACAAGTCACCCAGATCTCGTTGTACTTCCCCTTTTCTTAACTTGACACCATACAGATAATAATCTGCCTTCCTGTTTTTGCCACCAAAGTGGATAACCTCACATTTATCCACATTAAACTGCATCTGCCATGCATCTGCCCACTCACCCAAGCTATCCAAGTCATCCTGCATTCTCAGCTTCCTCCTCACAGTTCACACTGCCACCCAGCTTTGTGCCATCTGCAAATTTGCTAATGTTACCCACAATCCCCTCATCTAAATCATCAATGCATATTGTAAATAGCTGTGGTACATGTACATTTACGGGTACATTTGCGGGTACTGGTACATTTAATGGCTTAAGATTGACGTTGGGTATTTAGAGAAAAAGCTGATTTTTGTTGACAAGGATGGAACCAAAGCTGTTGGAACTTAGACATGATGCCAAACTTCTCAAGTATCAGGTATTAAGGTTATGGCGTCTATACTCCTTCTCCGGTGATGTTATTTGTGGATTTTACAAACTTACCTTGACTGGCAGTTTCCACTGAGAGCTCTAGTTTCCTCCCATGTCCCAAAGATATGCAGGTCGGTAGGTTAATTGGCCACTGTAATTTGTCCCCAGTGCATGTTGATGACAGAACCAGGGTGGTTGGATGAAGGTTAATGATGAGAATGTGGGATGAATAAAATGGGGAAAGTGTAAATGGGTGCTTCATGGTCAGTGTGGGTCTCTAAGGGGCCTATTTTCTGGGGATTCAGAAATACTTTTGCATTTGGCAACTAATTATCCCCAATCAATATAAGCAAAAACAAATGTGCCTTTCCATTAGACCTACATATTAGAATTGTTTAAAGTATCTAAATTATTCAATTAAAGTATCTAAATGATTAGAGCATCCACCTCTCCAAAGGTTTAAAAAAAAATCATTTTAATTTCAAGCAAGCAGATTGGAGAAGATTTCTCAGCAAACCCAAATATGGCCTTAAAAATTATGCCTGCAACTCATACCAATGAAGTCACTTGGTGGGATTGCTGCAATCTGGCCAGAATACATTCTGAGCATTTACTCAGATTAGCTACTGAAGGGAAAAATGTACACATTTTGTTAAAATTTAGAAACAAGAAACAAGATGATGACAGGACATTGACAAAGCAATTGAAGATGGGCCCAGAAGTCTGATTTGAGGAACTTTTGTGACAAAGTCCCAGGCTGGGAAAAATAATCACAACAATAATAATCTTCCATTGTGCAAGGTCTGATTCCAACCATTGGTGAACTATCCCTTTGTATCCCAGCAGTTAGATTGGTATCACAATCCATCAGTATAAATATTAAATTCCCAACTTTCAAGTAATACTTCCCTGTGCATCCCCTCTCTTTCCCAGAGCCCCTTCCAGTATGCACCCATTTCTCCCACCACTTAAATCACCCTGCTCTTTTTCCCCAACCATACGCTCATCTCCAAACTCCAAATCCCATACTTTATTTTGCTTCCTTTTGCCTCTCTCCCATCCCCTTCCACCCATTTCACTCCCTCCAGCTTCACAGTCCAATCCTCCCCCTCCTCCTCTTCCTTATCTGACACCCTTTTGTCTCCTTTTCACGAGTCTGTATCACTATCTCCAACCATCAGCCAAATAGCCCCCCTCATCTGTCACTTGTCAGACTTTGCCACATCCCATCCCTTTTCCAGCTCTCACTCCCCTCTGCTCATTTAGTCTGAAAAGGCAACCTGTCCCAAAATCTCAATTACCCCTTCCCACCATATATGCTGCCTGACCAGCTGAGTTCCTCCAACACTTTGGGTTTTTTTTAAAACTGCATTTAGGTTAGGCTCTTAGTACTGCAATCCAATGCTGCCAAGTGGTGCCACTCTCAGCTGGAATTTACTATCTTTATTCATGTTTGAAACAAAGCCAGGAGCCTGTTGCCAATTGGACCTGGTAAAATCCACTGGGCATCAGTTGGCAGGTTACTGGTAACAAAAGGCCATTAGCAAAACGCTTTTGATGACAGTTCACTTTAGTTTCCGAAGGATTAGAAGTAAATTGATTGGGGATAATTAGCCAGACTGGACATGTTCTGCTTTTTGTGCACAGGACTTAACTGGACAATTTTCCACATAAGGTAGATGTCAGTGTTGCAATTGTACTGGAACAAACTGACTGTTGTTTGGCTAATTCAGAAGCACAAGCCTTCAATGTTACAACTCTGCAGGGTTGACATGTTGTTGCTGCTCTTTTGCGATCTTCATTGAATGCTCTGTTGATGCTCTGGATTCTTTGTAATTTAAAACTAGGGATTTGCTGGAAATGAGTTTGCAGTGGAGTTGCCTATTACTAGAGTACATCCTCATTTTAAAGGCGCTAGTCTCCACAAGGACAATATGACACTTCTCCAATGACACCAAGATAGAATTTATGCGTACATTGTTAAATATATCTCTTCCTCATGATGGCTCAATCACTACCGGCTGCAAAACTATCTGGCTTCTATCTCCTCTAAGATCTGGTCCTACTTCAAGGATCTCGACCTGACACGTCACCCATTCCTTCTCTCCAGAGATGCTGCGTGTCCCACTGAGTTACTCCAGCATTTTGTGTCTATCTTTAGTATGTATCGTAGCAGCAGATTATTATATCGTTCAAGAGATTACTCCCTCTAGCCACAAGAGATAACATGGCTCTAGGAGAATGGCGTATTACGCATGTGAGCTCTCCGTGAGACTTTCAGAACTTCTAGAAAGACAAATCTTCACAACAGTCTTTTGATTAATAGTTTCTTTATTGTTGAAGAAAAACAGTAAGATATTCATCCAACCTTCTTCTCTGACTCGTACACTTTAATCTTCGTCAAACTCCAGCATATTGCTTTTAAACGTTAAAAAACTCCTCCTGTCTCGGCAAACCTCCACATGGTCGAAGGGTGTTCGTTCTAACATCCAAGCAATTTATATATATATCACAAACAAGCTCTTATCACAAACAAGAGCTTTTAGCACAGATCCAGGCAAAATTCCATTGGTCACAGACCTTCAGTCTGAATATTGACACAAGACCAGTTTTACCAAGTCTAATAATTAACGATTATAGTGTCAGAGTAAGCAAGTTCCTGCACGGTCTGCCCTGTTGTTTCTATCATAAAACTATGGATAAATAACATGTTGGAGATTTTTTTTTAATTGTCTGAATTATCAAATTTGATAAGTATCCCAGATTTGCATCCCAGACAACTCAAATACTTAAGCACTGTAAACAGTTCAAAAGTAAACAACCTGTGATCGAGTGACAAAACAACAACTATTGAGGCGCAATTTGCAAATAATGTACCATTTGATCCACCTGTTTTAAAGTCATGGAGCTGTGCATGTATAGAAACAGACCCTTTGACTAACTCATCTATGCCAACCAAATGTTTAACTGAGCTAGTCCCACTTGCCAGTGCCTGGCCCATGTCCTGCCGAATGATTTCAATCCATACATCCGTCCAAATCTCTTTTAAATGTTGCAATTGCACCCGCCTCCACCACTTCCTCTGGCACTTAGTCCTTACATGCACCACCCTACATGTGAAAACGGTGTTGGGTTCCTTTTAAATCTTTCCCCTCAAATGGATGCCCTCTACTTTTAGATTACTCTATCTTGGATTAAAAGACTGCTATTCACCTTACCCATGCCCTGCATGATTTAAAAAAACTCTGTCATCCCTCAGCCTGCGACACTAAAACCGTATCTCAAACCTTCTTGACCCAGTAATATCCTTGTAAATGTTGTTTTGCACCTTTTCCAGTCAGGTTTTATCGTGTCAACCTGGCCAAAGACGAGGCTATCCCAAGCACGTGCAACATCTTATGAACGGAAGAGGGAGAGCAATTAAGATTCTGATGTTAGGGTGTCAAAACCAGTTAATGTGTAATACTTCACCAATCTGTTAAGAAATTAGTTATAAAAATGATCAAATATACTTCATGATGTTATTAGGAATTGAAAATATAGGAGAGGAAAATCTTACATTGCTGTTCCGAGGTTAAATAAGAGGTGATAAGATAACATCTCTCAAAGTTTGTTACAGCTATGCAAGTACTTTTAAAGTAGTTTCCATTGAATTAAAATAATTACAATGTGAAAAGAAATCATTCAGCCCATCATGTACTGTCAATTGCTTAAGAGTATGACCCAATTTATTTCATTTTATTCACTTTGCATTGAATCTTCAACTAATTTTTCAGGCAGCCCATTCCAAAGCACAACAACTTGCTCTGTATTATGCATCCTCATGTCATTTCTTGTTCCTTTACCAATTTCCTCAGTTCCCCCAGTTATTCGACCAACCACTAGAAGCAACCACTTGCCAGATTTACTCTATCAAAACCAATCATGACTTTGAATATATGAGTTTAATCTCCCCTCAGTAATTTTTCTGCTCCAAGGATAATCGTTTTAGCTTCTCCTGTCCCTTCACATAACTGAAAACTTATATCTCTGGTACTATTATATATCTTGGTACAATTCTTATATTGCTGTACCCAGAACTGAATAGAATAGACTGGATTCTGCAGTTGTTAAGGCAAAACTATCGATATTCACCATCTTTGATGTGATGTATACAGTAACAACTCTGGTGCACACATGTGCAGTTAATTACTAAAATCCTGAAATTAAAGCCCTGCTCTCAAATTTTCACGTTGCCGTTTTTGTATAGCAAAAGAGCCTAGAATTGGCAAGATCAGGTAATATTCTCACAGTAAATTATCTTCTGAAAATGTATGCTTTGTTGCACTAGATGCAAGCACACTAAATCATACTTACTGATTAATACCATACAATTGCAATTTCCGCAGAAATATATCCAAACATAATGAACTTTAAAAAATAAATAAATTTTGAATTCAAGATTAATCTTGTGCATAATTATGCAATCCTGATTTTTAATGCACTATAAAATGCTTAAAATATAAGTTAAACATTTAGAATTTTTCCCTTCCTGGTATATTGCCTGGGAAAATTACATAATACAAAGGGCAGTTTGGTGAGATCACAGCAGCGGTCCATAAGTGATCCCAGTGATATAGACAAAGAGGAATTCTGCTCAATAATCACACAGAATGTTTGGGTAGCTGGGGGGTTACACAAAAAGCTGGAGAAACTCAGCGGGTGCAGCAGCATTTAAGGAGCGAAGGAGATAGGCGACGTTTCGGGTCGAGACCCTTCTTCAGACTGGTCAGGGATCAGGGAAACGAGAGATATAAACAGTGATGTGGAGAGATAAAGAACAATGAATGAAAGATATGCAAAAAAGTATTGATGATAAAGGCAACAGGCCATTGTAAAGGGCCTGTCCCACCAGCATGCAACTCCATGCGATTAGCGCGACCTAACGTGGTCGCTTGAGCCGTCCGGCGTCGCGGGGCCGGTCCCACTTCGATCGCCGGAGCCGTGCGGAATTGTCATAGTTCGTCCCTAGTTCGTCCCGACACCGCGCGGGGCTCCGAAAAACCGACTATGTCCAAAAATCCAGCGCGGCAACGGCTTGTCGGCTCGTAGTCGCCTCGACATTTACATACCGCCCCGACATCGTGCCTCCGTGACCCTCTCGGTAGGTTCCTCCCTGACCCTCTATGTGTGTGCCTCCGTGGCCCTGTGTGTGTGTGTACCTCGGTGCCCCTTTCTGTGTGCCCCTCTCTGTCCTGGCGAACTTACCTCGGACTTCGCTCCAAGTTCGCCTCGTTTGCGCCGCGTTGCTCCACTCACCCGACCTCCGCGCGGCCCCTACTGCCGGTTTGGTTGCGCTTGCCGCATGCAGGCGCATCCTGGTGGGACCGGCCCTGTACAGGGGAACACCCGACCTCCGCGCGGCCCCGCTTCTAGTTCGATCGCGTTCATCGCCTAGAGTTGCATGCTGGTGGGACAGGCCCTTAAGCTGTTTGTGGTGTGAAAATGAGAAGCTAGTGCTTTTGGGGTGGGGGGGGGGGAGATGGAGAAGGAATGTCAGGGCCCGAGGGCTGAGGGAGAGGTGGGGAGGGGAGGGGGCAGTCTGGGTTAACAGAATTGAGAAAATTCAATGTTTAAGCCCAGAGGATGCAGACTCCCCAAGCAGAATATGAGGTGCTGTTCCTCCAACTTGCGGTGTTGCTCACTCTGGCCGTGGAGGAGGCCCAGGACCGAGAGGTCGGATACGGAATGGGAGGGGGAGTTGAAATGCTGAGCCACCTGGAGGTCGGGTTGGTTATTGCGGACCGAGCGGAGGTGTTTGGCGAAACGATCGCCCAGCCTCCGCTTGGTCTCACCGATGTAGATCAGCTGGCATCTGGAGCAACGGATGCAGTAGATGAGGTTGGAGGAGGTGCAGGTGAACCTCTGTCGGACTTGGAATGACTGCTAGGGTCCCTGAAAGGAGTGGATGGGGGAGGTGAAGGGACAAGTGTAGCATCTCTTGCGGTTGCAAGGGAAAGTGCCCGGGGAAGGAATGGAGCGGGAGGGAAGGAAAGAATTGACAAGGGAGTTGCGGAGGGAGCGGTCTTTGCGGAAGGCAGACAGGGGGGGAGATGGGAAGATGTGGCGAGTGGAGGGGTCACGTTGGAGGTGGCGAAACTGGCGGAGGACTATCTGTTGTATGCGCTGGCAGGTGGGGTGAAAGGTGAGGATCAGGGGGACACGGCCCTTGTTGTGAGTGGGGGAATGGGGAGAGAGGGCAGTGTTGCGGGGTATGGAGGAGACCCTGGTGCGAGCCTCATCTATAGTGGGGGAGGGGAAACCCCGTTCTCTGAAGAACGAGGACATTTGTGATGACCTGGTGTGGAACACGTCATCCTGGGAGCAAATGCGGCGTAGACGGAGAAATTGGGAATATGGGATGGAGTCCTTACAGGAAGCAGGGTGGGAGGAAGAGTAGTCCAGGTAGCTGTGGGAGTCAGTTGGTTTGTAGTGGATGTCAGTCAGGAGTGTATCACCTGCAATAGAGATGGTGAGGTGAAGGAATGGTAGGGAAATGTCGGAAATGGTCCAAGTATATTTGAGTGCCGGATGGAAGTTCGTGGCGAAATGGATGAAGTCAGTCAGTTGTGCGTGGGTGCAGGAGGTGACACCAAAGCAGTCGTCAATGTAACAGAGGTAAAGGTCGGGGGTTGGGCCCTGGTACGCCGAGAACAATGATTGTTCGACGTGCCCGACAAAGAGGCAGGCGTAGCTAGGGCCCATGCGTGTGCCCATAGCTACGCCTTGTGTTTGGAGGGTGTGCCCGTGTTTGGGTAGCTTTTTGGCATTATTGGTAAAATCTGTTGCTTCACAGATGACTACAAAATCTGAGATGCTAATCAGCTGAGGCTTAGCTTAACTATTCTACTTTTGTATTCAAACCTGCTATTAATAACGCCAATGAGCTCATAGCTTGTTTTAAATTGACTTCTCAATTTTCTACGCCATCTTCAAAGTTTTATGTAACTGCACCCCAGATCTCCCTACTCCAGTAACCCCTTCAACATTCAACATTATAGCATTTGCTTCACGTTATCTTTCATTATTCTAATAAAAAAAACCTTAGATTTCTCTGTAACAAAGAGGAACAATTTTCTGTTCAACATTCTCATTTTGCAGCATGCGTTTCAACACACTGCTACAGAGAGACAGCAGTGCAATGCAATTCTGAAAGTTTTGGAAGGCGAGAAAGAGGAAAAAGATAATAAACAGAGAATAAGGGATGGTGGGTTTCTAAAATGTGTATATTTTAATGCTAGGAGCATTGTAAGAAAGGTGGATGAACTTAGAGCCTGGATTGACACCTGGAAATATGATGTTGTGGCAATCAGGAAACATGGTTGCGGGAGGGCTGTGATTGGAAACTAAATATTCCAGGATTTTGTTGCTTCAGGTGTGATAGAATTGGAGGGGTTACATTGCTTGTCAGAGAAGATGTTACAGCAGTGCTTTGGCAGGATAGATTAGAGGGCTTGTTTAGGGAGGCTATTTGGGTGGAACTGAGAAGTGGGAACGGTGTAGCAACACTTTTAGGGGTGTATTATAGACCGCCAAATGGGGAGCGAGAATTGGAACTCATTTGTAAGGAGATAGCAGATATTAGTAGTAAGCATAAGGTAGTGATTGTGGGAGATTTCAATTTTCCAAAAATAGACTGGAAAACACATTCTGTAAATGGGCTGGATGGTTTGGAGTTTGTTAAATGTGTGCAGGATAGTTTTTTGCAGCAATACATAGAGGTATCGACCAGAGAAGGGGCAATGTTGGACCTCCTGTTAGGAAATGAGGTAGGTCAGGTGACGGAGGTATGCGTTGGTGAGCACTTCAGGACCAGTGATCACAATACCATTAGTTTCAATATAATTATGGAGAGAGTCAGAACTGGACCTAGGGTTGAGATTTTTGATTGGAGAAAGTCTAACTTTGAGGGAATGCGTAATGATTTAAAAGGAGTGAATTAGAACATTTTGTTTGATGGGAAGGATGTAGAAGAGAAATTGAGGACATTTGAAGGGAAAATTGTAAGAGTACAGAATCTTTATGTCCCTGTTCGGTTGAAAGGAAATAGTAAAAATCGGAAAGAGCCATGGTTTTCAAGGGAAATTGGACACTTGGTTCGAAAAAAGAGAGATATCTACAATAATTATAGGAGATAATATTGGAGTAAATGAGGTGCTAGATAAGTATAAAGAATGTAAAAAGAATCTTAAGAAAGAAATAAGAAAAGCTAAAAGAAGATATGAGGTTGCTTTGGCAAGAAAGGTGAAAGTAAATCCAAAGGGTTTCTACAGCTATATTAATAGCAAAAGGATAACGAGGGGCCAATCCTGGAGTATGGTGTACAATTTTGGTCACCTAATTATAGGAAGGATGTCAACAAAATAGAGAGAGTACAGAGGAGATTTACTTGAATGTTGCCTGGGTTCCAGCAACTAAGTTACAGAGAAAGATTGAACAGGTTATGTCTTTATTCTTTGGAGCGCAGATGTTTAAGGGGGGACTTGATTGAGGTCTTTAAAATGATGAAAGGGATAGACAGAGTTGATGTGGATAAGCTTTTCCCATTGAGGGTAGGGAAGATTCAAACAAGAGGGCATGACATGAGAATTAAAGGACAGAAGTTTAGGGGTAACATGAGGGAGAACTTCGTTACTCAGTGGTGGCCGTGTGAAATGATCTTCCTGCAGAAGTGGTGGAGGCAGTATCAATTTTAACATTTAAAAGTAAAGTGGATAGGTATATGGACGGGAAGGGAATGGAGGGGTATGGTCTGAGTGCAGGGACTAGGGGAAAATGAATGGTTAGCACGGACTGGAAGGGCCGAGAAGGCCTGTTTCCGTGCTGTAATTGTTATGTGGTTATATGGTTATATGGTTGGTGTGGGATGGTTACTACTGTGTGAGAATGCTAGAGCAATAAAGATTGGGAAGGGGATTTCAGTAAAAGACAACAGAGAAAATATTCCTCTGAAGGAACTACACATGTGTTGGTAACGAAATGTGCAGAGTTTTGTTTAATAATGTTCATCAATCCTATAAATCATTCTTGCACTTGATAAAGGGAAAAAAAGGTGCTGTGAGGCAAATGAAACTTTCACTACTCGTAATTTACTTAACTTTATTTAAGCTTTAAGCAACTTATTTCTTTGATACATAAACTCAGAAACGTCTGGCAAACATGGCTGATTCCGCAGGCTTTTCCTGCCCAAAATACTTCCCACATGCGCACACTTCGGAAAAGTCCAGCACATGCACACACTCTAGAAGAGTCCCGCACATACGCACAAGCGCCCACTTCATTCTCCCCTCCTATTTATAAGTTGAGACGGTCAGGAGGTTTAATACGTCTTGATGACCGTCGCAGCACTGGAGCTTCAGGAGATAATGGTGTTTCAATAGCTGGTGGTTGATATATTGCTTGGTCATCAACTTCACTCAAATTGATTCCAAATGATTCCGTTATACCTCTCAACCTGACCATTTCCAATAGGTTGATATGGTGTTTACTTGTTGCAATTCCTCTCTTAAAAAGGTAGTCTTTTAAATCTTTTGACATGAATGAGGTGCCCCTATCAGAATGTACGTAACTTGGAAATCCACAGAATGAAAACAGTTGATCTAAACATTTGATAACCATAGCAGCTGACATATTTGGACAAGGAAAGGCAAATGGAAACCTCGTATATTCGTCAACTAAGGTAGCTATATAAGCATTTCAAGAAGAGGATGGTAAAGTCAATACTCAAACGTTCCATAGGTTGAGTAGTTTTGATCAATCTCCTTCTTCAGGACGGAAGAACCTTGGTTTTAATTCAACACAGATTCTACATGAAGCACACGTCATCTTCACATCTTCTGTAGAGAAAGGTAAGTTTTTCGAACGAACATAGTGTAACAAACGAGTGACTCCAGGATGACACAGCCCATTGTGAAGATCAGTGAGTGCAGAAGAATGAACAGAGGCACAAAATGCTCGATTTAAACTATCCGGAGCAACATTATCCTTACTAGGGCGGTACTCAATTGAATAACTATATGCAGATAATTCAATCCTCCATTGGTGAATTTTACTGTTTTAAATCTTCGTCGTTTCCGATTATCCAGCATAAAAGCTACTGAACGCTAATCTGTTATCAAAGTGCTGGCGAGCAAGGAAATGATTCAATTTCCTCACTGCTTCAATAATTGCTGTAGCTTCCTTTTCGATGGGTGGGTAGTGCAATTGGCTACCTTGGAGAGTACGAGACATGAAAGCAACTGGTCGTCCTCCTTGATTTAATGTTGCTGATACTGCTAAATCAGAGGCATCACATTCAACAACAATGGGGAGATCCTCATCGATGGCGTGTAATGTCGCAGATTCCAATTGTTTCTTTAAAGAAGTAAAGGCACCAATTGCTGTAGAGTCAAGGCAGAAGGATTTTGCTCTAATCAAAGGTTGAATTTTGTCAGAAAAACTTGGTATCCATTTAGCATAATATGCAAACATCCCAAGAACCCTTCGTAGAGAGTTTAATGTAGCTGGAACAGGTATCTCTTGGAGTGGGCGGAGTCTTTCTGGATCAGGCTTGATTATATAATTTCCAACCAAATAACCAAGAATATTAATTGATGACACTGATGTTATTGACTTAGCCTCATTTAATGTTAGATTTTTAGAATGGAGAACATCTAAAAACCATTGTACATTTTCATCATGTTCAGCTTGGTCTTTTCCTGCAATAGATATATTATCAAGATAAGAGAAAGTATCTTTAAGATTTTCCTGTTCAACAAGTTTGTCCATCTCTCTCTGAAAAACAGCCACGCCGTTAGTTACACCAGAAGGAACTCTGCAGTAGTGATACAATTTTCCATTTGCTTCAAACGCAGTGTATTTCTTCTCGGATTCCTGCAAAGGAATTTGGTAGTAAGCACTTTTTAAGTCAAAAGTAGAGAATATTGTATACTTAGCTAATGTATTGATAATCTCTTCTATTCGAGGTAATGGATATGCATCAAGCTCCGTGAACTGGTTTAAAGTTTGAGAGTAATCAATGCAGAGTCTCTTTCTATGTCTCTCCAAAGGGTCCTTAACCACAACAACTTGTGCCCTCCAAGGGGAAGAGCTCGGTTCTATAATCCCTTCTCATAAAAGATAAAGTTCCTATCATCTTTACTAAAATGTCTTGCTTTTGTAGCAATTGGCTTGCACTTGGAGGATAAATTAGTGAATAATGAAGGACATTCAACAGATGCAGCAGAAAAAACACACAATACTGGTGGCTTTGACAATACAAGATCAGGCATAGATCCTTCATACATTATTTGAAGTGATCTGTGCAGTTTCTGGAAATCCTGACCTAGAATTATATCGCTACACAAAATGTTCAAAATACCAAGACATACAGATTTATAGCTAGTTTTGTTCAGAATAAAGTCTACAATACAAGATCCTGTAATTTGAGTATTGAGAGTTGTCAGAGCCATCAAGATTTCTCTATTTGAAGGAATTACAGTTAGATTTAGTCGAGACACAACTTGTTCACTGTTCAAACTTTCTGAACAGCCAGAATCAAGTAATACATTAAGTATATGGCCATTAATGGATACCGTTGTAGCTGCATGAGACAAGCTTTGAGGAAATGCAGCTGTAATTGCACATAAAGACGGCCTATACATGGCAGCAGTCACAATTTTAGTAGTTGCTTTGGACTTGCATACTCTAGAATAATGTCCCTTCTTGCCACAACTATTACAAGTTGCCTCTCGAGCAGGGCATATCTCTCTCTTATGAATATTACCCCCGCAAAAGTAACAGTTCCTTTTTGAATAATTATATGCTGCAGCAAGGGCACCTTTATCAGTAGAAATTGTTTCAGTTTGCTCCATATTAGTACTTGGGTGAAATTATTTTGTAGTAGTTGCAGCAGAATACACATTAGATGAGCCATAAGCATCTAAATTTTTCTGAGCCACGTCTAAAGAGTAAGCTTGATTGTAAGCTGACTGTAAATCCAAGGTTTTGTGTTCTAATAGTCTGTCATATTAAAGGTGATGCCAAACCATTGATAAAAGATTCTCGAATAACTTCCTGTCGATATTGATCAACCGTAACTGCTTTGAAGGCACAGTCTTTACTAAGTCTTTGAACTTGTACAAATTCATCAAATGACTCACCAGGTTTTTGGTTCCGAGTAGCAAAGAGGTGTCGAGCAAATATCATGTTGGGTGTCTTAACGAAGAATCTGCTTAGACATCAATAGCAGAATCGTAAGTTGTACATTCCTCTATGTAATCATATACATCAGAAGGATCGAAGCTTATTAATGTCTTGCGTCTGTCTGGTGCATCATTGCCACACACATCAAAGAAGTTATTTAGTATACGAAGCCAGTGCTTCCAATTCTTTGCAGCAGCAGGTGAGTTGGGATCCAGATCTAAGCGCTGTGGTTTCAATAGTTTCTCCATCCCGTCGGATTGTTTGACTTCTAAGATAAGTTGCTTAAATTGTTGTGAGGCAAATGAAACTTTAGCTACTCGTAATTGACTTAACTTTATTTAAGCTTTAAGCAACTTATTTCTTTAATACATAAACTCAGAAACGTCTGGCAAACGTGGCTGATTCCGCAGGCTTTTCCCGCCCAAAATACTTCGCACATGCGCACACTCCGGAAACGTCCTGCACATGCACACACCCTAGAAGAGCCCCACACATGCACACATGCACCCACTTCAAGAGGTATCAGGAGAATTTTGGAATACAGATTAAGTCGATGACATATAGTGGTATTCACATCAGGAGAGATTTTCTGTTTTCAGCATTGTAGCAGTTGGTTCACTGAGGAGCCATTTGAATTTCCAGAGGACATGGGTGCTCTGATGCCAGATTAGAGCACAATTCATAAAAAGCCTGCCACTTATAACGTGCAAATCCTGGAGTAAGTAACATTTTATGCCCCACTGCAGCAATTTAAGAGTGCTTGAGAGCAAGTACTGTCCAACTGTCCAACAAAATAACTTCCATAGGAAATTTCATGCTAACTACATTTTGCATGTCCTGTATGTAAATTTAAGCGTTACAAATGTGCTTTACTACCCTGTATGTATGTCATTGCATCCCATCTACAGGAGCACCTTGGGACCATACAAGGGACCATGTTCAAACAATTTTTAGCTGAAGAGGCCATGGGGCTTCAAGATTATGAAATCTATGGTGGGCGAATAAGCAAGCCATGCGTGGTGAAACAAAGAGATCTTTATTGCTAAAGTAAAGAGAACAACACACACGCGAATGGGGGAAGGCTTTCCCGGGGCTCAATACTTATAATAGGGCACACCCCTAAACCTCGTGACAATAGACAATAGATGCAGGAGAAGGCCATTCGGCCCTTCGAGTCAGCACCGGCATTCAATGTGATCGTCACAACTCTTTTCCGCCATTACCCAGTCACGTGACCCTACCCCCGACTGCCGAGAGTTCACATAGCAAGTGGCTGAACCGGGTAGCGCCACAAATCTACTGTTTAAAAACAAGCTCCTCCTTTCCAGTATTCAAGGCAATGAATTTTACAGGAAGTGTTCAGGATGTAATCTACGCATGTGTAAAAAGGAACTGCAAATGCTGGTTTACACTGAAGATAGAAACAAAAAGATGGAGTAACTCAGCGGTCAGGCAGCACCTGTGGAGAAAAGGAATAGGTGACTTTTCAAGTTGAGACCCTTCTTCAGGCCGAAAGGAAAATGAGAGATATGAAAAGATACAAGATCTAACTTTGTAAAAAAAAAAAAATTGTAGCTGAGCTAAGCATTATCACTTCAGTCCAACTCATTGACTTCAGCATTAAATAACTTCAAAAACATCAAGATGCTGGAACAAAATTAATCAGAGAGAGATGAACGACAGTCAAAGGTGGAAATACTATTGAGCTGGAAGCATTTCCACTCCTCTGAAAATCCAGAGGTTCTTATGACCTACGTTACATTTTATCACATTCAGAAATAACTTCCATTTACTTTACAAGCAAGACATTTAAGCAACGGCATCCGACACACTAAATCGATTTGCCTCAGTTGCCACAAACATTTGATGTCTGCTGATAGGATTGTGTTTAATATTAAAACAATTCCAGGAATTCCATTGCGCCTGTTATTTAGTGATTAGTTGGATGATACCCCACTTCTAGCAGTATCTGTGAATTAACCAGGACAGTGATGACAGTAACCAGCAGTAAAACAGCAATTAAGGATTATTATAATTGTTAACCAAACTGTTTCAGAATCATCTATGCATAATGCAGACTTTATTTTACTATAGTTACATTCACAGTGCTTAGATAATTTTCGATTTAAAAATTAGACAAATATTATGTATTTAAAGTCAATGATCTGTAAAAAGTAAATGTAGCAGTAAAGTGAAGTGTCTTTATTCTTCAGATGCAATTGTATGTCGTTTACATTCTAAGAGTATTTTCTAGCTTCTGTGACCATCATCGCTCCCTCATTCACATTGCTCAATGCTCAATTAATATGAATAACACTCTTCCCAAAAGGTATGGTTATGCAGGATGGATGGAGTTGAAAGGAGGAGCCTTTGTCCACTTAAATGGCGGAACATACCATTCCTCTTCCTAATAGTTTCATATCTCAAATACATTTCACTCTGAGGAACACTTTTGACACGGTAAATTGCATAAAATGCCCAAGTAGTAACCATTAGCTATATAACAATCCAAGTTCAACAAATCCTCAATACAAGTGTGTTTTACATTTGTTCCTGTACATAAATAAGTTAATAAAAATTGAAGCAGTAAACAAACTACCATTTATTGAGTATTTATGATTATGTAAAATATCACTAAGTAATTGAAAATATGAAATCCATAATTACAATAGATAATTACTTTTACCCACTTTTTGGTGTTAGTTTTATAACAATGTTTTCAAATTTGATATCTTGTAATAATAATTAAAAAAATCCATCTCTCACTGTTTTAACTCATGTAAATTGGATCTCTGAAAACAAATCAACGTGCTATGCTTTAATTATATGCTTAACGTCATCAATAGTTATCAATAAATACATAATACTCTTTGCTCCACATTTCTAAATGCCTTCTACAGTATCAATGCAATTGAAACACAAAATCATTTAGACTTTCGGAGAAAAAAGATCTTAGCAAATAATTACTATTTATCTTGTTTTAATTGTAATCTAGTTACCTTGTATAAATGTTCGGTTCCAATAGATCTGCCCCACTTCATTTCCACAAAGAAATACCAAGTTGGATAAAATGAGTAGAGTTGTGGCAACACTCCCCAAGGCTCCATGAACTCGGCGTTGCATTGTGGTTGACAACAATTTTTCCTAAATACATAAAAACATAAATACTATAAGAAAAAACTGGGTTCAGCTGCCCATAATAGTCATCTCATGCTTTTTCACCCAGAATCTATTCCAATTATTTACCTCTATATGATCAACTTCTTTCATTTTCAAGCTGACTCATTCATATTTTGACCATTTCTTTATCTAATAATTATATAGGTACAGCCTCTATTTTTAGGCTATAATAACTACTTTTGCATCACTGGTTAATGTTGCTATCTCTCCAGGTCCTATGAGAAATGTCACAGCAAATCTATTATAAAATGGAAATATGTCCCTGCTATTACATTCCAGCGTGTCCCCCAGCTCAACATGAACACTGTCATAAGTAGAACACTAAATATATAAAACTGGCTTATGGTTCAAATATGAGATTATATTTTCTGTTAATATTTACAGAGGAGTCATACATAGTATTCTCTAAAATTGGACCACAGGCATTTTAAGGCCTACATGGGTTTTGCGTTTAGTGCGAAGGACAAATCAGAAGACAAAACGAATATTGTGAGCATACTTTTAAAGGATGCGTTGTATATGAACGGGTTACATGCTCGAAAAACAGCACACAATTCAAAAACACGTAAATGAAGCACATATGCAACTTCGCTGTCAGCAGTAAATTTGAGCGGATTAATGTGAAAATATCTAGCTTTGGTATTCAAGAAACAGGCACGTAATTTTAAAAATGCATAAATCAAACACACATAAAATGCAAGGGACCTGTGTAAAATGTGTTCGGTTCTGTGCCCAATCTCCCCTGAATCGTACAAGATAGAAGAGTGAATTTTTCAGTCATCAATTGCACCTGAGACAGGCAGGTTTTGCTTCTTTGGCGCCAGACGCAAGTGGATCAGTAAAATTAGGGATCTCTCCGCAGCAGGCTATGGCCAAGTAAAAGTAATCGTGTGCATGAAATGGAATTGATGGCTTTATGTCCAAGTTTGCAAATTATATTTAAATAGGTGGAGAGGGAGGTTGTGTAAAGGGTGCAGGAGTCTGCAGAAGGCCAGCAGGTTGGGAGAGCAGGCAAAGAAGTGGCAGATGGAATACAGCATAGCAAAGTGTGCGGTTATGCACCTTGGTAGTAGGAATAAAGCCATAGACTATTTTCTAAAAGGGGAGAGAATTCAGTAATCAGAGATGCAAAGAGACTTGGGAGTGCTGGTGCAGAATTCACAAAAGGTTAATTTACGAGACAAATTGTTTGTAAGGAAGGTAAATCCAATGTTAAGGGGCTGTCCTACTGTACGAGGTAATTCAAGAGCTCTCCCGAGTTTAAAAACTCATGGTAAGTACGTAGAATGTACGTAGCGGGTACGTTAGAGCTCGGGATGTCTCTTAGCAGCACATAATGCTAATGGCAGGTACTCGGGAAACGTGGTAAGATTGTGAAGATTTTTCAACATGTTGAAAAATGTCCACGAGAGCCCCGAGTACCTAAGAGCGGCTATTACCGTAAATCTCTGAGTTTGAATTAGGGGAAACTCGGGCGAACTCTTGAATTAGCTCGTACAGTGGGACAGTCCGTTTAGCATTCAATTTGAGAGGATTAGAATATAAAAAACTGGGATGTATTGCTAGTTTAGACCACATTTAGAGTATTCCGAGCAGTTTTGGGCCCCACATCTCAGAAGGGAAGTGCTGGTGTTATAGAAGATCCAGAACAGAATGATTCTGGGGATGAATGGGCAAATGAATAGTGAGTATTTGACTGCTCTGGGCCAGTACTCGTTGGAATTTAAATGGATGAAGGGGGACTTCATTGAAACTTACTAAATAATGAAAGGCCTGGATAGAGTGGATATGGAGAGGATGTTTCTACTAGTGGGAGAATCTAGGACCAAAGAGCACAGCCTCACAATAAAAGGACGTACCTTTAGAAAGAAGAGGTTGTAGTGGCCATTTGGCTTATTTTGTGTGTCATTATTTATGGCATTTGTCTTTAAATTTTAGTCTGCCCATGATTATGTGGGTGGGATTTATTACATAGTCAGGGGCGTGTTTGCTGCTGGGTTTCTTGCGCAGAAGTTTTAGTTTTAGAGCTACATGGCAGAAGGAACACCCTTCGACCATGTAGAGTTTTGCTGAGACACGAGGAGTTTCCTAACGTATAAAAGCGATATGCTGGAGTTTGACGAAGATTAAAGCGTACGCGTCAGAGAGGACGGTTGGGTGAATATCTTACTGTTTTTCTTCAACAATAAAGAAACTATTAATCAAAACACTGTGTTATGAAGATTTATCTTTTGAGAAGCTCTGAAAGTCTCACGGAGAGCTCACATGCGTAATACGACATACTCCTAAAGCCATGTTATCTCTTGTGGCTAGAGGGAGTAATCTCTTAAATGATATAAAAATCTGTCGCTACAGATGTCCTAGAATTTCTATCGCCTGAGGGTGGTGAATCTGTGGAATTCATTGCCGCAGACGGCTGCGCAGGCCAAGTCTTTGGCTATTTTTAAAGCAGAGATTGACAGGTTCCTGATTAGTAAGGGTGTCAAAGGTTACGGTGTAATGGCATGAGAATGGAGTTGAGAGGGTAAGATAGATCAGCCATAATTGAATGGCGGAGTAGGCGATGAGCCAAATGTCCTAATTATGCTCCTATGAATTTATACAAAAGCTGGATTAGGATGAATTGTTACAGTAAATGATTGATCCAGTTCACCAGTGAATGGGACATCAACATGAAATGATAGCTAAAACGCATTCTAAATGCATGATTAATACATGAAACTCAAGCACAAATAGGTCAAATTTTGAAGTGTGCTAATTGAGGAGCATTGAACTACAATCTAGAAAATACCACTTTCGCATATCCCCAAAAAAATGTTGAGCTTGGGTTTAATGCCCCACACAAGAGATGCTTTTGTCAGGTCACCATACAGGTGTTTAAATTGAGACTGAACCCAAGATTCTGGCAGTCCACATTGCCGTACTCTAAGTTACACAACTACCAAGAGGCTACTGGTTCTAATTTTACAGGCTAGTAATTTTTTCTCCACTGCGATCAAAAACAGCCTACATATACTGAACAAACTGCATTATATTAACCAGTGCCATTTCACAATGAAGGCAAGAGAGACTACAGATGCTGAAATCTGGAGCAAACAAAAAGAGCTGCTAGAGGAACTCAATGGGTCATGCAGTATCTGTGGAGGGAAATGGGCAGTCAATCTTTTGGGTCAAGGCACTTCATTTTCACATGAGGGTAAAAGGTCTTGACTATCAATTCCCTCCAAAGATACTGTCAATTCCTCCAGCACATCTCTTTTACTGCTCCATTTCACAATGTTGCTTTAATTCTGCTGCCTATTAACTTCCCAACCATCTACAAAAATGAATAATTTATCAATAGTTCATTTTTCTTTCAAACTCAATAGATAAGGATTGTTAAATAGCATGTGAAGACTTGCAAACATTCACTTATTAACAAGATCAATTTGACAGTTTTATTTAATTATTAGTGTTCTGTTTATGTTTTGGAATATTGGTCTTTACCCCCACATATCAGGCAGAAATTTACTAACCACTGAACTCACAGTGAAAGAAAGAAGGGGCCTGACAAAGCTAGTCCAAAATATCTGATTTTCAGTTGAAGATGGACACAAAAAAGCTGGAGTAACTCAGCGTGACAGGCAGCATCTCCGAAGGCAAGGAATGGGCGCCGTTTTGGGTCGAGATCCTTCTTCAGTTGTTGCTTTATGCCCAATAACATTGTTCCAGATTTAAACTGTTTATCAGAATTCCCAAAATTTCAGGAGATACAGCAGTGCCAGAAAATTGGGCTATAAATGTTTTTACCCGTCGTTAGTATCTTGTTTTCTTTTAGGCGGTCAATGGAGAATTACATAAGATAGCCTTGTGCTGATTATTAGTTATATCCCAATTACCTAGGGCCCTTTGCAGAATCTTATCATTCCATTACTCATGATTAACATCCCAAAAAAAGGTTTTTTAAATTGGTAGGGGAAATTCAGGTACCCAAGTAATAAGCTACAAGAATAATGAATGGCCATTGTGGATAATAAGAAATTAACTGATGAAAAACTACACACTGGGTGGGGGTTGGGGGTGAGAAAGGAGGAATTACTGTTCAAAAACTCTTTGTCGATAAATTATTCATTTAAAAAAAGCTATTGAATTTATTTCACTTACTGCTCTAGGAAACAAATAAATCTCTAAAGAAATAACGTAATTGTTCAGCAGAGGAACAAAGCTCCACTTAAATTGATAATATTCTTCTGCCATTTTCTCCACAAAGATTTTTTTTAAACAGTAGGCAAGTGCACAATTTTAACGTAATGTTTCAGTACACTTTAGTTTATTGTCACGTGTACCAAGGTACAGTGAAAAGCTTTTGTTATATATATACTCTGCGAATGGCTCGATTGTAATCATGTATTATCTTTTCGCTGGAGTAAATCACCAGGACAGGTAGCATCTCTGGAATGGGTGATGTTTCAGGAATGGGTGATGTTTCAGGTTGAGTCCCTTCTTCAGACTGAGTCAGGGGAGAGGGAGATGCAGAGATAACGAAGTAGTCTGGGGTGAGGGAGAATGTTTAGTGCAAGGTAAAGTCCAATCAACAGTAGGTATCACTACTATTCTTCATAAAGGGGAAATAAAATTGGAGTTGCACCCCTATTAATATGCATTCACATTTGGAAGTAACTGTTTTGTGTAAATGCCTTAAAGTCAGGACACTTGCTATATAATTCTTGTGGAATTGTACCAACAGAGAAATTCAACCAGCTCATCTGTAAGTCGTTGATGCTGTCCTTAAATGGTGCTCATAGTGTTCTTCTTACTACAGAATATGTCAAATCAAGTAAAGAGTGCCCATTGGCTTGATCACAGCTCAAGCATGGCAGGGCCACAAACAAATTACTGCCGTCTGTAAACTCTACATACTCCTAGAGGACATTCACTGCACACAAGCTAATGTCCATAATGATATGACAATGTCATTACAAGGACAAAAGGCACCATTTTTAAAATGGATAGGTACTTAGATGATCCTAAAAATGTCCACTCAATAAGTGAGTTTGGTATTCTGAAAAACGAAAGGAATCATGGGATTTGTCAAAGGTCACTCGCTATGAAGAAAAAGCAAACGAAGCGCTGACTCTATAAACTATGTTTAAATTCTTATCTTTATTCATGATTAATGTGTAAAAGTATATTTAATCTGGGGAAAGGGGTACCAGATAGCGGGAGAGCAGGGTGTAACAGCGAGATAGAGGGAGCAGATGCTTTGGTAGACGGGGGAGTGGGGGGAGGGACAGGCAGAGTTGAATTGGAGCCAGCGCCTCCCCCCCCCCCCCCACACCAGTTGCAAGTCCAGGGCCGCCACCGCCCCGCCAGCTCAGCGCCACATCGGACAGGGACGGGACATCCGGGAGGGGACAGGGACGGCCCAGCAGCACCTCAACAGCGCCCACAGTACCGGAGGCCCAGGTCCGACCACAGACGAAACACAAGCCTGCACACAACGCAGCACCAAAGCTGCCGAGAATGTTTATAACAAATGACCTATGACCTGGGCATGCGCAGTCGGAATACCAAACTTGCTTATTATCAAATTATCAAATTTTATTAAATAATTGAACGAGACACCACTGTGGAACGGCACCGTGGCACAGTGGTGGAGCTGCTGCCTCACGGCGCCAGAGACCCAGGTTCAATCCTGACCAAAGTTACTGTCTGTACAGAGTTTGTACATTCCACGTGTGACCACTTGGGTTTTCTCGTTTCGTCCCACATTCCAAAGATTTGCAGATTATGTGGGCTAATTTGCTTAGTGTGTAGGATAGTGTGTACAATAGTGTGTAGGATAGTGTATAAAGATAGAACTTGTGTATGGGTGATCTTGGTCAGCATGTACTCGGTGGGTTGAAGGGCCTGTTTCTACATTGTGTATCTAAATTAAACATGAAAGCTGCTAGTAAATATAAAAATATTTTCAACCATCTAACCCAACACCAATCTCGACCCCCCCCCCCCCCCCCCACTACAACAATAATCACCTTGCATGTGCATAAAAACTGCATTCATATATTAATATGGAGGAAGATTGATCAATCGAGATACCAATATATTTAGCTACCTTTCCCCATATGGTTTTACCACATCAGTAAAGGACCAATAGATAATTTGTAAGTTTAAATGGCAAATTTCACGCATTTAAAATAAAGAGCAAATTAAAGCCCTGCAATAGTTTCATACATGAATAGATAGATGTGGATCTTACAATTATCTCTTGTGTGGGTGGAAAGGAACAGATCATCTTCAGTATATTTTCTATCATTACTCCAACCCAGTTCATGGCTGCCCAGTTCAACATGAAGCTATGACCACCATGCCAGTAGCATACAAAGCCAAAAGCCATTGCAGAGGAGAACATCATTCGTAGTAATCCATGCCGTGAGCCTCCCAAAGGAATGTATATGTACCTACAGGAACAAGAAATCCATTTGTAATTAATATAACCACATGGTGTTAAAACATATCACTGGTAGATTGTTGAGTTATAATTAAAGGAACAGGAAAAACGAAAAATGTCACCATGCTGATACCCTAAATATAGTCACAGTATTAATCCTGCTGGAAGACAAGAAGCTAAATTCTTGTGCTAAATTCTGATTTCCTAACAACTGTATGTAATCTGCTTTTTAAACTGCACCTATCTGGGTTATCAGAAGTGGTGGATCACAGCATTTAACTAATATTTAAAAGTTGAAGCCTGTTCACATAATTTGGCAAGGTGAATGCCTGGTTGTTCAATATTTGTTTGCAAAAAATGTTTAGAGTCATTGCTTGTTAACTTAAGTGACAACCAAGTTAAAGAGCTAACTCTTCTTTTTTTCAAATTTGAGGGCCCCTAGCAAGACCTTCTTGACAAACAGGTCTCTTGAAAAGAGGGTCCCCTCGCTGATGTCCTTCACGCTTATTCTCAGGGTATTGCGAATACCCTGTACTCCTGCTCCTGCTGACATTGTGGCTAAAGTTGTTAGGTTGGTTACCCAACCAGCATGGATCCACCTCTAAGCCTGCAGCCACAACTCCTCGTCTCCCAGTTCGCTCCGCAGTCCACGGCCCTTGTCCCCAAGGGACCGCCAGAACCGTTCTAAAAAGAACAGATAGTCTCTTTCACTCCTTCAAGTGTAAGAACAGATACTACACTTGATCTTAGCCAAAAGGCCGAGAAGCGTCCTGGGAGAACCGCCTTAGTGATCACGGTCTCTCCCCTGCCAGGTAAGTAGAAAGTCCGTCTTTTTTTTATTTCAAAATAGACTTTATTCAAGTAATAAATATTTACAATACATCAACCGTGCGAAAAATCCATCCGACATTTTCGGAGGCTATACAAATTCTTCCATGCAGTCTATATACATTTTTCAAATTTTACTAATTAATCCCCCACCCGTGCCACTCATGTGGCCCCCCGGCATGGGATACCTTCCCTTATTTTGAGGGGCGTCTCCACCATACAGTGCCCCCATGTCCAGCAGCGGAAGGACCTTAGACTGTGGCCCTCCCCCACCGAGCCTTGGCGTTGGCTGCACCGAGCTTCAGTGCGTCCCTTAGTACGTACTCCTGCAGTCTGCAGTGGGCCAGTCGGCAACATTCCCCGACGGACATCTCGCTCTGCTGGGTGGTGAACAAAGCTCGGGCAGACCAGAGAGCGTCTTTCACCGAGTTGATAACCTTCCAGCAGCACTTGATGTCAGTCTCTGAATGTGTCCCTGGGAACAGTCCGTAAATCACAGAGTCCTCTGTGACAGAGCTGTTTGGAATAAAGCGTACCAGGGACCCTTGCATTTTTCTCCAGACTCTTTGGGCAAATCCACACTCTGCAAAGAGGTGGGCGAAAGTCCGTCTTAACCTAGCTGATCTCCCGGTGGCACAGCATTTCAACTCCTCCTCGTATTCCCAATCTGCCTTTGTAGTCCTGGGCCTCCTCCATTGTCAAAGTGAGGCTCAGCGCAAATTGGAGGAGCGGTACCTCATATTTAGCTTGGGTAGTTTACACCCCAGTGGTATGAGCATTGAATTCTCTAACTTCAGATACTTACTTTCTCTCTCCATCGCCTTCTCCTTCCCAGTTCTCCCACTAATCTTACTGTCTCCGCCTACATTCTATCTTTGTCCCACCCCCTCCCCTGACATCAGTCTGAAGAAAGGTCTCGACCTGAAACGTCACCCATTCCTTCTCTCCCAAGATGCTGCCTCACCGGCTGAGTTACTCCAGCATTTTGTGTCTACCCCTAATCAGTCACTGCCTTTCCAAATCCATGCAGATCACATCTCAGAATCTCCTCCAATAACTTTCCCACCACTGATGTTAAGCTCATTGGTCTGGGTTCCCAGATATTTCCTTGCACATTTTCTTAAATAGAGCAGAACATTAGTCAACCATAATTCTTCTAACGTCTCACCCATGGATATAAAAGGGTGTCTGCAATTTAAAATAGTCTGGCATGGTTTTGCAATTTTGTATAAAACATCTGTAGTATGACTTTTTATCCCAGTTTCTAGAAATGGCAATGCATCCAAATCTTTTTCCATATAAGTATCCTGAAAGGGAAAACATCTGAAAATATTGAAGCCAAGTGGTTTGTTATAACCATACCACATTTTGTAAATATAACTGTGTTATCTGTAATACACCTTATCAATTGGAATGCACATTTCCCTCTACGTTGCTGGTAAATTTACATGTTGGTGGATATGTTACATTGGTTATGCCATCTCTGTAAAATCCACCAAGTTCACTGAAAGGACAACTAAACCGATGTCAGTGTCATCTCCCAAGCCAAAATATCCTATATTGAGACCTGTCTGTGCTAGTCGACCTCAGTCGACCTCACTGTGCTAGTCCTGTCATTTGCAAGCCCAAATTGCTGATGATATTTATTCCTAAGAACTTGAAGCTTTTGACCTTCTCTACTTCGGCACCATCATTGTATACCAGGGTATGTGCACTGCTTCGCTTCCTGAAGTCAATCACAATCTCCTTTAGCTTGCTGACATTGAGGGAGAGGTTGATGGCTTGGCACCAGGTCACGAGGTACTCCATGGCCTTCCTGTACTCCATCTTGTCATCATTTGATATCTAGCCCACGACAGTGGTGTCATCTACGAGCTTGTAAATTGAGTTGGATTGGTATTTGGCTGCACTGTCACGAGTATACAAGGGGTGCAGTAGGGGGCTGAGAAAGCATTCTTGTGTGATACCAGTGTTTTGTATTATCTTGGAAGATTATTTGTCAACCATCCTCACTGATTATGTCTGGAAGTGAAGTAACCTGATCCATGTCCACATTCAAAATATTACCGTCAACAGGTCCTGATGGACAATACTGCTTGACAAAAGCATTCAATTACCCAAAAGGTGTTATGTTATCTTACTGGTTGGATTTAAACTTATAGAAATAAGAAATATAAACAAATGGAGGAAAGTAAAGTACGTGAAGGATGTTAAGGTGCAATCAAGAAATCTCAGACATGGACTGAGAGATTAGTTAAATAATGACTTGGAAATGGATGCAGTTGAATTTGTAAACCAGAAAGAACTTGCATTATGATAGAAGGGCAAATCAAACATAATGCATAATATGTTTTTATTATATTCACAGCGGATATTGCAAATGAAGGAGATCATTAGGAATTGCATGTAAACATTAAGGTCTTTAATGGGCAAAAAAAATCTGTTCAACCAGATTGTCCCATAAGTAATTAAGACAGAGACGAAATACAAAAAGTCGTAGCACATATGACCAAAATACATTAAAAACTATATTTTTCCAGATGCTTCTGATTATATGTTACAAATAAGGCAGGAGGATAAATAATTTTTAATGCCATTTTTCATTGTTAAGGTGCATAGGATCCATGGTGACTTGATTGTTTGGATTCAGAACTTACCTACCCATGGATAAGGTACACAGTCAGAATAGTTTTCCCAGGGCGTAATTGGCAAAGTCTAGAGGGCATAGCTTTAAGGTCAGATTGGGTAAGATTAAAGGAAATGTGCAGGACAATTTATTTGTATACATGAAATGGTGCCTGGATCAGCTGCCAAGGGCAATACTCGAGACAGATCAGAAAGTGGCATTTAAGATCCTTTTAGATAGACAGGTGGATATGCGGGCAATGGAAAAATATAGATCATATGCAGAGAGAGGAGATTAATTTAACTTATCATCATGTTCATCACAAACACTATGGTCTAAAGGGCATGTTTCTGTTCCTTACTGTTCTGTTCTATGTATCTACATATGGCTTAAGTACAGGCTTTCCTTGTAGTTATGAAACACTGACTTTCAATTTATACAAGGTACAAGCATTTAGCTTCATACTTAGATTCCAAAAACCTCGCCATCAATAACATCACATAACAATTCACAGTATTACATGGACACGGAAAATAATCAAGACAAAAATATTTGTGGAACAGTAAACTAATTAGCAGATTATGAAAAGAACGTGCATTTTAAATGTTTTATATGATTTTGACCTTGAGCGTAATTGAGCGTAATTAGTGTGATTGTCCATCGTTTCTTCTTGTTTAACGAAATGCAGAGAGTGAAGGAGCAGAAAGATTTAGATTACTTGAATTATAATTGCTAATCACTGAATCAACGCCAACTTTACATTGGGTAGGCTCAATTTTCCTCAAACCTTGGTTTAAAAACTGGGTGCTGAATCTGTGAAATTCATTGCCACGGACAGTTATGGAGGACAAGACATTAGATATTTTTAAAGTGGAGATTGATTGGTTCTTGATTAGTAAGGGTATCAAAGGTTACCGGTAGAAGGCAGGAGAATGGTATTGAGAGGGAAAAATAGAACAGCCATGATCAAATGGGCCGAATGGCCGAATTCTGCTCCAATGTTTTAGTTATGCTTTTTGTGAAACTCCTAAATTCTTCTATACCATTCATTTCATTTTGATAATTTTTTTTAGTCCATGAAAAAGCACATAAATGAAAATAAATGAAACCCTAAATACAATTAAAATGTGACAGACTGTATGACAGACTGGATTTAATTTGAGACTTTTACAGAATGCTTCAAAGCACCTTCTTGTCACTCAGGTAGGAACTCCTATTCCCAATGTGCAACAAGACCTCATAAGCAAACATGTAATGATGACCTGATAATCTTGTTTTAAGCGACCTTGGTCGAGGGATAAATCTTGCCAGAATCCAGGAATTCTACTGTAGTTCTTCATCACAAAAAATGCAACTGGATCTTTTACTGTGACTGTTTGGCTGATTCTGAAGTAGCTAATAGGCCAAAGTGTGAACCACAGAATATTCTACCAAATGGGGTAGGAGGTGGCTGATGGTAAGTAATTTGTGAGGCAGTTTTCTCCTTCTGCCACTTACACATGTTCTCTATGTGTTCCCAATGCATGGCCTCAGAGTTCTCAACACCAGCTAGCAGCTAGAAAGTTCCTTCTCCTCCTGGAGTCATCGTGGGCCACAGATTGTCTGGAATTAGTGAGAATGTTAGATTTCTTCAAAGAGGTTTTGAGAATGTCCTTGAGTAATTTCCTATGTTCATCCTTTCATCTCCACAACAAGAGAGGATGACAGTATGGTTAATGCAAGGAAGGTATTCTAATGTGAGGTTATGCAGTTTGGGATTATATTGGTCAGGTGCAAAGAAATGTTGATGAACAGAGGGACCCTGGGTTCAGGTCCATAGTTTCCTAAAAAGTGGCACCACAGGTGCATGGCATTCTGAAGGCGGCATAAGGCTTTATAGGTCAGAGTATAGAATATAAATGTTGACATATTATGCAGCAACTTTACTAAACATTAGTTGGACCACACTTAGATTAGTATACAGTTCCGGTTGTCACGTTGTAGGAGGATGTGGTTACACTGGAGAGAGTGCAGAGGAGTTCTAGTTTTAAAGCTTGAAAATATTTTAGTTTGCAAGGAGAGACTGAATATATACTGATTAATTCCCTGGAGCCAGGGAGGCTAAGTAGTGACCCAAGGAGGATAAAATTATAAGAGGTTATAAGGGTAGATAGTCAGAATCTTATTCTCATGGTAGGAGTTCAATAACAAGAGTAAATAAGTTTCAGGTGAGTGGAAGGAGTTTCAAAGCTAATGAAAAGACACAGTATTAGAGTATCTCAGCAGTCTGAAGAAGGGTTTTGACCCGAAACGTCTCCTATTTTCTTCGCTCCATAGATGCTGCCTCAACCACTGAGTTTCTCCAGCATTTTCGTCTACCTTCGATTTTCCAGCATCTGCAGTTCCTTCTTAAACAGAGTATCTCAGCAGGTCAGACAACATATCTGGAGAACAAGAATATTTCTAAATTACGCAATTTATTCACTAAAATCAAAATTTTGGTGCATTGGTCAATTTTTTTTAAATTAATTTTGTTAACAGGACTTGTTTTGCTGCCCCACAATTTCCCCATGTGATGTGGAAGGTCCATTTGTCAAGAGGGCTGAGTAATGGAGAATCCTTCCAGCAATTTCTGCAAGCTTTCAATGAAATGAGCATCTGAGGTAAGTTTACAGTACTTTGTTTTAAAGCAAAGTCTGCAGCGAGCCAAAGCACATACTGCAAAACCTGCCGCAATGTGAAAAATTCACTGCAAGCATCAGAAAAGAAAATCTCGCAAATTGTGCATAGCACTGAGGTTTTATAAATATTAACCTGGATGTCTCATCAAGATGTTTATGCACCTGCTGAGACTTTCCATTATTTTCTGTTTGTAAAATTCTTAATATAAAACAATGCATATCAATGTTTTGCAGCCTTTATGAAAGAACCAGTTCCAATGGATGACAACATAAGACTAAATTAAGTTCCAGACTTTTCATGTTGCCAGCTTCATTCTGGCACAATACCTTGCCACCTGCTGAGATAGAGCAAATGAGCATAACCTCAGCAACAAACTACAATAATGATGCGCTATAATTCGGAGATGCTTGATAGGAAGACAAAGCTGAGCATTTTTTTAAATACCTCAACTTAATCTCTTTTCAAACTGGATTTTTTGCTATAACAAAGGGAATGAATTTCTCTGCTTGTCAGTTTTAACTTCAGTGGAATTTCAATTGAAACATCACAGAGACTTGCAAACATGTGTACAAGTTAACCAGAGCATAAGTGGAACATCAAAAAATTTGTAAAGCATCTATGAAAATTCAACTTCTCTAGTGTGTGTCTTTCCTATCTGAATAACTAATAACCAACGGTTCCATAGCGCTTTTATTGTCACATGAGCAAAGTGCTAATGAAGTAAAACTTTTTCTTAAGTCCAGTAGAGTATTGCCTTACCCCGATCCTCGATTAGCATGTGTATAGAAATAGTCTCAATAGATGCCATGTTTTGATGGCATTATCAAAATCCACACCCCAGTTCTCATGAGTGATGCATGTTCCAGGCAAGCCCAAGGCTGTTTTAGGCTTCCGGCCATTCCCCTCCTTGGTTGCCTCGTCCCTCTCCTCACCAGTCCTCCTTTGTTCCCAAAGGGTGCCTCTGGCAGCCGACCATGAGGTAGGCCAGACCCCGTTTCCTTCTCCTCTCCTGCCGGCCTCACCCCTAGCCTATCGTTGTTGTCATTGTCTCCCTCCTCCCGGTCGCTGGTCTTTAGGGGATGAGCAGGGGCCGGCTCATCGAGCTCCCTTTACCAGGCTGGATTTCCAGCAGGGGCCACCTGGCAGGGGACCAGCTCGGCAGGCTCTCCTTGAAGCCACAGACCCGCTGAGTTACTACAGCTTTTTGTGTCTATCTTTGGTTTAAACCAGCATCTGCAGTTACTTCCTAAACATTTCCCTGAAGCCACATTCTGCCAGGTCTCCTGTTTGGGGACTGGCTCAACAGGATGAGCCGCGATCCACCAGTCCAGGTCTTGCGTTCGGCTGCGCAAGGCCCATGGCTTCCTGGGAGCCTTCAGCTGCGTGCGGTCTCCTAGGACCTCTCTGCATTTCCTTATCACAGTACTGCAATACTCTCCAACATGCTTCTTGCTGTTGTGATGGTAATCTGAAACATTAACTGTTTCTCTCTCTACATACGCCGCCTGACCTGCTATTCCCTCCTATCTTCCGAAAGAGATATTTCTTCATCATGGAACTTTTCTAGCATATCTTCCCATTCTTTTCTCTTCTCCTTACTGAAACATGCCAGTGAAGAAAATCATTATTTGGGAAACTGTGGGACAAAATGTAAAACATGTTATGTGACCTGATGGTTAACTTAAAGAGAAAGTAAATAGTCTGAATTTATGCGAGTTTTATCATCTTGCAACCTCAAAAATTGCTGTATAGCCAACAGTTTGAGGATAAATTATCTCAAAATTACCAGATAATTTAAATTCATAGAATTTCAGAAAACCTTCTGAAATTACTGATCACTTTAGAAATACAACAACCAACTAGTGCAAAGCAAACCCTACCATTCATAATCAAATAACAACCACATAAATGTCTTCAACAATGATTGATCAAAACTAAATATTGACTAGGTCATATGGAAAGGCCTGCATTTCTTGAAAACGTCACTGTTTGTGCAAACCAAAGACGATGAAGATCCTTAGTTTTCGCATATTACTGGCACAGAATTTGCCCATTATTGTATTGATATGAAACACTTGTTGTTATGAAACACTAAGGGGCAGAAAACGCTAGTGGGAGTTGTGTACAGGCCAGGCACGTGCCGTCAGGGTAGGCAGGGTAGGCACTGCCTACCCTGCCTAAAATTATAAAATAGTAATTATTTTATATATATAAAATGTATATAAACTATATATAAAATATATATAAAACATATATAAAATAGTCATAAATAGTAAAGGCACGGGAGAATTATGCCTCCCTAAGAGATCGATCTCTTAAGGAGGCATAATTCTCCCGTGCCTTTCATCAGCAGTGTGTTTTAAACGTGGACGTATGAGGTACTCGCGTGCCGTCGACACTGCTTCAAGCAGTCAATGGGAGCGGTCCGTAAAGGCAGCTGAAACTCTGCCTTTACACTGTGGACTGCGTGTACGTGCTGCTTTGCGCACTGCGCATGCGCAACAGCCTACTGTTCACCGGGGAGGGAACAAAGTGCGCATGCGCGGTTTCCAAGATTTTAAAAAGGCGATCGGCAGTTTACTGGTAAGGGAACAAAGTGCGCATGCGCGGTTTCTACAATTTAAAAAAAAAGCCGAATGCAGTTCACCGGGGAGGGAACAATGTGCGCATGCGCGGTTCGAAGGTTTAAAAAAAACCCGGCTGACAGTTCACCGGGGTGAGAATAATCTGCGCATGCGCTGTTTTCAAGATTTTTAAAAGCCACTGCCTACCCTGGCTCATTACTCACGGCACGTGCCTGGTACAGGCCACCTAACAGTAGTAGTGAAGTTGGGGATGGTATAAAACAGGAAATTAGAAATGCGTGCGACAAAGGCAAAACAGTTATAATGGGTGACTTCAATCTACATATAGATTGGGTGAATCAAATTGGCAGGGGCGCTGAGGAAGAGGATTTTTTGGAAAGTATGAGGGATAGTTATCTAAATCAACATGTAGAGGAACCAACGAGAGAGCAGGCTATTTTAGACTGGGTATTGAGTAATGAGGAAGGGTTAGTTGGCAGTCTTATTGTGCGTGCCCCCTTGGGCAAGAGTGACCATAATATGGTCGAGTTCTTCATTAGGATGGAGAGTGACATTGTTAATTCAGAAACAATGGTTCTGAACTTAAGGAAAGGTAACTTTGAGGGTATGAGACGTGAATTGGCCAAGATTGACTGGCAATCAATTCTAAAAGGGTTGACGGTGGATACGCAATGGAAGACATTTAAAGACTGCATGGATGAACTACAAAAATTGTTCATCCCAATTTGGCAAAATAATAGATCAGGGAAGGTAGTGCATCCGTGGATAACAAGGGAAATCAGGGATAGTATCAAAGCAAAGGATGATGCGTATAAAGTAGCCAGAAAAAGCAGCATACCAGAGGACTGGGAGAAATTCAGAGACCAGCAGAGAAGGACAAAGGGCTTGATTAGGAAAGGAAAAATAGATTATGAAAGAAAACTGGCAGAGAACATAAAAACTGACTGCAAAAGTTTTTATAGATATGTGAAGAGAAAGAGATTAGTTAAAACAAATGTAGGTCCCTTGCAGTCAGAAACAGGTGAGTTGATCATGGGGAACAAGGATATGGCGGACCAATTGAATAACTACTTTGGTTCCGTCTTCACTAAGGAAGACATAAATAATCTGCCGGAAATAGCAGGGGACCGCAGGTCAAAGGAGTACTTGAGTGAAATCCAGGTCAGTCGGGAAGTGGTGTTGGGTAAATTGAATGGATTAAAGGCCGATAAATCCCCAGGGCCAGATAGGCTGCATCCCAGAGTACTTAAGGAAGTAGCTCCGGAAATAGTGGATGCATTAGTGATAATCTTTCAAAACTCTTTAGATTCTGGAGTAGTTCCTGAGGATTGGCGGGTAGCAAACGTAACCCCTCTTTTTAAGAAGGGGGGGAAAGAGAAAATGGGGAATTACAGACCAGTTAGTCTAACATCAGTAGTGGGGAAACTGCTAGAGTCAGTTATTAAAGATGGGATAGCAGCACATTTGGAAAGTGGTGAAATCATTGGACAAAGTCAGCATGGATTTACGAAAGGTAAATCATGTCTGACGAATCTTGTGGAATTTTTCGAGGATGTAACTAGTAGCGTGGATGGGGGAGAACCAGTGGATGTGCTGTATCTGGACTTCCAGAAGGCTTTCGACAAGGTCCCACATAAGCGATTAGTATATAAACTTAAAGCATATGGCATTGGGGGTTCAGTATTGATGTGGATAGAGAACTGGCTGGCAAACAGGAAGCAAAGAGCAGGAGTTAACGGGTTGTTTTCACAATGGCAGGCAGTGACTAGTGGGGTACCGCAAGGCTCAGTGCTGGGACCCCAGCTATTTACAATATACATAAATGATCTGGATGAGGGAATTGAAGGCAATATCTCCAAGTTTGCGGATGACACTAAGCTGGGTGGCAGTGTTAGCTGTGAGGAGGATGCTAGGAGAATGCAAGGTGACTTGGATAGGCTGGGTGAGTGGGCAAATGTTTGGCAGATGCAGTATAATGTGGATAAATGTGAGGTTATCCACTTTGGTGGCAAAAATAGGAAAACCGACTACTATCTAAATGGTGGCCGATTAGGAAAATTGGAGATGCAGCACGACCTGGGTGTCATGGTACACCAGTCATTGAAAGTAGGCATGCAGGTACAGCAGGCAGTGAAGAAAGCCAATGGTATGTTAGCTTTCATAGCAAAAGGATTTGAGTATAGGAGCAGGGAGGTTCTACTTCAGTTGTATAGGGTCTTGGTGAGACCACACCTGGAGTATTGCGTACAGTTCTGGTCTCCAAATCTGAGGAAGGACATTATTGCCATAGAGGGAGTGCAGCGAAGGTTCACCAGACTGATTCCTGGGATGTCAGGACTGTCTTATGAACAAAGACTGCATAGACTCGGTTTATACTCTCTAGAATTTAGGAGATTGAGAGGGGATCTTATAGAAACTTACAAGATTCTTAAGGGGTTGGACAGGCTAGATGCAGGAAGATTGTTCCCGATGTTGGGGAGGTCAGGACAAGGGGTCACAGCTTAAGGATAAGGGGGAAATCCTTTCGGACCGAGATGAGAAGGAATTTTTTCACACAGAGAGTGGTGGGTCTCTGGAACTCTCTGCCTCAGAGGGTAGTTGAGGCCAGTTCATTGGATATATTTAAGAGGGGGTTAGATGTGGCCCTTGTGGCTAAGGGGATTAGAGGGTATGGAGAGAAGGCAGGTACGGGATACTGAGTTGGATGATCAGCCATGATCATATTGAATGGCGGTGCAGGCTCGAAGGGCCGAATGGCTTATTCCTGCACCTAATTTCTATGTTTCTATGATTTGGTGCTGATTGGATTATGTGTCCATTCTCTGGAATAGGATGCAAATCCACTGCCTTTTACTCAGAGACAGGAATGCTATAATTGGGCAAGGATGATTCAAGTCAATATTTATTCAATGTCAGTTGAACCTCAGTGAGGCTCAAACAAAACTCTGTTTCTACAGCCATACAAACAAAACAATTCCTACAAGACACACAAACAATTCAATTCACACAAACATCCATCACAGTGAATCTCCTCCTCACTGATGGAAGGCAAAGTATTTTCTCTCCCGTGTGCACCATTTTCTCCCGATGTTGAAGCCCCAGGCGGGCGATGGTAAGTCCCACGGCCATTTAAGGCCGCGCCGGGCGATGTACGGCCCCACTCCAGGTCTAAGTGTCACAAAGTTGGAGCCCCCGGCAGGCGTTGGAATGTCTCGTGGCCATTAAAGCTGCGCGGGGCGATGTACGGCCCCGCTCCGGGTCGTTCCAACCGCGCAACACGGGCTGGAGAAGTTGCATTGCGGGAGCTCCGAAAAGCGGTCTCCCACCCGGACCCGTGAGCTCCCGATATCGCAGTCCACAGGCCTGTAGCTGGAGCCTCCGAGCTCCGGAGTCGGGCCGCAGCAGCAAGTCACCACCGCTCCCCACGCTCCGAGGCCGGCCAGCCGCACGATAGTAAGTCCGCAGCTCCACAGTCTCCGCGACTGGAGCTCGCAGGTCATTCCGGTTGGAGGCCACTCCACGGTGCTAGGCCCCAACGACAACGGAGACCCGACAGGGAAAAGGTCGGGTCTCCCGTGCAGGGAAGAGATTTTTTTAAGTTTCCCCCTCCCCCCCCTTCCCCCCACATATACACAGTTAAAAACAGTATAGAAAAACACGACAACTACATTTAACTAGACCAAAATTAAAAGACAGACAGGCTGTAGGCTGACAGGCCGCTGCAACGTGAGTCACGCCACCAACTCACTGAGGTTAATGTATTCTATCAGGCGTAACCTCCTCAAAATGTTGATCCATTAAGAGAGATACACTATTCCTACAAGATCATAATCAAACATTGCCAAATGCATAATGGATTTAATGGAGGCATTACACTTTCAAATGCTGCTGCAGTCAATTCAGCTTGGGTCAGGATATAAAACTTGAGTGTCCGGCAGCTAACATAATGCTTGCTTATAATTAACACTAGACTAGTGTGGGTGGAAGCAGAGGGATGGGTGGGTGGGCAATGGAGGTTGTGGGGGCTGTGGAGGGAGGGGGGGTGTGTGGGTGGGGAGTGTGGGTGTGGGCGGGGGCGAGGGGGGGGTGTGGTGGAGGGTTGTGTGGGGGAGGGGGTGTGTGGGATGGGAGGGGTGTGTGGGTGGAAGGTGTGTGGGGGAGGGGATGGGGTGTGTGTGGGAGGGGAGGATGCGTGGGAGGGGTTGTGTGGGCTGGGTGGGGTGTGGGGGAGGGGGGTGTGTGGGAAGGGTGGATGTGGAAGGCGGGGAGGGGGGGTGTGGGGGAGGGGGTGTGTGTGGACGGGGGTAGGGGGGGTGTGTTTTGGCAGGGTGTGTGTGGTTGGGAGGGGAGGAGCAGCGAGCATTGTGAAGCCTGGGGGGGGGAGGGTATGTGGGCGGGGGAGGGGTGAGTGGGTGGCTGAACGGCAGGAGCGTAGATCGATCCGCGCAGTTTGGTATTTAAGATTGTTTAAATCTCGTTAACTTTAACATAGGACCATCGATCGGAATGAAACTTGGTGCGATCGCAGCACAGGAGAACGGTGAGTAACCTGGCGAAAAATTGTAGCGCTATCACGTACCGTTTTAGCGCAAATAGAATGACCGCGCAAACCGGAAGATAACAAGATCAGAGCTTTAGTTACGTATAGATACTGGCCGAAACATAAGATTTCACAATGTAATTTTAGTTTAATTTAGTCTTTTTGGATTTGAGGAAGGATAAATGACTTACCAGATGATTTGAATTCATAGAATTTTAGAATACGGAAACAGGCCCTTCAGCTTAAATCGGCCAGACTGATAAAGATGCCCCATCTAAGCTAGTCCCATTTCTTGCATTTAGCCCATATCCCTCTGGACCTTTTCTACCAATGTACATGTCCAAATGTACCCATGTCTTTAGCTTCCTCTGACAGCTCATTTCATATCTCACCACCATCTGAGTGAAACGGTGCCCATCAGGAACCTTTTAAATGGAGTGGGGGGGGGGAGGGGGGGGGGGAGGGAGGAGGGGGAAGGTGGGGGGGGTTGTTACCAAACTGAACTCACTGTCGAATGAAGAGGGGGAGGTGAGAGGAGAAGGGTAGGGGAGAAGAGGGGAGGAAAGGGAGAGGGGGGGGAGGAAGAGGGGGAGGGGAGAGGTAGAGAGAGGGAGGAGGGGGAGGAGAGGGAGAGGGGGGAGGAGAGAGGAGTGGAGAGGGGAGAGGGATGGGGAGGGAGGGGAGGAAGGAAATGGGGTTGGAGAGGGAGGGGGAAGAGTGTGGAGGGAGGGGGAGAGGAGTGGGGGGCAGAGAGGGGAAAGAGTGGGGAGGTTGGGTGGGAGGGGGAGGGGTAGGGGCAATCCATCTATTCCCCACTCCCTATCACCCCCAATCCTCTTTCTCTAATCCCAACACAATGGAAAAAATGGCAGCGTTTGAGCATCTGGTTTTGGCGGACCATGGAATCAAAGGCCAAAGATCTTATCTGAAAAAATGGAATGTGACATACATCCACAAACACATACAAACCACCGACACGCACACGCACACACACACACACACACACAGTTTTTAAAGTATACTACACCAAGTGCAGATTCCCCATCGTGCGGTTGTGTCTGTTCCCCCATCGGGGGTGGGGGGGGCAGCACGTGGTGTCACTCACACTAACTACCACCACGCACACACGAGAGAGAGGGATGAGGATGGGGGGAGGGTAAAAGGAGGAGACAGGGATAGGGGAAGGGGGTTGCAGAGGGGGGAGGGTGGGTGAGGGGAGAGGAGAGGGGAAGAGGGGGAGGTGAGAGGAGAGGGGTGGGGAGAAGAGTGAAGGAAAGGGACAGAGGGAGGGGAGAGGAGAGGGGAAGAGGGGGAGGGGAGAGGTGGAGAGAGTGTGGAGGGGGAGCGGGAGGAGGGAGAGAGTGGAAGGGGAGAGAGAGGAGAGGGAGATAGTAGGGGGAAGGAGAGAGGTGGGGAGTGAGGGGGAGAGTGGTAGCAGGGAGTGGCGCAAGAGAGAGGGGAAGGGGGTGGGGGGAGAGGGGAGGGGTGGGAGGGGAGGAGGGAGAGGGGTGAGGAGAGAGGGAGATGGAGGGGGGGAGAGGGGGGGAGGAGGAGATGGGGTGGGGAAGGGGTGAGATAGGGTTCGGAGAGGGGGTGAGAGAGGGTTGGGAGGGGGGAGAGGGGTGGGGAAGGGGAGTGAGGGAGGAGAGGGGGAGGAGGGAGGGGAGGGAGGAGGGAGGGGAGGGAGGAGGGAGGAGGGAGAGGGGGAAGGGGAGGGGGAAGAGTGTGGAGGGAGGGGGAGAGTGGTAGGGGGAGGGGTAAGAGTGGGGAAGGAGGGGAGAGCGGAGAGATGGGGAAGAGTGGGGAGGGAGAGGAAAGGGAGGGGGAGAGAGAGGGGTGTGGGAGGGAAATGGGTGAGAGAGAAGTGGAAGAGTGGGGATGGAGGTGGAGATGTGTAGGGGGGGAGTGGTGGAAGAGGGAGAGAGGGGTAGGGGAAAGGGGTGGGGAGAGGGAGGGAGGGAGTGGGTGAGGGAAGGGAGGAGAGATGTGGAAAAGTGGGGAGGGAGGGGGAGAGGGGTAGGGGGAGTGGTGGAAGTGGGAGAGAGGGGTAGGGTAAAAGGGGTGGGGGAGAGAAGGGGAAGGGAGGGGTGGAGGAGGGAGAGGGGTGGGGGAAGGGGGAGAGAAGTGGAAGAGTGGAGAGGTAGCGGGAGGGGAGTGGAAGAGGGACAGAGGGATAGGGGGAAGGGGCCAGGAGAGAGAGGGAAGGGGGGTGGGGGAGAGATGGATGGGCGAGGGAGATGGAGAGGGGGAAGGAGAGAGGGGTGGGGGGGAGGAGAGAGGGGAGGGGGAGAGAGGTGTGGGAGAGGCAGTAGGGAGGGGAGGAGGGAGATGGGGTAGGGGAGAGAGGGGGAAGAGTGTGGGGGGAGGAGGAAGAGTGGGGAGGGGAGTGGGAAGGGGGTGGGTGAGAGGGAAGGGGGTGGGGGAGACAGGGATGGAGGTGGGAGGAGGAGAGGGAGGAGAGGGAGATGGAGAGGGAGGAGGAGAGAGGGGTGGGGGAGGAGAGAGGGACGGGGAAGGGGGAGAGAGGTGTGGGGGGGGGGCAAGGTGATGGCAGATGGAGAAATGGTGGGATAAACAGGAGTACAGGGAATAGTTGTATCAGTTGTCATCTTATTGAAAGACAACACTTGTTCAAGGGACCAATTGGGGGAACAGTTCCTTTCACAGCGTGTGGAGAGTCTGTGCCAGGGGTAAAGTTGCGGGGATGGCAGGAGTAATGAGAAGGAGGGGGTCGGGGATACTGCCAGTAACACACTTATTCACCGGTGCCGCAGCTCTCCGGGCGTGAAGCCATGCACTGTAGCAGGGGATAGAAGCAGCTCGGGGAGCTGCGAGTGGCCGCCGGGACCCGACAGCAGAACTGGCCGCCACTTCAGCGCCTTCTGCTGGCCTGCTCACCTCTGGCAGTGCTCTCCATCTGAACACCTCTCACCTGCCGTTCGCCGACTTCGCTCATTTCAGCGGCTTCCTGCAAATCCTTAAATTCCCACAGCCGAGTAACCTCAATCGCGCTGTCGGAATTTAAGGACATGAGTGAGGCCAGCAAGCAGCAGGAGAGAGGTTTTTAGTCGGAGAGCTGCCAGAGGTGAGCGGGGACCGGCAGAAGGTGCTAAGGTGGCGGCTGGTTCCGCTGTCCGGCCCGGCCGGCCACTCAGCCACCCAAGCTACTTCTCCCCTGGCCCCGCCTCCATGCGGTGGCATTGCACGCCTCCGTACAAGGAGCGTCGCAAGTGGCATTATCCTGATCCCTTCCTTCACAACATTCGTGTCCTCCCCGCAACTTTACTCCGGGCCAGACTCCCAAAACACTTGGAAAGGAGTTTCCCCCCCCACCCCCACACCCGGGAAATACGGTATTTAAAAACATCACCAAGAAATGTACTTACCACATCATTGGTACACGGCCTCCATTCTTCTCTCCCTGTTTCCTGACATACATTTAAAATATTGACAATCCATATTTGAAAACCCCGCCAAGAAACTCGCGTTGCGCATGCACAGTAGACTGCTGCGCGTGCGCAGTGCTGCAAAGGCAGAATTTCTGCTGCCTTCAGCCCCGCTTGTAACCGACGACTTCAGGCAGCGCTGACGGCACGTGAGCTGCACAGACCTTCCCGTGTTACAAGTGATGCAGATCAAAGACATGGAGAATTATGCCTCCCTGTGAGATGGATCCCTTACATAGGCAGAATTCTCCCATGCCTTCACTATTTATATTTAGTAATTACTATGTTATAATTTTAGTCAGGGTAGGCAGAGCCTACCTTGCCTACCCTGACGGCACGTGCCTGCCCCCAATCCTCTTTCTCTATTCCCACACACATGATCACGCGCTTCGACACAGGCTGCGGGGGGGGGCGGGGCTGCGGCTGGTGCTGGTGCAAAGGCAGATGTAAATGAGATCCATTCCGATTGAACATCTGTGAGCATTGGGCATTGTGATATCACACAATGGAAATTTAACCAACATTCTATGGGTGAGAGCAGGTTGATTTTTATAACATTTTGAAATTTTTTTTGGGGGGGGGGGGAAGGAATTTATTTAAAATGTGTACGTGAAAATGTCAAAATGTAATGAGGAGTGCATTGGTGAATGTAAAAACGTAATGCCTAGCAAAATGGATAAAATCGCAGTGTTTGAGCTTCTGGTTTTGGTGGACCATGGCATCAAAGGGGACAAATGGAATATGACATACACCCACACAGAGTTTTAAATATAGACTAGACCAAGTGCAGACCCGTTGGGTCTGGTCCCTGAACGTGCTTCAGTCCCCTGGGAAGAGGGGGGGGGGAAGGGAGGGGGAGGGGAGAGGGGAGGGGGAGGACGGAGGAGGGGGAGGAGGGAGGTGAGGGGGGAGGAGAGGGGAGGGAGGAAGGAGGGGGAGGGCGGAGGGGAGGGGGGAAGGAGGGGAGGGGGAGGATGGGGAAAGGAGGGGGGAGGGAGAAGGGAGGGAGGGAGGAGAGGGGGGAGCGGGGAGGAAGGGGGGAGGGAGGGGGCGTTGTTAGCGAACTGAACTCACTGTGGAGCGAGTCTGCTGGTGGATTGGAAGTTGTCCCTGCCTTACCTTTGGCTCAAGGCAAAGATCGGCTGCTCCCCCGCTGTATTTCGGAGCACGGTGAAAAGCAGCGGTGGAAGAAGCGATCTTTGTCCTTGAACAAGCATGATAGAGCCGAGCCAGGTCGGGGGGGGGGGGGGGGAGGGAGGGAGTGGAGGAAGTGAAATCGGCAGTGAAAATCGCCAGTGGAGAAAATAAATGGCAGCATTTTTGGAGGAAAGCGGGCTGCAGCAGCGGCCGTTATAGTGGGTGGCCAGCAGGAGACCACAAAATGAGTGAGTGAGTGTGTGTGTGTGTGGGGGGGGAGGTGAAGGATTTTTATTATGTCTAAATGTAATGAGGAGTGAATGGGTGAATGTAAAAGTGTAATGTGTAGCAAAATGGAATATTTCTCGGGGTTGGAAAGTATGGTTTTTGGCGAACCATGAATTCAAAGGCCAAATGTCACATAGACCCTCACGGCCAACATACACACACACACACAGAGTTTTAAATAAGGAAAGATAGATCGATAGATCGATAGATCGATAGATAGAAAGATACTTAAGAGATTTGCTTTGGAAACAAATAAGACAGTATTTTCTATTGATACACTCTAGTTAATTGAAACAAGTACCCTTTCTCTTCTGTCCACAAAATCCCTCAAGGATACACCCCAAACCCACTGGGCCATTACTGTTGTGAGATAAACACTCTGTAGGAATGCACTTCCATTAATAACAATGCATGCAATGGGGGAAAGGGTTTTTGCATTAGAGAACAATCAGGATACAATTTTCTAGACACTCAATTCTTCCAAAAAAATATTCAATCTATATTCTTTTGAGGTTGGTCCTCTCAAAATATGATTTAAAGGAATTTAGATGAATCACACAGCAGGATAAATTATATTCAATGTGCATTTACCTATTTTACTTTACGATGTTCGAGCATTCCTCCTGAAGAATCACAGGAATAAGTTCAGAAATACATAGATATACATGGATGGATGCGAATTATGTCTGTAAATTGACTGGACTTTTATTTTCCCCCAGTTAAGTATACAAATACTTATATTAGTTTAACATTACACTTCATTAGGATTCAAATTGTGTTTTTTCAAAATTCTTTATTTAATCATTGGCATTAATGAAAGGTGAAAGTCTGCACTCGTGTGTACAAGCTCTACTGATTTTATAGCCCTTTCATAAACAAGAAAAGATAAAAAGGAATAATAAGGCAGACGAGAGGAAGCTGGCAACTTTGCTTTATCTACTGAAGATAAAAGAGTCCTCATCATTTACAGATCTTTTGAACTTGTGAAATAATAACAACATGGTTTCATTGCAATCTGCAGTTCTTTTTATGTTTTCATAGTCAAGTTTCAACTGTTCTCAGAGAAGGTGTGCATTTGGCAAGTAACATTTTTAAACATAGACAATAATTTTTAATGCTATATTTAATACTTCCCTTTGGTTTAATAGTTCTGTAAAGTCCCAGATTTTGACAACAATATTTTGTGAAGGAAGCTCCCCTCCTCACTGAAATAATTAGGTGCTCTTGGTGCATTATAGCCTTCTGCCTCTGGTAGAATTCTCAGGCATAGGGTAAGTGAAGAACTGGATTCAGAGATAGCAAGATTGGACTCACATTTTCAGGTCATTCACGTTGATTTGGTACTATAACTCCACCTAGAGCACCACATCCAGCCTAGGTCCTCCACAACTTTATCATATTGAACATTAAACTGCACAATGGATCAGGCAACAGAGAAACATTTAGTAATCTCAAATTGTGGAATAGTCCAGTTTTTTCCCCTCCGTCTGGCAGTGATCATTCCATCCAATTCTATCCAATTCTGATTTCTCAACTTGTCAGGGGCTCGCGTGAATTTTTCCTGACTTTAAGACTCCTGTGCAAACCAATTGATTCTATGTTTGGGTGGATCAGGAGGCTCCTTGTGGCTTGACTATAAGAACAAAGAAAGGTTACAAGTACAAAGGCAATTGCTAAAGGCGAGGACTAGTAGATGCGCACTTATCAAAGGCCC